>CM035421.1:42933717-43421217 GCA_020310875.1 Ceratopteris richardii | reverse complement strand
CACTTTGCATCTTGATGCTAAGTGATTTATTCCTCTTATTCTAAGGGTGATTAAACAACCTTTTTACATGCCATGCTTTATCTAGCTTCATTACTTGTGCACTCATAAACATGGCCGACCCTTTGTACTTAAGTATACAAATGGTTTATTTAAATAGAAATCACAATGATAATAAAGATTTAGGAAGTAGTTGAAAAGCCTATGTGCAAGGATGTTAGAAGATTATGAAAGTCAATTGTAGAATTTTCAATTATTATATCTAATAGAGGTTTGTGTGAGGATTGCCTTGAGATATAAATGTATATGGTCAAATAGTTCAATGCGATGGAATCATTATGGTCTGGCAATCATTGGCCAAAATACATACAAGAAAGGGAGATTAGGAAACATAGGATACTTGATAAGTGTTAAGAAAGCTTGACTGAATGTCCTCTAGTTTGGAGTGGCATTCATTGGATCTATATTTTCAATGGTGGTATTGGAGGCTAGATTGATTGAAGGATAAGAATGATGAGAGTATGCTTGTGTGCATGAATGCATGTGTATGAGCATGTGCTTACATGCTCATACACATTCATGCATAAATACATGATAGGCATGAATGTAGGTGTATTAAAAGTATGTGATAGTGTATAAGCATGCATATTAGAGCTAATGTTTTTGTGCATGCATATGAAATTGGTGTATGTGTATGAGTATGTATGTGAGTATGTAATAACATATGCATAAGAAAGCAAGATAGCATGCATTAGCATGAGAATAAGTTTATGAATGTGTGTTAAGTTTATATGATTGTTATGTTTATGCATGTGTGTTAGCATAAAATTATGTGAGTTAGTATAAGTTTTTTTAGCTTATGATATCATGCATGTGTATGAGGATCAGTGATTTCATATGCATGTGCATGAGTATACCTAAGTATGAATGCATGTGCGTAAGTATACCTACGTGTGATTGCATGTGCATGAGTGCATCTAAATGTGCATGTATGCGTAAGAGTGATGAATGCATATATGTATACATGCATATGCTATTATTAGGTGTATGCATGCATAAGAATGCCTAATTAGATACTTAAGCATGCATGAAGTGCATGTGTAAGTAAGATTATTGAAACAAAATAATGTGAGTGTGGCATGAGTTAATGCATTAGTATGAGAGATGTAATCTTGTGTACGCTTGTGTAAATGTAAGCTTGTGTAGACGTAAATGTATTAACATATATGAAAGTGGATTAGTTTATGAAAGAGAGTTAATATATGTTCGCATGCATGTAAGTGTATGTTAGCATGAATAAATGAATGTGTGTTAGCGTAAGTTAGTATGTGCTAGCATGTATGGCAATATATGTTAGCATAAACATATGGATAAGTATTAGCATAATTAAGAGTGTGAATGTTAATACAATCAAATATGCATGACAAATGTATGAATGCATGTATGTATATCTATGGGCATACATGTGTAAGCCTATGGATGAGTATTAAGAATGTATGAGAATGTATCAACGTGATATATATATATATATATATATATATATATATATATATATATATATATATATATATATATATATATATATATATATATATATATATATATATGTTTTATGTTTTATAAGACATACTTATGTTTTTTCCTAATGTTCTTGTCTTCAGAAAATTGAAGAAGATTGACAAGAATTGACAAGTTGATGATACTTATGCACATTTGACTAGATGATTGGAGTTGTTTTTATGTTGCATCTCCTTTTTTCCCTTTATCACATTTGAAAATTTGAATCTTGTAGTAGGTTTTTCATCAAAGTATTTGTATTAGGTCTCTAGGTTTTTATCTTTGTTTTCAATTGCATGACCTACACCTGAGAGTAGTGAGAATGTGTTTCCTCCACCTCTAAAAAGAAATACCCAACCTAAGCAAATTGAACACGAGGTCGAAAAAATTATCAAAGATCATTTAACTGATGAATCATTAATCTTGCACTCATATAAACACGCTCTTTCTAGGTATAGAGTTGCGCAACCTTATGGACAATAGATTCATATGCAAAACTCAAATATATTAAACTATAGTTAATCACTTCTCAAATACTAAAAACATACCATACATCCTAGAGTACGCCACAAAACACCTGGCATATAGTCACATAGTGAGGCTATCACAAGTCATTTCAAATCTAAGCTTGTCTCCATTCACACCCCCTCGACACCGGTGGATCTTTTTGAGTTATTATATGAAGTAAAGATCTGAAGTTTTTGAAGACCAAAGTAAAGAGTACCCCTATGGATCTTTTGTATGGATCTTCTCTCTAGTTGATGATCTCATGATTTGAAGAGTACCAAATGAAATAAAGATCAAAGCATACCCCTGTAGATCTTTCCTGTGGATCTTCCCTCCACGTCTAGGATTCTCGTGACTTGAAGTACCATTCGGGACATTATATGAAGTGAATAGAAAGGTTTGAAGACTTGAAGTAAAGAGTACCCCGTGGATCATTTTTGTGGACCTTCTCTCTAGGTTGCAATTGATTTTTCGAGATATTATATGAGGTGATTGCAAATTTTTGAAGTAAAAAGAAGAAAAGCTATTCCCGTGAAAACTTGAAGTAAAGCTTTGACTAAAGACTGAACTAAATTGAGGATGGACCACAAAGGGAAGACCAAAGGTAAGATCATGGGCATCGTCTTGTACTATAGCAGGAAGTCTATCTTGTATCTAGCCGATCTGCACTATAGTGGAATATCTTGGCTTATGGAGATTTATTGGACAACATAAGTTGAATATTTATTGTGTCATTGAGCATAGTCTATTTATTAGGTGCATCGAGGCCAATGATTTCTGTTTCCAAGCATTCTATTTTGATTTTTCATCCATGATGCTTACGAGCATACACTATCGAGAAGATGGTGTACGGTTGGTGGATCAATTCAACCGCCAAGTTCAGTGGCGCATGCAAGGTGCTTCAAGCAAGCTAAGGTGGTGGAATGGAGACTCAAAGAGAATTAAAACTCAAGAAAATTTGATAAGATCATGTACATAACATATCATCATATAGAAGAAAAAATTTGATTCATAAAAAAGTCTTTATATAATTCTAATGAGAATAATGAAAAAATACATGTTACCAATTCATCATATATCATAATGTTGCTCCATAAAGTTCATCAATCTTCAAGATCAACATCAATCATGTGTGTAGAATCATCATCATCAACATGGATGTGCTTCAAGTAGATGAACCACCTTCTTCAAGTGTAGAGAAATTCCTTCACTTCATAATGTATAGCCTCCATCCTCAAGGTCCTCCAATCTTCAACAACCCTCCTTCAAGATATGTGTGTAGCCTCCATCTTCAAGGTCCTTCAATCTTCAACGCTAGGAAAAGCTCCTTGTACCATAAGATGATCCTCCTTGATTGAATGCTCTTGAGCTGATGTACCTCCAATGATGATCAAGAGATTGATGATCTTTCTTGTCATGATCATTCTGCATTTAAATTGCACCGAAAAATGGGTTCGAGTTCACAGTAGTGTGGAGATGGAATCTTTATGACATTCACCCCTACTAAACCTGCACATCGTCCTCGATGGGCCAATCCTAAAATCACCTTCTATGTCAAAGGTAAACTGACATTTCATCGGAACATTGAAGCTTGAAATAATCTCTTAAGTGCATGGGAAGATAAAAAATGTGCCAATGCAAGGCCATATAATGTAGCCCTATCAATTGCATACTTTGAAAATGCATGGTCAAAATGTGGTGCAGAAGATAAGGTAATTGGCATTCGTGGATGAAGCATGTGCTCTCACTTTTCATACATTTCATGTATATATTCATAAGTCCTTTCCATCACCCAAAGTGCATGGCTAGAACTCAAAACATGCCTTAATGCAAGCATGTGTAGTGAGACCCTATCATGCATACTATGGAAATGCATGGAGAGAGATTCAATGAAAATATTAGGGAAAACGGCATTTGATGATCAAGCTTGTGTGCTCACTCACATACATATCAGTGTGCATATACATCAATCCTTAGAATCACTCTATGTGCATAGGCTAATCTCAATATGTGCCTAGATGCAAGGTCATGTAGTGAGACCCTATCATGCATACTTTACGTGCATTTTTTAGATAATCATGGTGCAAAAAGGATAACACATTGTCGATGTAGAACTACTTTAGAATTATTGATGTCAATTTTTAAATTGGATATCTCTCTCTTTTTTTATCATTTTTTTACAAGTACAAGTAGATTGTGCAGGCTAAAGAAATTAACATATGTGTATATACATTCATTTATGCATACTCTAAGTGCAAAATAGAATCAATATGGTGCAAATAATGGAGAGTAGGAAAAGAAGTCTAAAATGCATTAAACTCAACACTCAATTCTCACTCCTCAATCAAAAAAATATCTCAAATCACTCAAACACTGTCAATAATCTTGACCATCATTATTTTCAAAGATAATTTTGAAGAAGCATGTTCCTGTCTTATAAAAACCATCAAAGATTAGTACTGGAAAAACATGTTGTACATATCATTGTCACTAAAATTTCTCTCATAATATCCTGTCCATGGATATCTTCATGGTTCATCTTAAATATCTACAAAATACACTCTCAAAACACATTAGTGGGCATTTCAAAACTTGAGGAAAGGATTTTCCTTTTAATCAAAATTTTCATGTAATATCAACTTCCTATTTTTTTCTCATATCCAAAGGAATAAAAGAATCTCAAAACTAGCTCTCAATTTGTTTCACAATTTTATCACTAATTCTTGCTATTTTGGGTTGATCTTCATGTTGATGATTTGATGTACTTTCTTGGTCATTTTTCGTACTTATACTTCCATCATCTTCTTGTTTTTCAATCTCATCTTGAATTTGGTTTAGAATATGATTGTATTTTTCTTCCATAAAACTTTTAATGTTTTGAAGATCAAACATCTTATCATTATACAAAAACTTTGCATCAAACTAAATATAGGTTTTTCCATCTGCCTTACTTTTGACTTAAATTGATTTTCCATGCTCTTCTTTATTTGTTTGTAATTGTTCATTCAAAATTTTCTCAAATCTTTCTATATCTATGCGTAGTAATGTCACGAGGAAGAAGATAAGGAAGAGAGCTCACACACACACTCTCACTCTCAAGGAGAAGCACACACACAGATTGAGGCAAGGAAGAATGATCTTCTTCTTCTTCTTCTATTACATAAAAGGAATGTACAAGAATGACCTAAAACAAGAATACAACAAGTGCAATATAAAAAGATCATTACATAAGGAAAAACCTAATGTCCGCGAATGAGTGAGCTAGCAAGAAAAAAATCTGCCATCACTCTCGGTAGATAAATCTAATAAAGCTCAATGAAGCATCCCTCACATATACCGGCCTGACCACTATACATGTCAGAGAAACAAAAAACTAGTAGGTGTCATCCTAGATCATCTTATGTTGAGCTTGATATCTCAACACTCCCCCTTAAGCTCAACGCCATATCTTGTAATCCAAGCATCTCCCGAAACGTCTTCAACTTCTCAATTCCAAGTTCTTTGGTGAAAATATTAGCAAGCTGCTCATCTGTTCTCACATAAACAAGATCAATATCACCTGCTAATACCTTCTCTCTGATGAAGTGATAATGTACCTCGATATGCTTTGTTCTAGCATGAGAAACAGGGTTCCGTGCTAACTGTATGCTGCTAAGATTATCACAATAGATAGTGATAGGCTTTTGCTCTTCCACACCTAAATCTACAAGTAACATCTCCAGCCATGATGCCTCACATGCTGCCATTGTAGCACCTCTATACTCAGCCTCTCTACTCAACAAAGCACCTCCATGTAATAGCTGCACCTCCAAGTGAGAAAAGAAAGCCACTAGTAGATCTTCTATCTGCAGTACTACCAGTCCAATCTGCATCGGTGTATCCATGAACCTGCAACTCTACACGAGCTTCATAAAACAATGCATAATCCAAAGTAGCACTCACATAACTTAGAGTGCGCCTCAGAGCATCCAAATGTGGCTTCCTAGGAACCTGCATAAACTGACTTTCAAGTCCAACAGTATGAGTTAGATCGGGCCTAATAATTTTGAGATATATAAGACTTCCCACAATTTTCTTGTACATAGTAGCATTTTCCAATGCTTCACTTGATGTAGTATCCAATTTCAAATTCTGATCTAATGGCATAGAAATTGGCTCACAATCGTCCATACAATACTTTTGCAGCATATTCAAGGCATATTGCCTTTGCGCCATCCATATACTTGTTTCTGTATGTATAAACTCTATGCCGAAGAAATAGCATAGCACACCAAGATCTTTCATGTCGAATTCCTGCATAAGAAGTTTCTTTACCTCTTTGATGCTTTCTTCATTATCACCACGTACAATCAGGTCATCAACATAAATAACCACAATAGTGATGCCATCATCATCCTTCCTTGCATATAGTGAGTGATCTACATCACACATAGAGAACCCAATGCTGGTTAAGTAATTAGCAGTCCTTGCATGCCATGCACGAGGGGCTTGCTTCAGCCCATACGAAGCCTTTTGCAACTTGCAAACATATTCTCGATGGTTTGAATCTTCATATCCTTGTGGCTAGTCCATATATACTTCTTACTATAACCCCCCATGTAGGAAAGCATTCTTCACATCCATCTGATGCAAAGTCCATCCTTTTGTTGTAGCTAATGCAACAAGTGTTCAAATAGTAGACATTCTAGCTATAGGGCTGCATGTTTCCTCATAATCAATGCCATATGTCTGTGCATAACCTTTAGCTACCAATCGTGCTTTATACGTGCTTATGCTACCATCAGCATTATGCTTACCTTGTAAACCCATTTTGCAACCTATGGGTTTCTATCCTTGTGGCAATGGAACGTGCTTTCGTGTATCATTTCCATAAAGTGCAGCCATCTCCCCATCCATAGCTTTTTCCCAATCTCCATTACCAATTGCATCTTCAAAACAAGAAGGCTCGACATCTTGTATTACCTTTGTCCTGTAAGCACAATGGCAAGCCATGTAACTATCATATGTCAATCGTTGCACTCCATTAGGCATCCTTCCATATCTTATTGGTCTTGGGTCACTTCTCCTTGTATCATCTGCATGTGCAATTCTTACTCCTAGAGTCTTCATAGAGGGCAATCCAAGTTCCTCATCAAGACTCTTTTCTGAACCACTTGAATCTCCATCAACATCTTCAAAACCTGCACATGTTTTAGTACCAGCAGAAGGCTTTCCTTTACCTTTCTTGGATGTATTTGATGAATTTGCAGGACTGAAATTTCCATGCAATCTTCCACTCCATGGATTCGAGTTGGAACTATGGCTTGGTGATGCATCTGTTCCACTCAAAACTTGAGATTCTGCACTTGATTTTTCAGCATTTTCTTTTTCATTTGATTCAAGATTCTGTCCTTCTTTGGCATCTGCATAGAAGCTTGACATTTCATCAATTACCCCATCTCTGCTCACCTTCACCAGTGCTGTGAGTGGGTTATAACATTTGTACGACTTTTGCTCATGGGAGTATCCAATGAAGACACATTTTTGTGCTTTCGGATCAAGATTCGTCCTCAACTCATCTGAAACATGTACATATGCAATACAACCAAAAACTTTCAATTGTGATAAGTTTGGCTTTTTACCTGTAAACTTCTCTTCCGATGTAACTTGATGTACAACAGTAGTAGGAGTTCTATTGATGATGTATATAGTAGTATGCACAGCTTCTGCCCAATAACAATGAGGCATATTCTTCTTAGCCATCAAGGCTCTTGCTATTTCTGCAATATGTCTATTTTGCATTTAGCAACATCATTCTGTTGTGGTGTGTATCTACATGGAAACTGATGCCAAATTCCATGATTTTTTAGAAAACTGTTGAACTCATTTGACATGTATTCACCTCCTCCATCAGATCTTAATGTCTGAATGTACTTTCTTGTTTGCTTTTCCACCATAGCTTTAAAATTTTGGAAGTGAGTGAACACCTTGCTCTTCTCTTTCATGAAATATACCCATACTTTGCATGTATGGTCATCAATGAAAGTAACATAAAACTTGCAACCGCCCATAGATGTGGTCTTTGCTCGACCCCAAACATCTGTATGTACTACTTCTAGTACATTCTCACTAACATGCTTGTCATGTGGAAATGATGCTCTTGAATGTTTACCAAATTGACATGCTGCACATACCTTTTGCATTTCTCCAACTTTGAAATTTGGTAGTCCATTGAGAATTTCCTTTGACTTCATCAATTTTAACGTTTGCAAGTTTACATGTCCAATCTGTTTGTGGCACATCTCTATATCTGCAATAACTCCTGTACCTTTTGCAAACATGGCTGCATTCATTTCAGGAATCTTCACATTTAAGGTGAACATCCTACCCTCTTTGTTTCCTTTGGCAACCAATCGTCCATCTTGCTTGTACTCTTCTACATATAATCCATCAACATTGAACCTGACTTGTAATCCTTGGTCAACCATTACTCCAATAGAAACTAGATTCTTTGTTATATTTGGAACATGAAACACATCAGCAAGATGTTTTACCTTCCCGTCCTCCATAGACAATGCTATGTTTCATGTATGCTCAAGAGGATGTGATGTATCATCACCTGTTTCAAAATATCCAGGAACGGGCATTTTCTACAAACTACTAAACCATTCTGCATGAATGTTCATGTGATTTGAAGCACCTGAATCAACATACCAGACATTATCATTCGATTTTGAAACACCAGCAGACATCGTATTCATCATGTGATGTTGAACCATAAACAGCTTCTCAGAATCATCTGCACTTGTGGATGCATAGTTGTTTTGCTACCTTCTGTTATTTTGATTCTTCAACCTACAATCACGTTCAAAGTGTCTAGGTTTACCACAATTCCACCATCCTTTACTATCATTACCTGAGTCATTTGTTTGGAAATTTTTGCGACCTCTTTGGATCCCCTTGCCTCGAAAGTGTCCTCTTCCTCCTGCATGATTCTGTTGTTGACCTTGGTCTTGGTTACTATTTCCTCTTCCACTTCCAAAACCTCTACCTTTGCCTCTTCCTCTGCCATAGTAGAATACTTGCTCATAATTGGGCTTTCCTTAGGACTTTGAATCCTCACCGAGATTTTTTTCTTCAATAATCCACGTAGATACCACATCAGCAAAATTCGGAATATTTTCCCTAGTCTGTATGGAAGTTCTGATTTGCTTATATGCAGCTCCTAAACCATGAAGGCACACTTCCACCTTATCATCATCATCTACATTCATGCCAATAGATGCAAGTGACTCACATATGCTTTTTCTTTTTAGAGTATATTCCCTTACAGGCATGCTCTTCTTTTCCAATGTATGCAGCTCGTTCTTGAGTTGCAATTTTCGTGCCTTTGTATTAGTCTCATACAAAGTGACCAAATTGTTCCAAGCCTCTTTTGGAGTCTTGGCATCCTGTATGTGTCCAATCATGCTATCTTGTATGCTAACAGATAGCCAATACATTACCTTTCATGCTCCTTGATTCCATTCCTCATATGCTCTTAACTGGTCTATAGTCCGATTCCTTTCTGGCAACTGTGGAGCATTTTCATTCTCTCCTTCGATGTACTTCTAGTAGCCTTTTCCCATCAAGAAATTCATCATTCTGAATCTCCAAGCATGGAAGTTGTTCTTGTCTAGCTTATCGCTCATAAGCTGACTCATTCCATCTGCGTTTGCCATTTCTATAACAATTCTCAACACTGCAAAACACTAAAAGCATCACTTCTACTTGAACACTGTCGCACTATCACGTGATAGTTCGATCTCAGAAAAACACAGTTTTCGTGTATCAACAGTACACGGAATCGCTTGAAATTCTGGATCTAGAATATATGAGTGTGACCTAACACAACACAAGCTATAGTTTCTGAACTTGACCTTCACGTCGATTTTCATAGCAAATGGAGGCCATTTGTGAAATCGTGTTTTCTCCACACCTTGTCGTGTAGTCTTCATCATCGCCTTCTCCACGAGCTCTCTACAGCCATGCTGGATCTGATACCATGTCACGAGGAAGGAGATAAGGAAGAGAGCTCACACACACACTCTCACTCTCAACGAGAAGCGCACACACATATTGAGGCAAGGAAGAATGATCTTCTTCTTCTTCTTCTTCTGTTACTGAAAAGGAATGTACAAGAATGACCTAAAACAAGAATACAACAAGTGCAATATATAAAGATCAGGACATAAGGAAAAACCTAATGTTCGCGAATGAGTGAGCTAGCAAGAAACAAATGTGCCATTACTCTCCTTAGATAAATCTAATAAAGCTCAATGAAGTATCCCTTACATATACCGGCGTGACCACTATACATGTCAGAGAAACTAAAGACTGGTATGTGTCATCCTGGATCATCACATATTGAGCTTGATATCTCAACAAGTGATTCATCTTAATTCACACTTATGGAGTCATGTTCACTTGACTATTTTCTTCATACTTCGAATCATGGCTCAATTGAGATTTCAAAATTTCCACTTTCTTATGATCAAAATTCTTATCATTTTCGAGAAACTTTGGATTACATACTACATAATTTTCATCATGTTTCTTTTTCAATTGTACTTTTCATATTCTTGCTCATCCTCTTCCAATCTTTCTTGCAAAATTTGTTCAATGTTTTGTTTATGCATCTTGATTTGTTCACTTTGCTTTTCTTCAAAAACATTGAACTTGATTGTCAATTGATATGATAGTTTGTTGTTCAAAAAAATTCTTATCATCGTATCTCTTTGATGTTCATTGCTATCTAACTAATCTTGGCTTAGATTTTGTTTGATTAAGATATTCTACAATTCCACCTCTTTCTAAGTTCAAATGTACAGGTAAATTATTTTGATAATCACATATTTTCCGTTCAATTTCAAGTACCAATTTTGTCTACATGCATTCTCATATGTTATACAATTCCTATCTATATGACCGATTTGATCACGTGAACAAAAACATATAATAGGTCGATTATGGACTCTATGTGTTCTTCTATGTAGAGTGCTAGGAGTGAATCTTCTATGGTCGGGTAAAGCCTTTTGTTCAATAGAATGTGTAGATATATTTTGATCTTGAACTTGATGTTCATATTTACACTTACATGTTACAATTTCTTTCACATATTTGGATCGACTATCAATACTTTCTTTCACAGTTGAAATATCATAGCTAATATTTTTTAATGTTTAATCTCTTTCACATGATTTGATAGATTATACATACTTTCTTTTAAACTTGAAAGTTCATAGTGAACAGTTCCATCTAAATTATCAAACTCTGTAATTAATGAACTAATAACGTCATTAAATTCTTTCATAATTAGAGTCATCATTTTGATACATGAAATTATTGAGTCAATCTTGGAGTAAAGTTTCTCATCCATGGGTGCTATTATCCATGACTCCATAGCTTTGAATTGCTCGTCATATTCTAGAGACTTCGTTTTAATTAACACTTCCACACTAGAATCTATTTCTTGTGTGGTGTGTTTTGCAAGACCCTTTTTTATCATTGTTCACTTATGTAATGAATGTAAATGTAAAATGTGAGTACCTAGAATTGGCTTGAAGAAGAGTTTTCAAGTGTGTGAAAAATGTGAAAATATAAATTTGTAGGAGCTTCCATTGATGAACAGGGTGGAGCGAAGAGGATAAGATACTTGCAAGTTTCTGTGAAGGAACTCACAAAATCTTGTTCAAGGTACCACTCCCAAGGAAGTACAGGCTGTGACTATTTGCAAACTTCATCAATGCTTATGGAAGAAAATATAAATTATGCGCACCTGAGTTGCAATGTCATTTTTTCATGTCGGGTTCAAAAAATGTGAGAACATGGCGCATGGTTGGTGGATCCATTCAGCCGGCAAGTCCAATGATGCATGCATGCTGCTTCAAGCAACCTTAGGTGGTGGAATGGAGAATCAAAGAGAATAAAAACTCAAGAAAAATTGATAACATCACTTAGAGAACATATCATCATATAGAAGAAAAAAAAGATTCATAATAAGTGTTTATACAATTCTAATGAAAATAATAGAAAAATACATGTTACCAATTCATCATATATCGTAATGTTGCTCCATAAAGTTTATCAATCTTCAAGATTATGATCAATCATGTGTGTAGAACCACCATCATCACCATAGATGTTCTTCAAGTAGATGATCTACCTTCTTCAAGTGTGAGAAATTCCTTCACTTCATAATGTATAGCCTCCATCCTCAAGGTCCTCCAATCTTCAACAACATTCCTTCATCTATCAAGTTTTGTAAGCTTGATTGAAGATTCGATCTTGAAGACACAGATACTACACTCATAACATTGAAGGAGAGTGTTAAAGTAAAGGGGAAGTAATAGCAACCATATGATTGAAGAGTCAGAGTACTCAAAGAAAGTTGTAACCATAACCATATGGAGTGATTTAAAGCACCAAAATTAAACAAAGGCAATGGAAGGGCAAAGAAAAGAAGCGAATGGTCAAGAGATGAGCGAAGATGCAAGGGTAGGTGAGGAGACACAAGATTAAATGCACCTTTTTCTATATATAGAATGCCTTTGTATGTGAAAAGTTTTGGCGATGACATGATACTGGTGTAAAAGAATATTCTATTCATTTGTGCATCATCGCATATCATATTTGGCCATAATATTGTGCTACAAGAGACATCGCTATTCTCGTAGCATACCTTTTTATACACAACCACTTTGTAAAGGTCATTTATCTCTATGTAGATATCTCTTTCATGCATATATAATGTTATTGGAAATACTTTAATTTTTAATTCTTTGGTTCAAAAATGTCTATTCTAGATTCTTCTTTAGTAGTTACATAGAGCAATTCTTGTGAAAATAATTTCTTTGCTTAACTTGATTGGACACATAGTCTGTATTTAAGTAGTTGGAGATTGAGTGCTATAGCTCATCGGAAAGCCACATCTATCTACTAAAAGTATCTAAGAGCTATTGGATATTTGAGTTGTGTTTAAATTGGCTTTTAGTAAGTAGGCCTCTTATGGGATAATTTCTAGAAGAGTTTCTCTAACTTTCATTCTGCATATTGGAGTGAAAGATCTCCACATTTAGAATCAAATTTTTGATATTAAAACATTGGGATTAGAGCTCATGGTTGCACAAAGAAGATAACTTGAAGAAGGTAGAGAAGGTAAAGTTTTGAACTGATATTTCTACATAGACTATGTAACACTCATGTGCTATGAAGTTGAAGCCTTTGTATGTAAGACACTTTTGATAGTTTATATTATTTGAATTCATAGACTCCCTTACCCTACTCTCTTTACATATTCTTGATCATTGAATCTTGATATGATTGTTTGTAATCACAAGATATATCCAAAAATTTAATACATAGGAGCCAATGGTTTCATCCATCCTCATTGCATCTCCATAGAATCATCTATACAAAAGACCAATCATTCAAGCATATATTCAGCTCTCTCTATTCCAATTCATATGTCTACATAAACCTAAAAATATTAAGCTTCTATAGGCTTTAAAAAACCACTTATTACTCATCCAAACATCATGAAACATGAATATATTTTCCTTGACCACATATGCATACACGTTTTCATATTAGACATCAACTGTCAACTCTAAATTGAAGTTATATGTAGGCTAAGCATAGCTATTCAATATTTTCATTTATCATGATCATACACTTCACAATCATGCATGCATAAGAATCTTCATTGCATACATTCTCTACAGCAAGTAAGAAGCATATAATGTTATCATCTAGCTTAGATATAAGCATCAATCATGAAATTTGTACATAATATAATTTTTCATTTCTTTCAATTGTAAAAACCAGTAAGATAAAGTTGCAAAACCAAATATGTATGATCATGGTATGATACGTAAAAATAGTTTATTCTTGAGTTCAGAGAGAGCACATTAATGTAATACTTCTCTTTTTACAAGTGACAGCAAAGTGGGGAAAGCTTGGATTAAGTGAGGGCACAAAGCTTTGAGCTAGAGTGTAGGAAGGAGCTCAAGCTAAATGGTTGTCATGCATAGTGTGTGATGTTTTAAAGACTTGAAGATTGGAGACAAAATCCAAAGTTTTTAAAAGCAAGGATGCCTATGAGAAGACTCATGAACATGTGAAGAAATTCAAGAAAAACAAAGCAAGGTTTGAAGATTGAAAGACGTCAAGAGAGATTACATCCGACTTGGTGTGGGCTGCCATCAATTAAAGAAATCATTATGACAAGACAAAGATATCAAATATGTGTGAGGTCTATGATTAAGATTCTTTACATAGGAGGAGTAGGAGAATTCATAATCAGGCTTCCCTAAAGTGTTTAATATTCAACAAGCACTTCATGACATTCACTTAGGTTGAAAGAGCAACACCAATGTAGCATGAATAATCACTCAAGAGAAGTGTGACATAAAGAAGATAGATAAGTTAATTTGTAGAGCTAAGTTATGCAAAAATAAACATTTTATGTTGTGTTAGGCTTCATGTGAATATCAAGTGAAGGTCTAATCAAACGATGAGGCTAGTAAGACAAAAACGTAGAGTGAAAAGCCTATTTAAAGTTAAGTAAGACCATCAAAAGAGTAATTTGAAGCTATTCAAAGGCAAGTAAGACCATCCATCTTGGGAATGGAAAGCCTTGCTACTTTCAAGAATCCCTAATGACCAAATGAAGGTCTAGTGAAAGGTTGAGGCTAGTAAGACCACCAAGAAAGAGCGGAACCTATGTAAAGGTTAGTAAGAACATCCAATGAGGAATAGAAATCCTTTTAGGGTGCAAGAAATACCAGTTTTATTGATGAGGGTGGTGTGGAGAACAAAAATGCTAATGTGCTAAGCTTTGGGAGCAATTATTCCATTCACACTAAATAATTGTAAGAAAAAAGTCCAACAAACGGAAAGGAGAGATATTTCTTTCATGATGCTTAACAAGTCACTAACATTCGTGTTCTTTCATAGGTACCAAAGAAGGAAAGAAAAGAAGGATTATCTCAAGAAGAATTCTCTGATTGTGAACCTCAATGAAGCATGTAGAGAGAATGATGTAGGTGATGACAAAATCTCTTAGAAGATGTTTAGGCTACGCACACTTCAAATGAGGAGAAGGCACAAAAAAGGTCATGTATTATCAGCCATTAGTGGATTTTGCAAGTATACAATCATCCATGAAGATTGAAGCAAAGATTATGAAGCAAGGGGGCATTAGCTTGCAATGATGGGAAGATCCAACAAGAGTCCAAAGAAGAGAAAGTGTAACCCTAACAATTTTTAGATTTCGAAGAGAAGTAGTTGCACTCAAGGAACGAGTAGGAGCAGCCATAAATGGTAGCGTCAAAGGACTAGGAGCAACTACCACAATGAAGGACTATTTAGAAATAAAATGGCATCCATGATATAGAAAAGAAATCATGAAAAAGTTGGAAGAAAGCATGACAACCATTACCATCTCAAAAGCAGAGCAAAGAGCATCCATAGGTAAGGAAAAAGCATGTGAAGTGGATGAAGAAAAGAATTTAAGCACCCCGTATGTAGTTCCGCGTGGTCAAAAGCCATCTATTTCTCATCTACATGTTTTTGGTTTTTGGGGATATGCATTAGTGCCTTAATGACAATGTAGTAAATTGGATGGTAAGCCTATGAAAAGTATTTTTGTTTCTTCAAGTCTAAAACAAAAGGATATCATTTGTATCCTCTATAAACAAATGCATTTTGATTAGCTACTTTTTCTGTTTTTATGGAAGATTCTAATGGGACCTTGCTTCCATGTACCAAGGAGATATTAGTTAGGTTAAAAGATGTGTTTGACACTTTGTAGTCTTTTTATTGTTGCATGGTGAAGTTTTGCTTCTAGCAAGAAAAGTTGCAACCTTTATAGGTTTGAAATCATGAAATAGATCATTACATTTCTGATGTAAATTTTTTTGAAGCATTTACTGATGAGAGAGCTTACATAGAAGACGCAAAAATTATGCCTAGACTATTGGTATACAATTTGAGACATAGCAAATTATATGGACATTTGTAATGTCATACTCATTTGTGCTCTCATAAAGCTTCTTTTGCATTAGTTATTTATAATATGGTAGCCTCTAGTCTTTATGATGAGAATGATCTTCACTCTTTTGATAAAGTGAAAACATTTTAGGAAATTAGGTGGTTGTTATGGAATAAAAATATCCTTCATTTATGAAGTATCGTAGTTTTTCTTTATGTTATTTTCGTTCATAACACAAATCCATTAGCACTAAATGAATATATAAGCTCAAGTGTAAGCTTGATGGAAACTTGTTAAATAGGCTATGATTGTTGTTGTTGAATAGATCTCACAAATGAAGGTATGTCAAGGATACTATAGAAACCAAATCTCACAAAATAATAAACATAATAGAGAGGGAGAGAGACAAGAGACTAGACACCAGATTGGGTATCATCTCCCCCCACATACTTTGATGGACGAGTCTATCAGAGCATGTGCATTTATATTTAATTTTCATTATGTCTTGAATAGAAGATAAGTGAGGTGACACTTCGAAAAGTGTGCATTTACAAAAATATGCTTTATTTACAAAATCTTTGCTTTCTAAGCAATCTAGTATTTCTTACAAAAACATCGCTTTCTAAAGTGATCTATTATTTTTTACAAAACGTAACTAAAATAATATATTCCAAATATTTTTCTAAATATCTTCAAAAGATATCTGAATATGTCCATGCACATTCACATACTCATGAGTCTTCAAGTGCTAAATCAAAACACAAATCACATTAAAACCCTCAGGACATTAAAATCCATATCACATTCCATTATTTCATAAATTATAACATGCCTCCTAATTAACAACCAGCTGACCTAAGTTGATAAGAATAACAATCATGAGCATGTTCCATGTAGAAACACGTGCATGGAATCAGAAAACTAGAATCTAATGTGACTGTGAATGATAAGCAGAAATCAAATGGTCTTAATGTGGAGTTAATGATATATAATGAATCCATGGAGAGTCTTCAAGCGAATGTTCTTTTTTATTTAACTAAATATCTATGATATTGATTACCTATCTGTGTAGTAGTAACATAAGAATTGGACTTATGACATATTTACACTAGTTTTTTAGGATCCTATTCTCAGAGATCCATGTAAGATAAGACATACATTTACTAAGGAAACTATGAAAGATATAGATTTTGAAGCAGAATTTCTTTCAAAACTTGTAAAAGATCAGTTTAGAAAGATGATTATGCATCACAGAAAAGCCTTTTCCCTATTTTCACATGAAATAGGATGTGCTGATATGAAGCTTATAGCTCTTATGACTATATTCAACCTATCGTCTATTCCATGGAATCTTTGGCGGATACTAGTGCCAAACGCTCACTTATCTGAGCTGATGTGATTGTTAAAGGAGAAGATGTCCATGAGAATCTTAGAACCATCATTAACACCATATTCTAACTGATGTTTCATGGTGCCTAAAAAGAATGCGAAGCTATGATTCATATAAGAACTATAGTCTGTTAACAAATTCACTATTAGACATGTAGGAATGAGACCCATTGTAGATGCATTTGTAGAGGAATTTGCCAAGTGGTCCATCTATTTAATGGGTGAGCTATAGTCAGGATATGATCAATTTCAATTAGCCATTGAAAGTAGATATAAAACCATGATGAAAACACCTTTGGGTCTAGTATGTATGTGTATTTTACCACAAAGAGCAATAAACTTCATGGCGCACATGATGGATGCTATGAACATGGTCTTCCATGACTTCATTCCCAAAGTGACTATGCCTTTTATCAATGATATTCTGATAAAAGGGTGTGCAGAAAGGGAAAAAGATGCAACTTTAGATTCATTTGGATGTAGAAAATTTGTCTCCAACCACATTTTTGACTATGAAAGAATCTTCCAAGGACTCAAGGAGTTCGGATTGACTTTCTCTTTAGAGAGATCCACTTTTGGTGTCTACTAAGTTTTGATTGTTGGACATCTATGTGTACATTATGGCCGTGCCATTAGTAGGATTTCAAAAGTATGTCACAATGTTAGTGAAGTGAGAAGATTCTTAGGAGCTTGTGTCTTCTATGTAATTCGGATTCCTCACTTTGCTCATGTTGAGAACACTTTATATGATCTATTATGGAAGGAAAACAAATTCTTCTAGACAGCATAGCACAGTAAAATTATGAGAAAACTGAAGCAATTACTGATCAATGCTCCATTTTTGAAAAGGATCGATTATTCTAAAAATAGACCTATAATCCTAATGGTTGATACTAGTCATATCCCTATAGGCTAGGTCATTAGTGAGGATGTATGAGCAATTTAGAGATGAAGAACATGAAGGAGAAGGGAAAGATATAGGATGTTATCTAAGTACCCTTCAACCTATCCCACGTTGGTCGGCCAATGAGTTCCCAAACATTAGAAAGAAGTCTTTTAACTTCTTTCTAAAAGATGGACATCTTTGGCGACATGCTTGAGCGAAGGTGAGAAAACCACAAAGAATATTAGGATTAAGAATTTGGTAGGTTCAATTTATGAGAGCCATGCATGAATGCTTATGGGCACGCCATAAGGGTTTCATAGCAACGCATGAAAAAATTCATGAAAGTTATTGGTGGTCGAGGATGCATGTAACTATGAAAGATTTTGTGAGCACATATGCCACATGCCAATTACATTCCTCGATCAAACATAGAGACCCATTACATCTCACTTACCCACCTCATATTCATTGCAAGTGGGTAGTCAACCTTGTGACTATGCCTAAAAGTAGTGATGGCATGAGATATATAGTACTCGCACATGAAGACTTGACAAATCACATAGGAGGTCGTGCATTCCAATCTAACACTACTTAAAATGTATTGCTATTCCTTTTAGGAGAAGAAATATCTAGATTTGGATTTGTCCAAAAAGTAGTAGCACATCGAAGTGAGCTAGATGCTAGAAAGGCAAGAGAATTTGTAGATAGTCATGGGATTCAATTGTCTCTCATGATAGACTATAATCTAGAGGCAAATGGAAAGATTGAATGATTTCATCCTTCCATAATGAAGACAATCTCGAAGTCATGCAATGGAGATATCGTGCAATAGCCAAAATATCTACCATTTCCTTTATGGGCCAATCCGATGACATATACAAGATCAAATGGTCTTATGCCATTTGAACTCATGTATTGTCAAAAGCCAATTGTTCCTATTCACACTCAAATAATAAATCGGATGAGCTTAGATAGGGAAGATAATTTATCAAGAGACGATTTATAAACATCAAGATTTAAACAGTTAGAACAAGGGAATGAGAATATAAAAGAAGCCTATAAAGAAAAGAGTCATATCTAAAAAAATAAGATTTATTTTGATAAGAGACATCAACTTAGGCCACGATCAATGGAGTCTCGGGATTGGGTACGTGTTTATGATAGTACTTTTGAAACCCAATATGATGCATGACATAAAGTAACTAAACGATGGTTTGGTTCTTGAGTTATTGTTTTGGCTTTTTCTATAGGTAACTATGCTTTATGAGAATAAGATGAAACTCCCTTGAAAAATAGGATTGCAAGAAAAAGAATTAAGCTATTCAAATGAAGTACAAGTAGGGACTATAAAATAGATGAAGAATTCTTGGATGAGGATGATAGAGATGAATGACAAAAAGAATAATCAGATGAAATACTTCCAATACACACACACACACACACACACACACACACACATATATATATATATATATATATATATATATATATATATATATATATATATATATATATATATATATATATATATATATATATATATACCTATATATATGTATATATATACACATATATATATATATATATATATATATATATATATATATATATATATATATATATATATATATATATATATATATATATATATATATGTATATATATATATATATGTGTGTGTGTGTGTATATATATATATATATATATATACATATATATATATATATATATATATATATATATATATATATATATATATATATATATATATATATATATATATATATATATATATATATATATATATATATATATATACATATATATATATATATGAACATATGCATTGTATTTTTGCTTGTAATAAATATATTAAGATTTGTACAAATATACAAAAATTAAGTAGGATCAAGATAGCAAACATCTTTTATTTTCATTTGTGAAACATGAAAGACTAGAAATGATTCAAATTGATTAAGTTAGCATAATAGAAACTTTCACGAATGAAAACTTTAAGATGTAATAGCAAATTTAAAATAAGTGCATGTATATACTATTAGATTTGAGCACTGTGAGTTTGATTCTTTGAATTGTACTATTTATTTTCCATATGATCCTACCTCTAGAGATATAGATTCTTATTTAGGAAACTCTTCATACTCAAAGCAACAATATATGTATATGCTTCTGTTGTTAGTGCATTTCCATGGGCTAGTAGGTGGGTGGAACAACTTTGATTGGGTGATCGAGGCCATGAGCTGATGCTAGTTTCATCGTAGTCGTGACCTAAATGCTATCATGCACCTATATGGATTTGTAGGAGGGTGCAATTACTCTAGCTAGGTGGTCAGAACCACAAGTTGATGTTGATTTCATATAGGGTGGATATTGTGTGCCATATACTATCTCGAGTTGATTGATAGGTGGAGTAAACTTGTTCGGGTGGTCAATTCCATAAGTCACACCCAATTCTGGCATAAACCAACTTCTGACAATAAAAATAATAGAAAAAACCTAACTTCAGCTCAAGTGCTAAGGAAAAGAAATGAAAAATAAAATAAAAATCACAGGAAAGAATAAGATTTGATGGATAGTTGGACGATAATAAATAAATAGGAGAAACAAAGTAAAAGTCTATAAACTAAGTTAGTGGAGCTTTGTATATGCTAGTGCTTAGGATAGGTTGTTGGAACTGAATTGGTTGAATGAACAAAAGTCTAGGAAGCCTATGATGATTTATTCTTATGATTGCTTTTCTAGTTGCAGAAATAAAAACATAATAAGATATATGTGAAGCTTGCATCTACTTCATTCTCTAAATTTATAATAATTTGCATAGAGTACAAACGCACAAACACTCATACACAGACACACACACGCACACACACACACACACACACACACACACACACACACACACATATATATATATATATATATATATATATATATATATATATATATATATATATATATATATATATATATATATATATATATATATATATATATATATATATGACTATTTGATACGTGTGTATGTTTCTTGAAGTGATTTGTAGGTTGGCCCATTGAGATCATGTGCAAGTTTAGTGGGGGTGGATGTCAATAGGATTTCATCACTCATTGGCATTCGCAAAAATTAAATTTTTCTTCCAAAATAGTCCTCTCAAAACTCTTAGAAATTTCTTTGATATGATTTTTTGAATTGATTGAAACTCTCTCTTGAGTACCTCAAGGTTGAACAAGATGGAAAAATGTTCCGATCAAAACTAGGGGAGATACTTGAAATAGAAGCACTTACTTTAGGAACCATCACTTTAGGTCCATATCAGGACACCATTTGAACCCTTCCATTTAATCTTCATTCACAAGCTTGATTGCACCCTTAAGGATTAGTGTAAGGGTAAAGGATGCAGTATATATGAGTATCCTTAGATGTCCTAAATATATGATTTTACATGTTTCAATATATGTAATAATGTCTGCTTAAACTATACTATAGTAATAGGATGATAATGATTCAATTGTATCTCTAGGCCTTGCTGGCTGCTTCCCTCACTGGGAGGCTTTGTGGGGATGTCCTGCCCCTTGTACAAGTTTACATTTCTTAGCTAATTCATATTTCCTGTTTTCTCAAAAAAAAAAAATGTGTGCTCGTATATGTATGATTGCATTTAACCCCTTATATAAGAATGAAATGGTGAGGACGTGTGCCTATACGTTTCTAAGTTTTACCTTATATGTATGAACAATCGGCATGTGCATTTGGCCCTAACACCCTATTTGTGTTTTAATGTATTTATAAATATATATGCCTTTCTTGTGTGTTCATAGAATATGTATGTGAGCGTTTGACCTTGTGCATAAGTGCTTATGTATGTGTGTACCTAGTATAATTGAACATGTGTCATGTATATGCATATGCATTGATATTAGATGCATGGGTAGAAATGAATTGTGACTATGAGTCTATGTGTTTTTGTCTATCTTTGTTTGTGTGCTTGTATTTTTGTGACTAAGAATGTCTGTGTTTCTAAATCTAAACATTAATATAGATATTTATGTACGCTAAATGTATATATATATATATATATATATATATATATATATATATATATATATATATATATATATATATATATATATATATATATATATATATATATATATATATATATATGTATGTATGTATATGTATATGTGTATTGTGTGTGTACGTATGTGTGTATGTGATTTAATAAATTTTACTATCTGATCCTAATTGGTTTAATGTATGTCAATATACGATTATCAATTAAACTAATATATGTTAATATATGTTATATATGTTATATATGTCAACATATGTCATATATGTCAATATATGTTCGTATATATGGGTATATTTGACTTTATATATGATTGACTAGCAAAGAAATTAATAATCTAGCTAGTGATTGATATATTAAATTTAATATAAGTTAATAAATATAACTAACACATAATCTATATTTGATTTAATGTGCGTATAATTAATATAAATTCAGCTTTAAAATTAGTATGTACATATGAATATGCATACGAGTGTAGCAAGTGTGTATATGGGAATAGAAAAAAATGACGTGTATGTTTACTAAGAGTGGAGATGGTGCACGTGTATGTTTGTGTCTAAGTATATATATATATATATATATATATATATATATATATATATATATATATATATATATATATATATATATATATATATATATATATATATATATATATATATATATATATGGGTGTGTGTGTGTGTGTGTTACATGTGTTTTTGTTTGTAATGAACTTATGCAGATACCTCCTTTGGAGTGAGAGAGAGAGAGAGTCAATCCCTGTATGTATGCATGTTAGATGTTTTGCATGCATGCATGTTAGGTATGTATGCATGCTTATATATGTGTGTTAGTGTATGCATGTTTATGTATGTGCGTTAGTGTATGCACGTTAGATGTAAGTTAATGTATGCATGACTAGATGTATGTTAGTATATGCATGTTAGATGTAAGTTAGTGTATGCATGTTAGATGTAAGTTAGTGTATGCAGGTTAGATGTAAGTTAGTGTATGCATGTTAGAAGTATGTATGTAAGTGTTAGTTATATGAATGTATGCATGTTAGGTATGTATGCATGTATGCATGTGAGATATATATGCATGAATGCATGGTAGTGTGTGTATGTTTATGTATATGAATTAGTGTATGCATGTGTATGCATCAAAGATTTGTTTATGTATGTGAAGTTTATATATGTGCATATGATAGGTATATGTGTGCATGAATGAGATATGTATATTAGAATGTGTATATAAGAATGAATGTATGTGCTTATGATATATATATATAAGAAAGTTAATTAACTTATGTTAGCATGAGTTTCAAATAAGTTACGTTTTGAATATTAATACTATAAATGAGTGTTTTATATCTATGAAAGCATACTTATGGTTTTCATGTTATTTTGCAGCTCATGTTGAAGACGAATTGATGAACAGAAGATTGGGAAAAAAATATACGAAGCTGGAATTCTGTTGTTTAGCTTTTGTATAGGGCATTCATACAAAGAGTTTATAATATATATATATATATATATATATATATATATATATATATATATATATATATATATATATATATATATATATATATATATATTAATCTATTTGCATGTCTCTTACATGTCTGTCAAAGCATCTAGTAGTAATACTGCGATTGAATGTGATATACCTTCACCTTTGTTTGAAATACTTATTCCTATTCCACTAGAAAACAATACAATTAGTGAAGGATTAATTAAGGATTGTGTTGTAGAAGAAACTTTGTATTTGCTAGATTATGATCGTAGATTATCTAGAGTGTTAGCTTTGATTTCGATTATTATACACAACCGTGAAAATAGTGAAGTTCTATTCCCTCCATCGGTAAATAGAAATACTGATAGATGCCAATTAGGCTCAAAGGAAACTAAAATTGTTAAAGATAAAGTAAGTAGTGAAGAACAGATCCTTCCATCTTACATACATAGTCAATAGTTATGGAAATGCTCTGCCTTATGGTCCTTACTAAAAAAACATGCCTTGCCATAGACACCAGCTCGTGTGCGCCATTAGTGAGACGGTTGACTTGATCCTCCAACCATCACCAATCGCTGCCACATTTTGAACCCGACATGAAACAACGACATGGCAGTACACGTATAGTTCATTTTCCTTTTTGAATATGCAATAGTTTTGTTTAGGATAAGCGTTTGCAGTATCTTGTGGTGGTTCATCTTGTAGAGGCAGTACTCAAAAACCTTCTAATTCCCTAGGTGTTGAGGGCTGGGCTTAGGCTCTCAGTGCCTCCACGGGAATAGGCAAGTAGCTCAGCTTCCTCTCGCCACTACCATCAAGAACTTGAAGAAGTACGTTTGCACACACAACATTTAGTTTTTTTTTTGTATTAGACATTTTTACTCAACAATGTATACTTGAATTTATCACGTGCACTTTGGCTTCATCATCAAGCGTTAGGTATATTTACTAAACTAGGGAACATTAAAACAAGTAGTAGAAGTAGTAGCCCAGATGAAACAAAGGCAAACATTACTTTATGATATCAATCTTAGTTTCCAACTAGTATGTCCAACTAATCCAATTCCTAAAGTTAATATTAGTTCTAGTACAGCTCAACAAGCCTCTACATAAAAAATTCCTAGTGAACTATAATTTGAGATATAATTTAGTAAATTAGATAATATGATGCAGATGCATACAAATATGTCTAAAGAAGTAGCTACACTTCAAAATACAGTCTATTCATTAACCTCTCAAGATAGGATAGTTTTAAGATCCCAATTTACTAATGCTTCTCACATAAATCCAACGCCCGTAGCAACTTTTATGACTCAACCAATAGCTCAAAGTAATGAACGAAGAGGTGCACCCACCTGACGATGTGTTTGGTGTGACTCTACAGAGCACATGTCCTACGATTGTGAAGCTTTAAAAGAAGCACAAGAAAGGAAACTAGTACTAGATATAGATAAAAAATTATGTGATTATCCCACTCACCTTTCATTAGCTATAAATTGGGGAAAGGGGGTATGCAAGAAGTATATGAAAATATATCTGAAGCACAAAAAAGCTCTTCAGCCGTTAGGTTAGAATGTGATGAGAGTGATCTAGAAGATGAAACTCTAATGAAACTAAGAATTATTCAATTGAAGCACTAATAAAAGCTAGAGACGATATAATGCATAAAACAGCATGGGACTCACATGTCGATCGTTTCTCAATCTTTTCATATAGAAAATGTGGAAGGAAGAGAAATCGGGATGGAACTCAGGATATAGATGAAACCAATCAAAGGGTAACTAGAAAAGAGTTAAGGGAAGAACCTAAAAATGATCAATTTAAGGAAAACACAAATTTAGATTCAAATGAACAAAAAAGAAGAGAAATAAGGGAGGGGAAACAACCTGAAATATCAAACAAACCTTTAGATTCAAAGTCCAGTGAAGAAACAGAGGAAAAAACAAAGAAACCTTAACGAATTCCTAAGGCCATTTTAAGTTCAGAATTAGAACAGAAAAATGATCCAAAATAGATACTTTACGACATACTTTTGAAAAGTAAAGTGACTATGTCACTTGAACGATTATTTTCTATAGCAGAACTTGAATTTAAAGAAAAGTTTATAAAAATGATTCAGAGAAAAAGATTCCCACTTAACACTGATATTGAAATGCAATAAAATATAGATGTGTCTCATATATCAAAAGATCTTCTTTCTTCTTACTCTGATGATGAGGAAGAAAATGAAGGTTATATCAATAAAAATTTTCTAGGTCCGATTCTTCTAGTGAGTATAAATGAAAAATCTGAAAGTAATTATAAAAAGAGTTTTTGGACTACACGGACACCTGAAATAAAACTAAACTTAGCAGATAGGAAAAAGTCATGTATAGCTTTAGGTTTATTAGATTCAGGTTCTGAAATTAATGTAATCTCAAAAGAATTGTATGATAAATTTAGATGGCCAATAGATAAACAACATGGGTGGATAATGAGAAGGGTAGATAATAGATGTGGTGCACTTTTAGGAGCTTGTGCAAACATTCCAATTTTAATAGGAGGAATAACTAAAACATTTCATTTTTTTATTCAAGATAATTGCTCTTACGAAATCATTTTAGGACAACCTTTTATTTGTGAAACACGAATGGAAAAAAAAAGTAATGAAAGATGGCTTTGTATATGCTAGAATCAGGTCAAAAGATGATTTGCAATCATTACAAGTTATGACTCTAAATCCAAACCACACTAGAAATCGGGAACAAATTAGAAAAACACCAATCCGATCACAAGAGAAGTTGCACGAGATTCATCTACCTCTTTGTGAATCTGGGACTTATTTTGATCAGAATTTTTATTAGACACCACTATTGAGCGGGACAACGCTGGTAACTAGTTTGAAATCTCGCAAAAATGTGTATATAAATTGGAAAGTTTTTCTGTTTATTTTACATCCTCAAAATTACAAATTTTAAATAATAAAGTTATCCCTAGGAAGATAATGAAAAAACATGAAAAATATTTTAAAAGTAAAGGTTATATGTCTACAAATGAACATATTGAAACTATAATTGAAACATGTTTTTCTTCTTCTTTACTTGATGAAACTAATCAAACTTTACATGATGAAAAATTAATGCAAATTATACTTTTGAACTCGTTAAATGAATATGAATTAATTTTGAAAATTATTTCTGAATCTCTTAATGAAGCTAAAGCTAAATACAAAACATGGTTCTTTCTTGCGAAATTTGATTGCAAGAGAAAGGATTAAACTGTTCAAGAAATGAAATAATGAAGATTATTAGATTGAGGAAGATGTTGATGAAGATTAAAGATCTATTTTAAATCAGGTGAAAAAGTTTTAATTAAAGATTTTTTTGATTTTTGGTGTATATGCACTACATTACTGAATGAGTTAGAAGGAAATGTTCAAATTTTTTTCAAAAAACAAGTAGAATTTAAGATGTTAAATATCTAATATATTTTATGATTGATGCATGAAAAACTTGAATTTATATGAATTAAATCAGATAGTTAAATAGAAAATTTTGGAATCGGAAGCTTGTGGAAGAAATGATAGACTTATTATGAATACATGTATATGCTGAAAATTTTAACCATTAGTAAGTGGGTTTTCTGTGTCTTACTATTTATTCCTTATGAGATATGACCTCCAAATGAATTAAAAGATCAAACTTCATACGCAATTTATATATATATATATATATATATATATATATATATATATATATATATATATATATATATATATATATATATATATATATATATATATATATGTGTGTGTGTGTGTGTGTGTGTGTGTGTGTGTGTGTTACATGTGTTTTTGTTTCTAATGAACTTATGCAGATACGTCCTTTAGCGTGAGAGAGAGAGAGAGAGAGTCAATCCCTGTATTCAATCTGATGAAGAGAAGGAGATTTAGATCTGATCACGAAAACACTCTAGAGGAAGAGAGAAAGGGAGAGAGTGACAGAGAGATTATTTCATATCTCATCTTTCTACTCCCTCTCTCTTTGACATCACTGTAGAGATATATAGAGAAACAGGTGGCTGAAAGTAACGATGGGGGCATATTCTCATCCATTTCCGAGCATTTCAGCATCATAGCTATGGATGTACATATGATTGAACGGGCTACCATCTTCCTCATGTGGAGCATCTTGGCATGCATAAGGTACAATTAGGGGCCACTGCTAGGAGTCCATCAACACCATTATTTGGGACAATTTTTTTTCATGTGAGCAAAAAGCTGCCTTCTATGTTTGGTGATAGAAACCTAGCAGAGCTCGTTGATGACATTATCGAGCATACAATATACTCTTGGTCCTACTATAGGGCTTCCATCGAATCAAACCATGAGCAGTAGAAGAACATCCAAGTTCTTGACAGTCATGGAGACGTTGATGGCACATTGGGTATTTTATACTCTTTGCTTTTTCCGGTCTCCAGGAAACCTGTCGGAGCCTTAAGTCTTGCAATGTTCCTAAATATCTTGATCACCTTACGATTATTAATGCTCACATTGCTCAGCCCAACGGGGATTTGAATGGAATTCTAGGTGATTATTTGTTCCTCTCTTTTGCTAGATGTGAAGTTGTCTGTGATGCATACTAAGTATGCTGAAGAAAATCTTTTAGCACCATCTTTCCTTGGACAGCCATTGTTCCTGCATATGCAAACTATTGTTGTTGAAGTGAAGTGCTTCAAATGTTTCAAGAGATACAAAATGATTATATTGCTCCTCATAGTTACACGATCGTTATCTTGCTTAAGGCTTCTAGTAAAATAGCAGATGTAAATCAAGGTAAGAAATTGCATGCTTTTGCTGACATTGAAGGCTTCACGTTGCTTTTGCGCGTAGGAAATTCTCTTATCACTAGATATGCAAAATGGGGTGTAATCAAGGAGGCGATGTGCGTTTTCTCTCTCATGAGAGAACGGAATGATTCTGTCTCCTCGAATGCAATTTCTTCTGCATACATTAATGGAGATGAAGGGGAGAAAGTCGTACTTTTATATAAATAAATTCAGGGCAAAATGGTCGATCCCAATATGCAAACCCTTGTACTAACTTTATGGATTTGTATTACCTTTGTTGAAGAGAGAGGTTCGTCAGCACAGCTAATGATTCTCAAAATAGAAGAGGAATTTCATTCCCATGGTCGTTGTAGGGTTTACTCATTTGATGGGAGTTGTGGATCTTTTATGTAAACAGAAGATATATTCAATCCACTCCCAACCATGATATTGTATCATGAACTGCATTAGTTTCTGCATATGTCAGTAAGGGACAGGGAAAGAAAGCATTATTCATCTATAGACAGATGCATGTTCGTGGTGTAAGCCCGAATAATTTAACTTTTCCTATTGTCCTACAGGCATTACGCCATGTAAATAATTTTTAGGATCTGGATTTGCACAGAGACTCTATAGATTAAGCTTTGGACATGCCTGGAATTCCGATATCTACAACAAGGGTCTTACATCCAAACATACCATTGGAAATCCTTTGATTAGTATGTTTGGTCATTTCATGCTAGAATTCCAAAAGCAAAGAGGTCCCGCCATCTACCAAGGATTGCATCCCTATTGGCACTAGTGAAACAAAAATGTAGATGATAGCGCTTCATTGAATCTCTCATGTCATTTCGCTTCATTAACCAACAGCTTTGATTCAAACAGCGCATCCGCATCCATGTTCTTCTCCCTCAAGAACCATCAACGATGTGTCTTTATGCCGTTTAGGAACGAAATGACTTTAGAAAAGAGGTCCACCCATATATAAAAAGAATTCTGTGGCCGAATGCTCTTTTTTCTTTTCTAGAAACAAACAAATCTAATTTAAGGCGGTCAATGCTCTCGTTTCCAAAAAAGAATAGTAATTATGAGGTGGTCAATGTTTTTTTTTTTAAATGGAGGTTCAACCGAGGCCTACTCCTCCAGGCTTTAACTTTGAAATTGCAACTGTACAAGGAAGGGCATAGTCCCCATGGGACCCCTCTTATCCCACAAGAATAGGGGTTTACATAGTTGGGTTAGACCGCAGTCACATCTACCACGTAGCATGATAAACGGTGGCACATGAGCCACAATACAAGGTTTCCATGTTAACATGCCCCTTGCTTTTGTTTTGGTCGACCTTCTTCTTTAAAAGGAAAAAAGAAGGCGCACATTGTGTTTAATTCTGTATGTTGTTTGCATTTACAAAAGTACATGTGAATGAACACAGGATCCTTTTCAGTTCTCATGTGGGGCATGTTTGTTTTTTTTTTTTCATGAGAAAGTTCAGCCCAAGCTTAATTTCTTTTTGTTTGAATTGATTGAAAGAACAAGTGTACAAATGAAGGGGCATAGTATCCATAAGACCTCCTATATTCCACACAGTACGGGGTTAAGACCACCAAAAGGCGATACAACATTGACAAATTTAAGGTGTTAAGGAGATTAGGTTTGAACTACCCTAAGGCTCATTCCATATCAACTGCAACTAGCAAAAGCTGAACCTCTTCCTTGGTGTGCTAGCAAGGAGTGCTCAAACCATCTGAAGTAGTAGGTGCTGACAAGTGGGGCATGTTTCTTTATCGTGAGTAGTCATCAACTTCAATAGAGTCTTGTAGAGGATTCGACCAATGTTATCTTTCCAGGTCATGGCTTTGGCGGCATGTTGCCACCACGAACTAATGACTATCCTCACTAACAAATGACTACTACATAAATAAAAAAAACCATATTATCGTTTAATGTAATTTCATCAACTTCCGAATGATAATTTCAGTTATGGGGAATAACTGTTTGTTCATGTTCATAAGGGGGCATCTTGTCTATCCTCACTAACAAACGACTACTACATAAATAACAAGTAATATTATCGTTTAATGTAATTTCATCAACTTCCGATTCATAGCCACTTGCAATACGCATCGCCATTTGCGTATGAATCTATGTATTCACTGATGTATCTGTGCATCCAATATTCTTATGATGTGGCCTCAAAGAATACAAAGGAAAAAGCATTATTTTTATATAATCCTCTTTGGATGGCAATTGGCGTGTTCATCTCATTGTAGTAGCCTCACGAGCCGCTTGCGAAGCCGTGTGGACCTTCTTCAATTTGTCTCATCCTTCCTGGATACTCTAAGAGTTTAACTTCTTTTTCATACTCTAATAGTTAAACTTCTTTTTCAGCCTGCAGTTCTTATTTTCTTACAAGCTAGCATTGTCGTGAGAAAACCCTCTTCAAGATAGCTCTTAGAATTTCCGTTAGAAGGCTCCGCACCTAGAGAGCCTTTAGGAATCCTCCTACATGGATGGCGGATCTCAATGAAACCATTAGAATCTATCTCTAAATTAAACTTGATTCTCTTTAGCACTCTCCCTATTTGAAAGTACTTCACCGAGCTTCGGTTACCAACAATCATTTTGTCCACCACAATTGGCAAAGTACCCATTCTAGATCTTCCATGTTTTTTCGTTCAAGGTCTTCTATTGATGGGGGGTAGTCTGTTATCACGTGGCCCTGGATAGGAAATTGAAACAAGCACTAAGTACGTTTTTGAATACTACATTTTGTCCTGAAAGGCTTGCCTCTCCTATAATAATGCTGATTTCGGCCGTTATATGCTTATTGAGGTCCTTTTGGACACATATAATGGGACGCCACCTTGCATTAAAAGAGTACACTGCTCCCCTATAATTCTTCCCACCAACATCTCCCTCACATGCTAGCAATCATCCAATCGGGTCACAATTTCCCTACTGTAACTGTAAAGGAATAAGGAGAGGCTAGAGAGATCCACATAGAGAACATACTTTGAAGGTTTCAATTTTTTGTAGATGAGGTCCAGAGCCTACGCAGACAAACAAAGGGTAGTGTAAAAGGTCTTCTAAGTTTTAATTTGAAGGGCCTGCAATTCTTTATCTTCAATTCTGAACAGAAGGATGAAATGGTTTGCTTAAGGGACTCAAACTTACTTACAAGGAGTCCCCTAATTGGAATCTAGTGGTAATCATGAGCCAAAAAGATGGAAGATAGGATAGGTTTTCCTTAGAACTTGCTATCTCTTCAGAAAACCCTACCATGGAAGCAAAATAGGTCATGAACAAACTAATCAAAGAAGAATGTCCACTTTCTTTTCCCCTAAAACAAGGGTGGAATCTTTTGATGATGAGTGAGGGAGTCACCACACAACTCGATACCAGCCTCTCCAAGAAAGAACCTCAATACCACAGACACGCACACTAGAGCAACTAAGAATTTGCCGAAAGCCTCTAACAAAGGGAGAGATATATACAAAAAGTAGAGTAGAGCAAAACAAGAGGAAAAAAACGGAGAAAGAGAGTGAGTAAGAGAGAGAAAAGAGAGAAGGATAGAGAGAGTGAAGAAAGAGAAATAGAGAGAGAAGGGAGAGAACAAAAGAGAGAGAGGAGTGAGATACAGAGAGAGTGAAAGAGCAAGAAGGGAAGACAAGAATAGATAGAGAGAGAAAGAGGGACGCACATACACATAGAAAAAGAGAGAGACATAGATAGAGAGAGATAGAAAGAGAGAGAGCGAGAGAGTGAGGGAGCAAGAACCAAAGGGGAGAGAGAGAGAGAGAGAGGGAGAGAGAGAGAGAGAGACAGAGCATGAAAAGGAGGGAGAAAGAGAGAGAGAGAGCAAGAAGGAGGAGAGAGAGAGCAAGAGAGAGAGAGGGAGAGATAGATAGATAGAGAGAGAGAGACAGAGAGAGAGAGAAAAAAAATAAGAAGATAGAGAGAGAGCAGAGGGGAGCGAGAGATGAGAGAGATAGAGAGAAAGAAGGAGAGAGAGAGAGAGCAACATCGGAATATATATATATATATATATATATATATATATATATATATATATATATATATATATATATATATATATATATATATATATATATATATATATATATCGAGAGAGAGAGAGAGATCAAAGCGGTCACACACAAGACATTAACACTTGACTTGTGAGCCAACTAGAACTCGTAAGTAAGGAAACCATGAACTCCGCAACGAAACCAAAAGCTAACTTAATCCTTAACTTAATGGGATTATGTTAATCAGAAATTAATGTAATTAAACAAAGACAGATGCAATAATACTCAAACTTCTCGAACCCGGCATCACACCGACTTCCCAGACCACAATCGCCCAGACAGATAGTCTGGCGATACTACTCGTCGTCACCGGAGAGTCACCGCAATAACCTTTCATTAGTTGATAAACAGATACATCTCTCCGCAACAACATTTCGGTTTTGTGTGGTATGGGAAAAATATAGGGATTATAAAAAATACAGAATGCCAATCGGGCGGCTTACACTGGCACGCACGGTCGACTTGAACCCGCAGTGATACAAAATTTTAGGGCTCATCTACTATACCCTGTATATACATGGTTCGGGCTAATTTAAAGGTTCTTGAAATTTTTTGCTTCAAACTATCCAGCATGAGTTTTAAGGTGTGTGGTTCGACTAACTATGCATCAGTATGAACAGAGCTTGCGGCAATCCCTTGACTCATTAAGATATCAGCCTGTGTCTGCAAAAATGCCTCTTGCAAGTAGAAATCATTTGCAAGGGCTACATCACAACTCAATTTCATGTCTTCGATCTGTTTATTGATTCTGGAGAGAGGTTCTGCTTGAATACCCAACTGTTTCTCTCTTCTCTCCAACTCCTGAGATTGATATTGAATTGTCCGATAATAAGCATCTCTTTCCTTTCGAATCCATGCGGCCTCCTTCTAGAGTTGAGTGGTTAAAGTCATCTAGGTTTTAAGAGCAGAATTGGCTTCAAACAGATTGGCGTTTGCGAGTTGGAGTTCTGTATTAGTTTGCTTGGCTAAATCAGCCATCTCCTGTCCTTTCTATAAAACTTCGTCAAGCTGGACTCTATTTTCTTCCAATAAGTTCCCAAATGCTACACGAGCATCATCTTTATCCTGTACTAACTCTTTTAACTGTAAAATCTATGCATCACGATCATTTAACAAATAATTTTTGGCTCTTAACTCAGCGAGCGCAGCATCTCGTTGGTTCATCAACGAATCCTGTTCGGCAACTCTAGCCTGGAGCTGTTGAATTTGTACGTGCACGGCATGATTTTCTGCCTTGATTGCATCCACTTCCTCTTGCAAGGGAGTAATATCCGCTTCTAATACATCAACTTTGTGTTGTAGTTCTTGTCTGAGATTGTTAGTAGCCTCCTTCATCTACATTGGTAGTTGCTGCGACAATGGGATCAACATACGACCCATGGATGCTAACTCAGTAAACATGGGGATCGAAGGAAGAAGAGGAGGACGTGGCTGGGATGGAGGCTCACAAGAGGTGATCGTAAGATGGTGGAGAATAGTTAGGCGAAGAGGATGAAGAATGCGGTGCTTCAGGGGCAATCGGTTGAGTAGGAAAAATGGGTGCAACAGTATTCATAATAGGTATCAACACAATATCCAGTGTCTGTTGCATTGTTGCTTCAGTTCTAGCAGTGATAGAATTCACTAGAGCGAGCACTTCATCAATAATCTCCGCAACAATAACTTGCACAGATTCTGGAATGAAGTGCTGAGAATCTGCCCGAGAAGAGCTTTCTTTGGAATCAGCAGTGGACGCACTGTGTTCCTGTTGCCGGATGGGAGAAGACTGGGTAGATGAATCAAGGTGAATTGAGGTGGCAGTGTTGTGAAAAATTTCCTCTTCATTTCTAGTGGTGGAACCTTCCACCTGGCTCGCCCACTAGCTTATGTGGGTGCATTTTCGGTGAAGAAGTTGGAAAAGATCTTCATCCTCATCTTCTTCGTCTTCGAGAACTTGGGCCGATTCTTCATGGTACAAGATCGGAGCGTTGGGAGGCGGTTGCACAGCTTCAATGGTAGGAAAAAGGAACGTAAGGATGTGTGGAAGGCATGAGCGTGGAAGGTCACCTTTGTTAACGTGCTTAATAATCGTAACACACTCACGATGAATGCGTCGGAAATAATAAGAAGCAAAATTAACAGATGCTCGAGAAGCCATGTCGATCATTGAATAAAATGGACGCGAAATGTTGTAGGTACGTTTCTGTAAATTAAGGACAACAACTAGAAACTGTAAGGTGGTACATTCAGGATCAGGATGACAGAGAATGACGTACTCATTCGATGAGTGCCGTGGGAACAATTCCATCATGGTGGCTACCGGAAGGAGAGGACCATTCTCTAATACTTCCATAGGGAGACGGAAAGCTACTGCGAATGATGCTAACGTGATGAATACACAAGACGGTAAACATGTAACTGGCCAAATCTACTCCGTAGCAGGTGTGGCAGCAATGGCAGCAATAATCTGCGCGTAATAAGGGTGACACTCCACTGAATGCCAAGGTGATTCCCCGAAGTTCAACAGGCCTCAGACTTGCAAGAACTCACTCACGTCAGGAGTAAGTCCCTCACGGAAGGCAAAAAATTAGCTAGAGCCTCCATGATGTGCACGCGACGTCACAAAAACACGAATACGTAGTAAACACAAAAAACACAGAGCACACAGAGCACACAAAGCCATTAGCGATTAACAGCGAAAAGAAGAAGATTAAGTAGATACCCGGCAACGAAAGGTAATCGAAAATGCTAATCATCACGCGGTATTGAGATGATAACCTTCATAATTACAACAGGCATGCATGTGCAGAATCAATAACCCAGGGCGGCAATTAATCATAATTAGATATCAAAACGAGGATATTTACGCACGATATCCAACCAAAATGCGAAATAAAAAGAAAGTAAGTGCCACGCGGAAAAAATAAAGAACACATCAGCGATGATCAGGCACTGGGTGATACGGCCGCAAATTTGAACCATTCATCACTTTAGGAAGAGGAACTCCAATCAAGGTAGTCAACGGAAAAGTAGCTGGTCCCACTTGTTCACATATTCGGTAAGGACCGAACCACCCTAATTTAAATTTCCCAACAGCACGATTTGATTTAGCATTATAAAAGAGGACAAGTTAGTCCACCGTAAAAATTGGAGTCTTGAGAAACCGATCATGGGTACGAGCTTGCCGCAACCGAACTTCTTGAAGAGTCAGAAAACTTTCCCAGCAATGGTCATCCAATTCTCTGAGTGCGTTCAACCGAAATGACAAAGAGTTTTCGGGTAACAATTTCTGAGTGATAGCCACGCGTAAACTGGGCACTACAATTTCCATTGGCGCGATTGCTTCCAACCCATAAGCAAACTTGAAAGCATTCAGTCCGGTTGCAGCTTTGTATGTCGTGCGGTATGCCCATAAGACTACGGGTAGTAACTGATCCCATCTTTCTGGTGATTCCACAATCAATTTAGGAAGCATACTCAATAGCGTCTTGTTGGTACTTTCAACTAAGCCATTAGCACGAGGATAGTACGGTGAACTGTATTTATGCAGAATTTGAAAAGTGTGCGTTCGTACTCGCATTAAATTGTTAGCAAAGTGTGTTCCTTGATTTGTCACAAGTTCCAGAGGTAATCCATAACGCGGAAATATGTCCTTCATCAAGCATTTTGCTACAGAAACAACTGTAGCCGACCGTAAGGCCCAAGCTTTTGCCCACCTGGTAGCGTAATCTGTGCAGGTCAAGATGTAACGATTGTTACTGAGGGTCGCTGGTGGTGTGATTGGTCCAATAAAGTCAAGACCCCACTTTTGAAAAGGTTCCAAAGGTAATACAGGTTGCAGAGGAAAGAAATGGCGTTGTAATGGTTGTCCAGATCGTTGACAATTGTCACACTACGGCACGAACTGAACTACATCCTTGTACATGGTAGGCCACCAAAGCCCACTTTGCAAAAGTTTTCAGTGCATAAGATCTGCTGCAAAATGTCCACCGGAGGGTATTGAATGTGCTAGAGCAATAACCGAATTTACGTCATGTGGTGGAGTACAACAAAGTAAGACACCAGTATGATCTATGTAATACAACTTTCCTACAATCAACTAGAATCGGCGACTGTGTACTGCAATTTTCCACCGCATAGCATGGAGCACATGAGGAGGGAGACATCCATCCGTTAGGAAAGTTAACAACGTATCATAGTAGGTAGGCGGCACAGGAAGTTCGGCAGGTTCATCACGTTCAGACTCAGTAGCATAAATTGCTGGTGTGGTGTCATCAACACCCACTGGAGCTTCAACGGAATCCAACCGAGAGAAAAAATATGTTAATGCATGTGCGGTGCCAGGTGGATGAATCACCATAGTCGAACTCCTGTAGAAATAAAACCCAACGAGCCAGCCGACCTCCTAAATGTTGCTGCCGAACCAGATATACAAGTGCGGCATGATCCACGTGAAAGGTGAATTTTTGGTCGAGCAAATAGTGCCGGAATTTCTTCACAGAGTACACCAATCCGAGACATTCTCTTTCAGTCACTGAGTAATTCTTTTCAACAGAAGCTAGTTGGTGACTAGCGTAATACACAAGCCGGAACCACTTATCAGTTTGCTGCATTAAAACACTTCCAATGGCTATATCTGATGCATCAAGAAGGACATGAAATGGGCATTCCCAATCTGGAGGTTGTAGCATGGGAGCCTATGTCAATAATCCTTTTAGACGATCAAATGCAGTTTGACATTCGGGAGTCCATTCGAACTGTCGTGGAGTACTCGTCATGAGCCAATTAAGGGGTGTTGTGAGATGAGCTAGCCACCGCAGATGTCGGCCATGCCACCGGATTTGACCCAGGAAGCGCATCACTTCTTTTGGCGTGGTAGGCACACGGGCTTCCAACACGGCTGCAACTTTGTCTGGATCGACTTGTATGCCTTGTGCAAATATAATGTGTCCCAAGAGTTTACCACAAGAGACCGCAAAGACAGATTTTGTTGGGTTCAGGCAGAGTCGATATTCATGACATTTCTCAAAGCAACACCGTAAATGATACAAGTGAGCCACAATCTTGCCGAATAAGGAGAAGTCATTTAAATATACTTGCATAAAAGAAGTTAGATAGGGTGAAAAGATTTCCTGCATATAGCGTTGAAAGGTACTGGGAGCATTCCTTAACCCAAACCACCTGACCGTACAAGCATAAACACCCCAATTCATAATAAACGTTGTTTTCGGTATATCTTGTTCTGCCATTGGTACTTGGTTATAACCAATGTACCCGTCCAAAAAGGAGTACATCTCGTGTCCGGCCACTCTGTCTAGCATTGTGTCAAGAAAGGGAAGCGGAAATGGATCAGGTACCGTGGCGGCATTCAATTTCTGGTAATCCACACAAATTCGCAGCTGCTTGTTTTTCTTCGGAACAATTACGATCGGCGAGATCCATTCAGCGTGCTCAATTGGGACAATGAATCCCACCTTTAGTAACCGATCGAGTTCTCCCTTGACATGTGCTGCATAGTTGGGATTCATTCGGTAGCTGGATTGTTTAATTGGCTTTGCTTTTGGTTTAAGCACGACCCGATGTTGATAGATCCGCGGATCCAGCCCTTTCATATCACGATAATCCCACGCAAAAACATCAGAAAACTCATGGAGGAGTCATATCAAATCGTCTTGAAATGCCTCGGACAATCCTACCTTAATCTTAACAGGATGCGGGTTGCTTTCATCACCCAAATTATTGGTTACTAACTGGTTTCCGGGACATAGAATTGGCGAGGTTTCCCCGGATCCTGAGCTGACTGTAAAATTTGTTGCAGAGTGGCTTCATCCATAGCAACATTATCATCTACATCTGTGTCTGCGGTCACGGGAACCATCGTACAGGCTGCCGGACTCCAGTTATCTACGACAAATTGGAGATCTACAATACCTAAGGAAATGAGATCTTTATTGTTCTTCAGAAACGCTTCTTCTTCATCGTCAGATAAGCCATCCAACATGTGGACTGGCTCTGCTACATATGGTTTGGCATGAAGCTCACAGGGCTGAATGGCATCCAGTTAGTTCCTGCACTGACCAATCCTCTATAACTTTAGCCCGTTTTAACCATGGTCGATCGAAAAGGAGATTGTAATCGAGGCTGGATTCTGGTAGTTCTAAGACTACAAAAGTCATTTTAAACGTGGTGCCCTGCAGAGTAATCGGGATATTCCTTACGAGTCCCACCTGATGGACTCGGGATTGGTCGGCCATTCTGACAAAGAATTGAACGGGCTCGATGTGGGTCCACCCTAACTTCTTGTAGAGAGCTGCAGTCGCTATGTTCACACCGGAACCACCATCAATTAGCACTTTGCGTAATCTTGTGGTTTTTATGCCAGACAGTGATTAAGGGTACGGAATGATCCACCGTAGAATCAGTTTCTGGTTGTATTGTTGCGGTCGCTGGAGTACTAAGAGATCCAGGACTAACCTGTTGGTGGAATTGCTGCCTGACTCCGGGCACCAAAGCGAGTAGCTGCCCCAAAGGGAGTGTGATTTAGGCCTTAGAGAGAATATCTCATACTTGATCTGTTGGAATTGTACCCTTCCCCGATTCTAATGATGATTCTCCTGTTACTGGGGTAGAGTCTTGCTCATGCAATCTCGCCTTTGGCATGGTAGTCTATGTCACCGGAATTGGATTAGGGAACACGGTAGGCTCTTTGGTGGTCCATTGGCTAGCTTTGGTATACATTTGATGATGTTCATGGATGCCAGGTTCAAACACCTCAGCTACGAGTTGGAAGTTCTTACCAGATCTTGTCTAGACCACTACTGCTTGTGATTCCACTAATGAAATATAGACCATATTGGTCATCAGGTTCTGACGCTCTTTCTTTCTTTTATCATATTCGGCTGCATCCTTGCAAATGACCAAGCTCACGGCAAAAGTGACATCGAGGTGGTGGTAGAGGAGTACCTTCTGGTGATGTATCTGCCTGGCAACGATTTGCATTGAACTTGGTATTCTGTTGTCCCCGATAATTCCTGTATCCCCATGACTGATTGTTTCACATCTGTGGTGGCACGTAATGGGTTGTGGGCTGTCCTGGTTCTTGTATAATGGCATTTACAGCTGCTCGTTCCTGCACTTCGGCATTATATGCACAATTTTTGGTTGAATGTCCGGTGGTATTGCAGATAGCACAATACATCTCATTAAGGGCATAGGTAGCACTGGTGTGCCCAGGATTTTTGCACTTAGTGCAGTACATCTATTTAGCCGGATCGTCTGCAACATTTTTACTGACTTTTAGCCACTCCAAGTCTTCGGTGAATCCTCCAACCTTATGCTTGAGTTGCAGGGCCATCGCAATAACCGCATCCAGCGTCATAGCTGCCACACAATGGATGATCATAATGTGTCTTAATTGTGGGGTTAACCCGTTAATAAACCATTGAGTTATCACATCATCCGGCAGATTGGCATGTGCCGGTGGCAATTGTCTTAAATGAGTTCTAAACAATGTGGCATATTCCTGCAGAGTCTGGTGCAGCTTCTGCCTATTGTTCTGCAAGTAATCGAAGATTTTGGCAGGAGTTTTCTTCAACCGGAACATCTGTAAAAATGCATTCCTTACCGCCTCGTAGGTAACGAAATGATTGAAATCATACTCTGTTAACCATCGTGCTGCTTCATTGACTAATGTTGACTGAAACACGATGGCCTTGTATGCCGGATCGGGTGGATGGTTTAGCACAACATAACTTATCTCAAAGGTATGCACATGGGCATCAGGGTCATCACCTAGAAATCCACCGAACTTGGTGTATGTTACCCCTGTTGGAACTGGTCGAAGTGGAAATGGCTATTGCTGTTGCTGTTGTTGCTCCTGCTGCTGCTGTTGTTGTTGACCACTCATGGTGCTAGCCGTGGTACCATTGCTATCTCTTGACTTCTGCGGTGGTGTTTCTTGATCTTCGAAATCTATATGGTCAGACTGCTCACCTTCCGGCTTGAAAATATCATTCAATCTCTTACGGATCTCCAAATCGAAGAACCTATCCTCAGCTTGAATATCCCAGGTAGGCAAATTCGCCCTGAACAATGGTGTCCAAAATGAAGATTCACCAAGAAGTATCACAATGTCACCGAAAAACAGTAAACGCGTGTTGCCATCACAGGCACGTTTAAACTCTTTCGGGTTCTTGGGAGTGGTAGCGGTCTGACAAATCAGAGGCCCTATAACTTGATTTTCCCAGTTAACTTATGCAACTCACAGTACGTTAATGTTCAAAACTCTATTTAATACGAATCATTGTCAAGATTCTGGTTAGTCCCCTTACAGACTTACTATTCATACTTGGGTTAATACTTTCTCAGTACGTAGCACTGGAGTTACTCATTACCGTAACACATACTTATAATCCTTAACTTAATGGGACTGTGGTAATTAGAAATTAATCTAATCAAACAAAGATGGACGCAGTAATACTCAGACTTCTTGAACACGGCATACAACGACTTCCCAGACCCCAATCGCACAGATAGACAGTCTGGCGATACTGCTCGTCGTCACCGGAGAGTCACCACAATACCCTTTCATTAGTTGATAAACAGATACATCTCTCCGCAACAACCTTTTGGTTTTGTGCGGTATGGGAAAAATATAGGGATTATAAAAAATGCAGAATGCCAATCCGGCGGCTTACAAATCATTTGCCAAATGATTTGTTCTTCCACAAATCCAACAAGCTTTAACATTTTCTATTCTTACCTCCTCTACCTTTACCTCTGAAATTCATCTTTCCTTTCATGAGATTTACTTGACTTGAAGATCCTTCTTCATCATTTGATTGCTTGCCTTTAGCATTCTTCTTCTTGTCTTTTGAATACATTGCTTGACTTGAGCTTCTGTCGTTCTCTCCTTTAATGTCTTGCTCAAATGTTAGCATATGACCTAGCAATTGATAAAGACCAGGAGTAAAATGGTCTAATGATAATTCTATAGACAATATAAAGTGCTTCGACTTTTCATGTCGTCTAAGACTTGTGAGTATTTGGCTTACCAAATTGTCTTCTTCAATATCTTCATCTATTGGTCCGAAACTGTCGGCAATGTCCTTCATCCTTATAACATAAACAAAGATTCATAGAGAACCTTTCTTCTTCAAGGTTGTAAACTCAACCCAAAGTGAAGCCTTCCTCCAACGCATTCCATACATCTACTGCACTCTCTAATACTCTAATGCGTGGTAGAACATAATCATTTATAGCCATCTGAATGATGCTCCTAGCCTGAGCATCTTTCTTCATCCAATTCTTCAAAACTGCAACTTCTCTTGTTGGAAGCATAAGATCCTTGAGCTCAGGCTTTTCTTCTTCGTTTTGTAATAAATGCTATCAAATATTTGCTCATGATCTTCCACCCTCAAAGACCTTGCTAAATAGTTCTCTCTATCGCTTTTCAATCTGCAAGCTTTCTCCCATCTCTTGATAGGTACAATTACAAGGATTTATGGTGATATAATGTACCTTTGAGATGAATCTTTAATCTTTCTTGATCCTTTGAACTTGTGCTTTTGTTCTTCTTCAAGTTTTGTTGAAGACTTTACCCTTTGCACCTTCAATCTACAAGATATTTGATATTTTCAACTGTCGGATTTCTCCTTGCTTCTTCTTCACCTTGATTTGACCTTTCTGCTCTAATACTACTGCTTCAGATCTTTTAACTCTCCAAATGTCTTATGTATCTTGATTTAAGAACTTCTCTATATCAAGAATAAACCACAATTTATAGAAACTTTACATTTACTTTCAAGTTCATTAAGAAATACATGTCTTTGTGAAGTTTTCTTCAGCTTCAACAAGTCTGCTTCAAAAATAGACTTCAATCTCTACATATCACTTCGATTTGAATCCTTCAAATTATACACACATATTCATACTACCTTTTCACAACCACAATTATCATTATTTCTTCCAAGGAACCATTAGATCTTTAATTTGATCACTTAGATGAAACATATGTCAAAAACTGCCTTCCAGAAATGGTGACTTTGACATGGTCAACTTCTTAAGCTGATTTCTCTTAAAGTATAACCCATTTTGCTAAATGCTTTGAGCCAAATCTTCCTTATCTTCTAACTTAACTTTTGAATGTTGAAACATAAAAAGTTTTACACTAAACACTGAGATCCAAGAAAATCTTTGAGCAGTAAAATGCATGATTTTGAGAACTTCACTTGTAGACTTCTACATATGAATGTTTGTACTTTTCATACACACAACCTAAAGAGACTTGGATCATCAAAATTTGGTCATAGCTCGAGTAGCTCTTTAATTAGATGTGTATAAAATATTTCCTTATCCACATGATCACACTAAGAGTATTCTAAGATAGACTAGTTTCTAATCTGACGAGAAAACTCTCTACACATCCATCACTAAGGAACTTGAATTCTATTGACTATGTTCTCATCTTTTTCTTTTTCTCTTCTATATGTCATGACTATACATGAGTATATATACATATGAGTATGAATGCATCATTATATAAGATTATTTTTGAAGTATTTTCCAAAGCTTATGTATAGAACATTTCTTCCTTAATCTTCACTTAACTTCAAGCTTTAAGCTTGAGTCTTTTCTTCACTTCTTCATTGTTAGGACTCATGTAATCATCCATTGATGATTGTCTTGCTCCAACATTCTTACGCTTTTATTCTCCCCAATTCCAGTTTCCCCTAAAGGCTTAAATCTTGTGTAGTCCCTATGGAAGAGGGGATACAAGTTCAAACAATTTATTAAAATTAGAGAAGATTGGAAATCGGCAGCCGATATCAGAAAAAATGACTCAATTTAGTTTTAGATCACAGGCATAAGGGGTGTTGCTTCCTAGGACCTCCAAAATGCTAAGAGGCTCTAGTTCAATGGTTTTAGACAATGGAAACACCTTTGAAAACAAGAATCTGACCACTGGATCAATTTTGAGGACATAGACCTTGAAATAAGAGTGAACTACGAAGGATGGACTCTCCTTCAAGGGAGATGCATTTCTTGGGAACGATCAAAATTGGGTGGGATCCACCATGACATGAGGGTCTTATTTATCACAATGGCAATTGCTTGTCCAAAAGTCCTAGAGTCAAAGAGAACACAGACAATCATAACACACTTAACAAAAAGTGGTGCTTGACTTAGACCAGGCTACGTTGGGATTTGAGGTTTATGTCTATATAGCACAATCGCATCGATATCAAAAAGTTAATGCTCATGTGGCAAACTCTCCACTGTGGTATCTGGACCAATCTAAAGGCTAGCATCATTTGTGTGGCTCTACCATGGTGCAAGTGTTGCCATCATAGCATTCAGGATTTGGGTCACATCTTCTTCCCTTGACCTAAGTCTCTTCGGCTCTAGTGGACCCTCCGGAATATTTTGAGATTGTAGGAGAAAATCACCTAGAAGGAAGCATGTCTAAGAAAACTGATGGGCTTCTTAGTGGCTCTTTGGAATTCTATAAGAGGGGAAACCCTCTAGACGATTAGGAGGGAGTGGTGTGCCTACAATTTTGGACACCCTTCGAAAGAGTGGTCAATTGAGAAGTCTCCATTCCTCCTTGGCAAAACAATCTTGAACTGCAAGAGGCGCCCACCATTTAGGCATCATAAAGTGTTTTTCATTGAGAATAACCAACCTATATCCTAGTGGGCCCCACATGAAGGGGACAAGAGGTTTGTTAACCTCCTTTGAAATGTGCTCTAAATCTGCAAGTTCTACCCTTGCTTTGTGGGATTTAGGGGGTCCCAAGGCCACTCGTCCCATTCATTTATATCTTTTTATTTCTTTCTAATTAAAGTCCGGGAAAGTAGGCCAGGCCAATCTTCCTTTTGATTAAAAAAAACAAGTTTGATTTGAACAGCTCATCTGTCAAAGGATGTGCCTTAATGCCATTTATGAATGAAATGATTTTTTGGCTCTGTGCACTTTTCATTAGCTACCAAAAGATCAATTAAATTGTAGGAGGTCAATGAACCTCCCACCAGAAGTTGTAAGGCTCCTTTCTTTCATGCATGCTCGACTTCTTTCTCTCTCGCCTAAGTCCATCAAGGAATTGCTGAATTGTGAAAAAGAGGCTTTTGCCACTGGTTTCTCCTCAACCAAGAGCTGGAGGTGTGCGACCATGCATTCATGGCATATCATGATAAGAACCAGGAAGATGCTCCAGAGTATTAAGCGAGCATATAGAGAAGCTCCATATTATATACTCATGAGGCTTGAGGAGGAAGTGAACAAAGAAAAATCTCAATCCTGGAAGGGTCTACATAGAATGAGAGAGTTGTTGAGATACAAGGAAGAAACTCAAAGGAAAAATTTGCAAATATTCTTTAATGAGTGGTGGGCTGAGAAAGCTGACAAGACCACCAAAGAGATGTGTAGAATTCTTAAGAGAAAACAAAACAGAGAATTGACCCCCCTATTGCTAGATTCAATTGACAATGTATGCAATGGAAGAAGAAAATATTGGAATCATTGAAGAATAACTATGAGACTTCTAGGGATCTCGAATCCTCTCTCCCCTCATAGATAGGACTAAATGGTGGCCATCTCTAGGGTTTCCTCTCATAGGATCCCACACAACCTTTGCTCCTTGTTTTATGCTCCTATCCTAGAAAAAAAAAATCATTGAAGTCATTGATGCCCTTTCCACAAGGAAAAGCCTCGGGCCAAACATGCTCACTAATGAGTTCTTTAAGTCGTTCAATTTGGTTATTCCTACCCCTCTTCCTTTGGTCTGGAAAGAGGCACTTGAGTTTGACATGCTTTCGTCTTCTCTGAACAATGGAATCATCAAGTTAATCCACAAAAAGTCAAAAATAATAGAATTGAGAATCAGCATCCAAATACGATGCTTCAAATAGGATATAAGATAATTACTTAAGTCATAGCCAAAAACAATTCCGGCCATTTGAGTGCTTGGCTAAGCGAGGACCAAAAAGGTTCCATCAAAGGTAGGTTGATTGCGGAAGCCATAATTGATATTTGGGAACGTCTTGACTTCATAGATGAGTCAAGACAAGATGTAATTTTGCTCAAGATCGACTTTGACAAAGAGATCTTGGTTGTAGCCAAAAACTCACCAAGATGATCTGAATCCTTTTGGAAAACTCATCAACTCAAATAAATGTTAATGGCCAACTTTAGAAGGTGATAAAATTAAAATGATCGATTAGACAAGGGTGCTTATTGGCTCCCCTTCTCTTTGCCATCGCCATTGAAGGGTTTAGTCCAGTAGTGGCACAATAGGTGGAAGTTGGTAAGATCAAAGGCCTTTCTTGCTCTATAACCATGGCCACATCACCATGAGACTTTTTGTTGAAAATATGAATGTATTTGTCCACAATGAGTGCACCAACGTAGAGAGTTTCTGGAGGTGCCTGGATACTTTACGTGAAGCCTTTGGATCAAAAATCAGTCGCTCAAAGACCACTTTCCGAGCTTTCAGGAGTGTCCAACCCAACCTTCTCTTTAATCATGGCTACCAAAACATTCCGTGAGGCCAAATTCTCATGCTTCTGGGGATTGCATTGGGCTTCGGTATCTCGTTGGAGCCGTGGTCGAATAGGGTCCTGGCTAGACTCAAAAGCAAGATAAATTATTGGAAAGGTATGCAAATAAATCTCAGAGATCGTGCAATGGTTATTAACACATTCCTTGTTTCGTTGACCATATACTTCCTCTCTTGTTGAATACAGAAAGAGCAAGATCTATCCAAACTAGAAAGTATTTGTAGAAACTTCCATTGGATGCAAGACCACAATAGGAGGGGGTGCCTAAAATCAAATGGTCCATTTGTAATAGCCAAAGGGATAGTGGGGATCTTGGTATTCCAGACATTGAGTGCATGCCTAACAAACTTGTGGCAAAATGGTTGATTAAGGCATGCTACAATGGGGAGACTTCATGGGCCAAATTGATCTTCGGAAACAAGAAGGCATTGACTTTTGTGTGATTCCCAAGTTGGAAGAATCTTAATATTTTTACCCTATTTTCTCCCAGATCTTGGTCTTCCCAGAAGGCTCGAATCTTGTGTGCTCCCTATGGAAGAGTTGGAATAAAGTCAAAAGCTGCATAAGAATCTGTGAAGATTGGAAGTAAGTAGCCAATATTAGACAGAATGACTCTATGTGGTTTCCAATCCATGGCATCAAGAATATGGAATCTTGGAACATTTGAAGCGCTAAGTGGCTCTAGAACAAGGGCTTCAGAAAATGGAAACATCTTTGGAAACAAGACACTAATCAATGGATCAACTTCAAGGATATTGACACTAGCCTTAGTATTACCTATGAAGAATGGAATATTTTACAACGTACACTTCTTGCCTCGGACAGGTCTAAAGTCCATCTTCTCATGGGGCAGGACTCACCATGCCCGCCGGGTCTCACATAGCACACTGGTAATTGCCTAACAAAAATCATGAATATCAAAGGAAACATTGCTTATTTGCCCCAACTCCTATAGGCTCTAGCAAATTGTCGAAAAGAAAATTAGACTTCAGAAGCATAGCAACTAGAAACAAGCTCTACTGGGAGATGCGATCGATTGCTCTGTGACTCTTTAGAATGCCATCATAGGGGAGGTCCTGTGGAATATCTGGCAGGAAAGATGTGCTTATAACTTTGGTGACTCCCCAAAAGAGGGGACGATTGAGAAATCACTATTTCTCCTTCGTAAAAGAATCACCAATTGTAAGAAATCCCACCCCCCCTTCAGGCATTATAAAGTGCTCCTTCTAATCAACAAGAAGCTTAAATCCAAGTGGGCCCTGCATGAGGGTGATGAGAGGGTATTAACCTTCTTTATAATGCCATCTAAACTTTGTAAGATCTACCCTTGCTCTGTGGAACTTGGGGGGTCTCATGGACACTAGTCCCCTTCACTTATACTTTTCTTTTCCTTTTATTTAATACAAGTCCGTGAGAGTGGCATGAGGGCGAACTCCCTTTATATTAAAAAAAAGAAACAAATTAAGGCGGTCAATGCTCTCATTTTGGCCAAACTTCTTCTTTAACAAAAAAATAAAAAAGGTGCACATGGTGTCTACTTCTGTATGTTGTGAATGAACACATGAGCCTGTGTCTACAAACGTACTTGTGAATGAACACATGAGCCTCTTCAATGCTCATGTGGGGCATGTTCTGTATGTTGTCTGTGTCTACAAACGTACTTGTGAATGAACACATGAGCCTCTGCAATGCTCATGTGGGGCATGTCTGATTTTTTTTCTCATTAGAAAGTTCAAGCCAAGCTTAAATCCTCTTTGTTGGAATTGATCGAAAGAAAAACTCTACAAATGAATGAGGATAATACCATGAGACCCCCTATATTCCACAAAATATGGGTTAAGACTATCCGAAGGTGATACAATGATGAAAACCTGAAAATGTTAAGGATATTCAGTTTGGACTAGTCTAAGGGTCAGTACATGTCAGCGGCAGCTAGCAAGAGTTGAATCTCCACCCCCGCGTCCTGGCAAGAAGTGCTCAAACCAACTCACCTAGCACGCGCTGACAAGTGGGGCATTTTTATTTATCCTACGTAGTCAACGAGTTCAATAGAGTCCTTTTGAATTTCAGTTATGGGAAATAATTGTTTGGTCATGTTCATGAGGGGGCATGTTGTCTATCCTCACTAACAAATGACTATTATATAAATAACAAACCGTATTATCGTTTAACGCAATTTAATCCACTTCCGCAACATTATAACTACATGGAATGTATGTATGAATCTGTGTATTCAGTGATATATCTATGCATCTGTGTATGTATGAATCTGTGTACTCTAATGATGTGTCCTCAATATGTTTATGTAATCCACTTAGGATGGCAATTGGCGTGTTCATCATGTAGTTGTGCCTTTCGCGTTGAACCATGTTTGTCTCATTGTAGCAGCGTCACAAGCCACTTAGGAAATTGCCTTAACGTTCTATTCGAGGAGTAGAAGGCGGAACTTGTGCTTGGAGAATTAATGTAATTCATACGTGACGATATTTTTTAGCAATACACTCCACAAATCTACAGAAGTTATAAGAAAATACCTTTAATTTTAAGTTTCTAGCAATTTCTCATCCCTTCCCGTACTTCGTTCTTCGGTTATAACAGGTCTCTTCACCTTTCATTATGTCTCCATCATGCTACTTCATGTGCTTTATTCATATATAAATACGCTTATCATCATCAATCTAGAATTACAAGGTATCTTTCATACCTTTTGTTTAAACATACTTTAAATGTATTTATAAAAGAGGAGGTACAAGAAAATAAAGGGAGATATAATGGGGGGCTAAAGGCCTCTGCACCACGTGATAAACAAACCAACAAGGAAATTAAGTATTGATATGGGGGTGAGCTAATGCGATTGATGAAATTCTGATCCGCCTCATCTGGGAGCCACTAAGTTTATTGTTCCCTATAACAAAACTTCATGACGCTTTAAGGTTTGGGAAGCCTTTCAACTTTCTAATATTTTTAGTTACAATATGAAGAGAGTACTCAATGGCTCATTCTCTCCCACAGTAGTTGAAGTTACACACACATCTTTCGTTCTAGATTTTCTTGCTTCTAAGCTCGTTGCAAAGGGTTGACCAGCGACTAATGGACCCCCCCAACAAATCTTTTTGTCAAGTCAATCCGGCGTGCTAGCTTGAGACATACATAGACTTATCAAGATGAAAGCACTCGTAGGGCACGGATATAAGAGATGAGCAATCTCTTGACATCCCATGGCATAACTCCATAGATTTAAGCAGCTTTGAGATTATCCCAAATCCCATACTAAAGGATTAACGAAAGTAGTTTCACTTTCTTATACTCTACCAAAGGGTTCCAAAGATCACTAAAATTGACTTTCCATTCGATTTAAGAACAATTCCAGCACCATTTCCTACTAACCTTGAAGAAATAATAATATTCCCTTATGGTCCACTCAAACCACAAGAAGAAGAAACGTGAGGAGATTAAGACTATACAACTGTGGGGCATCTGAGAATCTGAGGTTCTGACTATCTCCTAAACTTATCTCTCATCAGGAATTATTGTCTCTCGTCACAAAATTTAATGCTATCTTGTTTGCCAAAGCCTCGATGTCTAGAATCCCTAGACCCTTGGCATCCTTGGGATAAGAGCAGATATCGTACTTGAGTTTTGGCATACCTCTCCTATTCAAGTCACCTGCCTAAAGAAAGTTCCTAGAAATCTTTTTCATACATCTTCCGATTCAAAACGTTTAGAAAATATAAGGAAATAGATGATGAGGGAAACAGCAAATATTTTGATCACTATCATTCTACTCACCATGTTCGATCGCATGCCCTGCTAGTATTCAGTTTTGTCACTATGCTCGTAGAGGACTTAGTCCCTTCTTTAGCCCATTGCCATTTCAAAACCTAATGGAGTCCCAAGTAGCGTAAAGAGCTAACCCAAGGAAATCTCATGGAAACCTTAGCACTTGGGAGGTTGAGCAGATGATTGAGAGATTGATTTGACAAAAGTGGTAGAAACGTTACTTTTAGAGTGAAAGGGAAAGTAGAAAATATCAAGAAGAGGTCAAATCCGAAAAAACAACTATGAATGGCTCTCGAATGAAGGCATTAGTGTCGTCACCAAGCATCCTAAGAACCATTTACTTTTATCCATGAGGAAGCAGAAGACTTGTTATTTGCATGGAATGAGCTTCTCATTCTAAAATGTAAGTAAGGTGATCCATAACAATAGTGAATAACATACGAGCAAGTGAAAAACCTGATCTGATTGATTTCTTAAGCTAAATGGGAGAAAAAGATTCGTGATAGTGTTCATATGAGTCGAGAGGCTGCCTAAGAGGAAGGAAATCATCCTAGGAAACTTAGGGCAAAGCCATGATCCTAGCCATTTCACAATATGATCCCATTTCAGTCTATCATAGGACTTTTCAAAGTCAATCTCAAGATATGACAAGTTTTGATTAGACTTCTTTGCGAATTCAAGAACTTTTGAAATGAGTCTCCCTTTGATGTCTAAAACGGCTTCGAAAATGAGTCTCTGTTTGAAGAAACCTTTTTTAACTTTCAAGAGCCAATCAGAAAGGTGGCCTCATGATGCGATTGGCCAAGGCATTGGCAGTCACCGTGTATCAAGTTTGTAACATGGGTATTAGCATCAAACTTTTGATGCTTCTCTTGGTATCTTCCTAATGGTCAATTTGATAACTCCTTCATTCAAACATATCACGAGAGCCCAAACTTTTCTCCATAGTAGTCTCATTACAAGGAATACGAGCACATAATGACTGATAACATGACACAATTTTGTCACTATGAAATTGCATAAAGCATTGCAAGAAGCATTTAGCAAGGAACGTCAATTAAAGGACGAGAAATACAAAGTTTTTATCGATATGTGGCGCAACGGGATATGCGACGCTCACATTGAGCATCACTAAAGGGACGATTTAAAAAAGTGTCATATACGTGATGCTAATTTGCATCACATAAGTGGCAGTAATTAACATTGCTTATGCGATGCTAATTAGATGGGCCGCTACGATGCCTTTGCATCGCTTACACGATAGGATTTTGACGAAAAAAATTAATGTTGGAGGCACTTTGATCGGCATCTTCACACATCTGATCGAAGAGTTCTCCAATGCTCCCAATTGTATTGCGCTTATGAGTTGAAACAATCACTTGCAGAATTGTTGTTTTGTCCAATCTCTATCTTATTGTCTCTCTATCTTTGTTTCTCTCTTTCTACCTGTTTCTCTCTTTGAAATCTCTCTCTCTCTCTCTCTCTCTCTCTCTCTCTCTCTCTCGCTCTCTTTATTGCAAGCTATTCAAGAAGCTAACCAAGCAAAAAAATATGGCTAATTATTGTAAGTACAATTTCCATTCTTCGTATATCATTTGAATTGTGCTATTCTCATTACTTAGCATAATCACACTTATTGATATGCACATATACACTTTTACATGATGACGATGCATTTCCACACATATACACATATACACATGCACATACACACACATACATGTGCACATACATTTACACATACACACACATACACATGCATATGCACAAACATTTCTATGACCACATAAAAAGACTTGCATTCATGCATTATTGCATATATACATACACATACACACATTAACATATAATTAAATACATGTATATGCACATCCACATGCATGCACATTCACATGCATGCACATGTATGCAAATAGAAATGCATCCACATGCACATGCATGTTTCATACATATACACATGCATATACATACACTTGTATATGTTTATAAGCATACAAATACCTATGTACATATGTTCATATACACACACATACACATATATACACATCTATATTCACATACGCACACACACATATACACGTACACACACATGCAGATACATACATATATACATATACATGCACATACACACATATACACATACACTTACACATATACATTCACATACATATACAAACACATACACATACACATGCACATGCACATACACATAGACACACATATACACTTACACATGCACATGCACATACATACATATACACACACATACACATGTAGATGCACATACACATATGTACACATGTACACTTACACATGCACATCCACATACATGCATATACACATATACATATCTACATACATTCATATACACACACATATACATGCACATAAGTACACACACATATTACACATATATACATGGACATACATACATATATACGTATACACACATACACATGCAAATGCACATACACATAGATATGCATATACACTTACACATGCACATGCAGATACATGCATATACACATATACATATGCACATACATACATGTAAAGATATACATAGATACATACATACACATGCATATTGACACACTTACACATATAAAGATATACCTACATGTGCATATATACATTTTATATACGCATAAGCACACATAAATATGCATAATTATATAATTAAAGTAATATAACACATGCTTAATACAAACAAACAATAACAATAAATTTTCATTACTTAATACCATAGACACAATTCAAAACATAACTGAAATGAGCAATATATATATATATATATATATATATATATATATATATATATATATCAATGTAAATACATATCAAATGTCATAATCAAGAATCCTAATCATCATCATCATCATTATCATCATCATCATCAGCATCATGATCATCCTCATCCTCATCATCACGATCATCCGCATGATCTGATGTATCTGAGTGAGCACCCTATGATGATCGCGATCATCCCTCTTGTTTCTGTCTCTCCAACTCATCCATATCTACCTCTCCATAATACTCCTATATTACATATAACAAACATAAATAAGTAAAACAATAAAAACATCCATAAAATGAAGTAGTTATATAAAATTTAATGATAGTCACAAATGCATCTCGATGATCTCGCATATACTCGCTCAAATGCCGATATCCAAATACTCGATTTCATGTTTTGTAGGATATTGATCATAGTCCTTTCGCTGCATTGAAACAAATAAAAAAGATTACTTTCTTGTGTTTTAACTAAAATAAAAAATCTACTCACAATAACACATATACTAACAAATGTAGCTACAAAACCATGATGGCCCATTTCATCTAGGTGTGATGTGTGACTTGACTCAACTCTCTTCTTTGTAGTAGCCTGTCTATCTAAGGAAAAAAGAAATACATGAATTAAATGTAGAAAATAATAAAACATATGATAATTATAAATATAAACTATTAAAATGTATACCTTCTTCTGAGGAAATGATTCCTTAAGATGTAGCAATCTACAAAAAAACTGCTACATCTCAAGTGGTATGTTAGGTTGCTTCTTATTTTTTTCCACCATACAATATCTCTTATTATTTTAATCTCAAACATAAAAAAAGAATCAGAATACAGGCACATATATAACACACATACACATACACATACCCACAAGCACATATACATGCAAACATATACACATAGATAGATGTATACATATACAAATACACATACATATAACATAAACACACATATATACATACACACATACACATGCATGAATATACACTCATTCATACAAAATACATGCATTTATCCCACAATAATGTGTATTTGTGTATATGTGAATATGTGTGTATGTGTAAATGTGTATATGTGAATATGTGTGTATGTGTAAATATGTATATGTGAATGTTTATGTATGTAAATAATCATATTATTAAGACAAAACACCATTATTTGTAGATTCCAGTCAAGCAGATGGAACTCCACCACTGTCTCCTAGTCGTGCAAGGACTATATACTGTAAGTATATCAAAATTTTATTTTTAAATATATCTGATAGATACATAACTAATATACTTTTTTGTTGCTTGTTATAATCAGATTCTGATCAATTAGACGGCACTCCACCACCTCCTACCCATGCAACGACTTCACATGTGTCCTCCGATAGGCATTATGATGAATTTTACTATGAAGAGCATATTATATGTTGGTGTAATGCTGGCTATGGCAAGTATCGAAGACCATGATTGGAATGTATTGAACATGAGGCAGAGTATGGTAATTTTGAGCATGCACCACCACCTAGTCATCATCATAATGCTTGGGTATGTATTTTTTCTATAAATTAGTGTCATTATTTTATTTAAAACCCATATACAAAATCAAATTAGTGTTGATATACATGAATACTTGCTCGATGATGATGATGATGATGATAATTCTCTTACTGATAATGTTAATATACCTCCTACATGTCATGGACTTGCTGTTCATCAATTACAAGCAGAGGTTTCTAAAAATCCTCCACCTTCTAGTTTAGAGACTAAAATGACTAGAGATTTTCCATTGCCAGCTTATGATCATTCTCTAGTACAAACATATGATAGAAGAAGATATGGAGGATGGAATAGACGATCACTTCCTTTAGACGGAGAGGTCTTTAACTTTTGGGGTAATCGCTATATGATTGCTCCATCCACTATTACTAATGCTAGAAGATCTCGTTATTGTAGAGGATTCGTATGTGCCTCCGAACTCTAAAGTCACTCTTATGTCATTTTGTGGTTTTATATATGGATGGGGAGATTGGCATTGACTTGCATGTTATGTTCAAAGCATGATTACGTATGGAATATGCTTGAATGCCCTTACTAGTAGAAGGATTTCACATGCAGAAAATAAAAGATTATATATTGATGGAAGACCTTACACGCATGGATATATAGAAAGTTTAATAAATAGTAGGCGAGGGTTACATAACAGTTCAAGGACTAACTGCACATTTGAGAAGCGTGGAAATAGTCATGAATCACCATACGTGAGTAGAGATGTATCAAGATACATAGTTGTCGATGCTATTACAACATTACATGTTGGTGATGAATTATTAGTGAATTATTGATGGCATAGACCTCCACGAGCACCTTTAAGCTAGAGCAAGATGTTTAGAGTTTATTTTTTATTCATTTATGGAATATTAATTATTTTTATTCATGTGTGTAGATTCTAACATAAGACATTGATAATATTCCTCCACACCATTCACAATTGCCAATAAGATCTCATTTATCAGAAGCTTCTATGAGGAGCCTACGCAAAAGTGATCCTATGGAATATGCAAGGTTAAAAAATCTATATTCAAAAGCAGATAAAGTACAAGATTTTTGTGAAAATGATGAAGATGATGGCATGGCAGATTTTATTGAGGATTGGTATCAAAATGAGAGTGAGATTATGTTCTTTTAAGTTAAAACATGAAGCTCGGGGGTATGCCTAATTATTTTATATTTAGCTTTATCTTCAAGGAGGAAATTTTTCTCATGTATGTATGCATATGTGTGTGTATTCATGTGTATTATTTGTATACATGTGTTAGTATGCACATATATGTGTTTCATGTATATGTATGTGTGTGCATGTGTGTGATATACGTATACATGTGTTAGTATGCACATGTGTATATATGCATATGCATTTGTGTAATATATACAAGTGTGTTTATAATTGCGTATGCATGTATAAGTATACATCTATGCATGTAGGCATGTATATGCGATGTGTACATGTATATATGTATATATATAGCTGTCTTGAAAATAGATATATCAAAATAATTAAAACTATGTGTTATAATAACATTAAAAATTTTTGTGAACAAAAGCATACCTATGAGTAGATAGTTGTCTTCTTGCATGTGGAGCCGTAAAGGATCCCTCCTCTGATCGCTGGGTAAGCATTTGGATAGTAAAATCCAGCTCATCATCATGCATCTCTAAGTACTCATTCATGATGATTCCTAAAGTATCAGGCGGATCTCTTTCTCTCATAAGACTTTTTATAAGAGTGAGTTTGGTCTTTCTCCCTCTACTAGGATCCATAATAGATGTACATATAAGAAAAAATCATTTGAAAATCAATATACGTACATGTACATATGTATGTGTGTATATGTGTATGTATGTGTATTTCTGAGTGTGTGTATGCATGCAAGCATCTACGTATGCATATGCATGTGCATTATGCATGCAAATGTATGCATGTGTGTGTGTATGTGTGTGTATGCATGTAAGTATGTATGTATGCATATGCATATGCATATGCATTATGTATGCATGTATGTGTATGTGTTTGTGTGTGTTTCTATGTGTGTGTATGCATATATGTCTGTGTATGTCTCTATGTGTGTGTCTATTCATATATGTATGTGTATGTGTGTGTGTCTGTGTGTGTATGTATGTGTCTATGTGTGTATATATGTGTGTATCTATATATATTTGTCTATATGCATGTGTATGTATGTGTGTGGATGTGTGTATGTGTGTGTATAAGTGTGTATGTATCTATGTGTGTATGTGTGTGCATATATGTGTGTGTCTATGTGTGTATATACGTGTGTATCTGTATATATGTGTCTATATGCATGTGTATGTGTGTGGATGTGTGTATGTGTGTGTGTAAGTGTGTATGTGTCTATGTGTGTGTGTATATATATGTGTGTGTATCTGTGTGTGTGTATGTGTCTATGTGTGTATGTGTGTGTGTCTATGTGTATGTGTTTATGTGTGTAAGTGTGTGTGTGTGTGTCTGTGTGTATGTGTGTGTATGCATGTGTAAGTGTGTTTGTGTATGTGTGTAAGTGTGTGTGTGTATGTGTGTGTATGTGTGTGTGTGTCTATGTGTGTAAGTGTGTGTGTGTCTATGTGTGTATGTGTGTATGTTTGTCTGTATGCATGTGTATGTGTGTGTGTAAATCTATGTGTATATGTGTGTGTATATGTGTATATGTGTATATGTGTGTATGTGTCTATGTGTGTGTATTTTTCAGTGTGTGTATGTGTCTATGTGTGTATGTGTATGCATGTAAGCATGTATCTATGCATATGCATGTGCATTATGTATGCATATGTATGCATGTGTGTGTATGTGTGTGTATGTGTGTGTATGCATGTAAGTATGTATGTTTGCATATGCATATGTATTATGTATGCATGTATGTGTATGACATGTGTATGTCTCTATATGTGTGTATGCATATATATGTGTGTAGGTGTGTGTATGTGTGTGTGTGTGTATTGTGTGTGTGTAGTTGTGTGTGTGTGTGTATCTATGTGTGTATGTGTATGTGTGTGTATGTGTGCCTATGCATGTAAGCATGTATGTATGCATTTTCATGTGCATTATGTATGCATGTGTGTGTATATGTGTGTATGCATGTAAGTATGTATGTATGCATATGCATATGCATTATGTATGCATATGTATGCATGTATGTGTATGTGTGTGCATGTCTCTCTACGTGTGTGTGTGTATGCATGTATGAGTATGTGTGTGTACGTGTGTCTACGTGTGTCTACGTGTGTGTGCATGTATGCATATATGTGTGTGTATGTGTGTATGTGTGTATGTGTGTGTATGTGTGTCTATGTATGTGTGTGTGTGTGTCTATGAGTGTATGTGTGTGTCTATGTGTGTGTCTATGTGTGTATATATATATATATATATATATATATATATATATATATATATATATATATATATATATATATATATATATATATATATAAATGTGTGTGTGTATGTGTCTATATGTGTGTATATATGTGTGTGTATGTGTGTGTGTGTGTATGTGTGTGTGTGTATGTGTGTATGTGTGTGTGTCTATGTGTGTAGGCATGTGTCTATGTGTGTATATATGTGTGTGTGCATGTGTATAAGTGTGTGTAAATTTGTGTGTATGTCTATGTGTATGTGTGTATGTGTGTATGTGTGTATGTGTGTGAATGTGTCTATCTGTGTATGTGTGTGTACCTATGTGTGTATGTGTGTGTCTATGTGTGCATATACGTGTGTGTATTTGTATATATATGTGTGTATGCATGTGTATGTGTGTGTGGAAATGTGTGTGGATGTGTGTTTGTGTGTGTGTGTATGTACGTGTGTATGTGTCTATGTATGTATGTGTGTGTGTATATATGTGTGTGTATGCATGTGTATGTGTGTGTGTAAATCTATGTATGTGTGTGCATGTGAGTGTATGTGTGTGTATGTGTATATGTGTGTATATGTGTATGTATGTGTGTGTGTCTATGTGTGTATGTGTGTGTGTCTATATGTGTATGTGTGTGTCTATGTGTGTATATATGTGTGTGTATGGATGTGTGTGTGTAAATCTGTGTGTATATGTGTGTATGTGTGTATGTGTGTATGTGTGTGTATGTGTGTGTGTATGTGTGTGTGTCTATGTGTGTATGTGTGTGTGTATGCATGTGTATGTGTGTGTGTAAATCTCTATGTATGTGTGTCTATGTGTGTGTATGTTTTATGTGTGTTTATGTTTCTATGTGTGTGTATGTGTCTATGTGTGTATGTGTCTATGTGTGTATGTGTATGTATGTATGTGTATGTATGTATGTATGCATATGCATGTGCATTATGTATGCATATGTGTGTATGTGTGTGTATGCATGTAAGTATGTATGTATGCATATGCATATGCATTATGTGTGTATGTGTGTATGTGTGTATGTGCGTATGTGTGTGTATGTGTGTGTATGTGTGTGTATATGTGTGTGTCTATGTGTGTATGTGTGTACATGTGTGTATGCATGTTTATGTGTGTGTAAATTTGTGTGTATGTGTATGTATGTGTGTGTATGTGCTGTTAAAATGGGGACTTCCATCCAGTCGCCTTTTTAATCTCTTTTTGGGTTCTTGGGGATGGCAAGGGTCTGACAATGCAGAGGCCCTTTATCTATTTTCCCAAAGTATACTCAACTAAACATAGAGTAACTATATGTCAAAGCAATACTTTTGTTACATAGTTATAATCCTCTATTACAGTATCATCACACAATAGAATATCGTGTGGTTGTTCAATCACATAATCGAACATACTTATTAATGTTACGACAGTATTACTGTGTAATAGTAAATTATGGTAACTCAATAGGAACAAACTTAACAATACTTCAGATATCTGCAAACTCTGCACTACGATGTCTCCGCAAGGTGGCAAATCGCCCAGACAGATAGTCTGGCCATCCAGTCTCCTCTACCACCGGAGAACAACGTAATGTCTCTTCATTAATGGGTAAAAAAGGTTACAGCGCTTTGCTATGCCCTTTCGGTGGGTGCGGTATATTAAAATATAAAGTTACATTGTGTCAATCCAGTGGCCTAACATTGGCACGCACGGTGGACTCAAACCCGCAGAGAAAATATCATTAAGGCTCATCTACAATGCCTTGGATATACATAGTTCGGGCTAATTTAAAGGTTCTAGTGATTTTTTGTTTTAATGAATCCAGCATCAGCTTTAAGGTTTCCGGCTCCACCAACTCTGCGTTAGTGCATACTAAAATCGCCGAAATAACTTGACTTATCAAAGCATCGGTCTACGACTGCAAGAAGGCTTCTTGCAAATAAAAATCATTGGCAAGGACTGCATCTCGGCTCAATCTCATATCAGCAATTAGACCATCAATTCTAGATAGTCTGTCTACTTGAACTCCCAACTGTTTTTTCTCTACGTTCCAACTCCTAAGCTTGATATTGAATTGTTTGATAATAAGCATCTATTTCTTTCATGATCCCTGCTAACTCTTTTTTAAGTTGAACTGTCAGACTCGTTTGTGCTTTTAATGCAGAATTCACCTGAAAAAGATCGACAGATGCGGCCTGTAATTCTGCATTAGTCTGCTTAGCCAAATTAGCCGTTTCTAATTCTTTCTACACGACCTCATCAAGTTGTGCTCGAGTTTCTTCCAAAAAATTTCCAATCGCCACTCGAGCATCCTCTTTATCCTGTACCAGCTGATTTAATTGCTTGATTTCTTCATCACGAGCAGTTAAAAGAACATCCTTCACATATAACTCAGCCAATGCCGCATCGCATTGGGCAATTAATGTGTCCTGCTCTGCTAGCCGAGCTTGAAGTTGCTGAAGTTGAACCTGCAAAGCATGGTTCTCTACCTTAACTACATTCGCTTCTTCCTATAATGGGGTAATATCGGCCTCTAAAACATCAACTTTGTGTTGCAACTCCTGTCGAATATTATCGGTCGCCAGCTTCAATTGCATAGGTAACTGCTAAGAAAACTGAATCAAGAGTCGACCCATAGATTCGAGTTCATAAAACATCGAGGTTGAAGAAGGAAGAGTAGGAAGGGATTGAGATGTAGCAGCAGAGAAAAGATGAGGGGAAGGTGGTGGAGAGTAGTTGGGAGAAGAGGATGGAGAACTGGGTGCATCTAGAACAACAGGCTCAACGAGGCCAATGGGCTCAACAAGGTTTATTGGTGGAGGAATGGGTATAAGAGTATTCTGCTTGGTCACCTCCACCTTGTCGATTACGACGTCAATCATGGCTATCACGTCGTTAAGAATTTCACCAGCAATATCCTTCACAGATTCTTGATGTTGCTGATGAGAATCTACCCAAGAAGAAACTTCGTCGGAGTCTTCCAGGTTGGTATCTTGTTCCTGCTGCTTAATGGGAGAAGACAGAAAAGAAGACTCAACGTGAATAGAAGTAGCAATATCATGGAAAACTTCGTCTTCATGACCAGCAGTTGATCCCTGCACTTGGCTCTCAAAGGGACTTATGGGTCTGCGTTTCTGGTGAAGAAGTTGAAATAGATCCTCATCATCATCATCCGCGTCTTCGACCACTTGAGTAGATTCTTCATGGAACAAGATGGGAGCGGTTGGAGGCAGTTGCACGGCTTGGATTACTCGAAAGAGAAAAGTGAGGATATGGGGTAGACGAGAACATGGAAGGTCAACCTTATTGACTTGTTTGATAACCGCATTAAGGATACAACAAAAACTACAACAACAACTACAACAACAACTATACAAAAGAGCAAGATGATTCTCTTCTGATTATAAACATGACTTCAAATCCATGTACAAATGATGACCATCTCTTCTACATTGACTCAGGATGCTCAAATCATGTGGCTGGCAATGTACCTCTACTCTCTGACCTTGAAGAACCAAAAGGTAAGCATCAAGTACAAACAGGTGATGACACCAAGCACTCAGTAGTTAAAGTTGGAAATGTTAAGACTTGTGATGGAAATCAAAAATTGTTGAGTAGGGTACTATATGTATCAACCATTACAAAGAACTTGATGAGTGTTGGATAGATTGTCGAAAAAGGCTTGCAGGTTAGATTTAACTAATATGGAGCATTTATGGAGGATCCCAAGCAAGGGTTGAAGAAAATTGCTAAAGGAGAAAAGACAGGTAGACTTTTTACTTTTGAGCTAGAAGATACAAAGAATACTACACTCTACAATTATAAAGATCAAACACTTTTATAGCTTGAGATTCAGCATAAAAGGTTAGGGCATGTAGGAGAAAGAACCTTGAAGCAAATATGCAGGGATCAATGTGTAATTGAAATACCCAATGTTTCCAAACAACACATGATATATAAATGTGGTGCTTGTCAGTTTGGAAAGTCTCACAGGTTACCCTTCTCAAGGAAAGGCTACATGCATGAGGACTACCTAGAACTTTTCCATACAGATGTATGGGGAACAAGCAAAGACCCCTTAATATCAGGATCAAGGTACTATGTATCTTTTATTGATGATTATAGCAGGTGGACTATATTGTACTTTATGAAGCACAAAGATGAAGTGTTCAACTGTTTTAAAAAGTATCTTGCACTTGCTGAGAATCAGACAGGGAAGAATCTAAAGAGGCTAAGGTCAGATGGAGGAGGTGAGTACTTCTCCAATGAGTTTGAAGCTTTCTTGCAGGACAGAGGAATCAAGAGAGAAATCACCACAAGGTATACTCCTTAAGAGAATGGGGTAGCTGAGAGAAGAAATAGGTTGATTGTTGAAATAGCTAGGTCAATGTTAAGTGAAAAGAAATTTCCTCACTACATATGGGTAGAGAGTGTATCTACTGCCACTTACCTCATAAACAGGTTACCATCTAAGTCCCTTGATGGGATGACCCCTTATGAAGCATGGCATGGGAAGAGACCCTCACTTGATCATTGCAAGATATTTGGATGTGTAGCATATGTACACATTCCTTCTCAAATAAGAGGTAAGCTAGACCCTAAGGCTGAGAAATGTATCTGTATTGGATATGATCTAAATCAAAAAGGATACACGTTCTACAACCCTTCAAATAAAGGATTCATGGTTAGTAGAGATGTTATCTTTGATGAAAATGTTTCTTGGTATGAGAATGAATGCAGGAAATTTAAACTACCCTATGACTTCGAGGAGGAGTTTCCAAATCTCTCTAAGGAGGAACCTACTCAGAGTGAAAAGACCAATTCAGATGATGAAGACATTATCAATCTTGAAGAATTCAAGGCATGGAAGTCCAAAGGCAAACTCAAGATGAAGAAACTTGAAGACATACCTGAATGTTCAAATCACTCAATAAGAAGATCACAAAGGGAGAGCAAAAAACCTATTAGATATGGGTATGACACCTCTCTTGTTACTAAACATTATGTTTATCTAGCCAAAGACTATTCAATTGAAGCACCAGGATCATATGAAGAAGCCATGACCAAGACAGAATGGAAGGAAGCTATGGATGAGGAGATTGAAGCACTCAAAGAAAGTGACACATGGGAACTAGTACCAAAGAAAGAGTCCATGAAGTAATTGGATCCAGATGGATCTATAAGCTCAAGAGAAATTCTGATGGGTCAATCAACAGGTACAAAGCCAGATTGGTGGCCAAGGTTTTTGCACAAACACAAGGCATTGACTATGAAGAAACATTCTCACCTGTAGCCAAGATGCCAACTATCAGAGTGTTGGTGAGTGTGGCTGCATCAAAACTTAGAACATGTATCAATTCGATGTAAAAAAATCCTTTTTGAATGAATGGAGGTATATATGTCACAACCTCCTGGCTATGAGGATCCAAACAAGGTAACATAAGTGTGCAAATTGAATAAAGCTCTTTATGGATTGAAGCAGACACCTAGGGCATGGAATCACAGGTCAAGACCAAGGTTTTGTCATGAGCAAGGCAGACACTTCTCTATTCATCAAGAGAAGCAATTTAGAGGTAACATACCTATGTGTATATGTTGATGATATCATACTCACATGTAATGATGTCAATGGAATCAAACAAATCAAGAACCAAATGATGAAGGAGTTCAAGATCAGTGATCTTGGTCTACTAAAGTATTATCTTGGACTTGAGTTAGTCTATACTAACTCTAGAATCTATATTACTAAAAAAATACATACATGATATGTTGAAGAAGTTCCATTTGCAGGATGCCAAAGTTGCAAGTACTCCAATGGAGGTAAACCTAAAACTAAGTGCCCATGAAGGTGATGAAATTGATGATATTACAGGTTACCAAAGTATAGTTGGAAGCTTGAACTATGCTACCTTAACAAGGATAGATACTGCATATGGAGTTAGTGTGCTAAGTAAGTTTATGCACAAACCTAGGGCACCTCATTTGGAGGCTACCAAAAGGATATTAAAATACCTCAAGGGTACTCAACATCATGGTTTGTATTTCCCTTACACTTCAGACTTGGATATCAAGATTTATTCAGATGCAGATTGGGAAGGATCTAAGGATGATAGGAGAAGCACTCCAGGATACATCTCATTTGCATGTGATCAACCAATATCATGGTCTTCAAAGAAGTAATCTATTGTTGCTTTATCTTCTACAGAGGCAGACTATAGAGGATTGACAAATGCCACTCAAAAAGCCATATGGATCAAGTTATTGTATATAGAATTGTCACGAGGAAGGAGATAGGGAAGAGAGCTCACACACACACTCTCACTCTCAAGGAGAAGCACACACGCAAATTGAGGCAAGGAAGAATGATCTTCTTCTTCTTCTTCTATTACATAAAAGGAATATACAAGAATGACCTAAAAACAAGAATACAACAAGTGCAATATATAAAGATCAGTACATAAGGAAAAACCTAATATCCGCGAATGAGTGAGCTGGCAAGAAACAAATGTGCCATCACTCTCGGTAGATAAATCTAATAAAGCTCAATGAAGTATCCCTGACATATATCAGTATGACCACTATACATGTCAGAGAAACAAAAAACTGTATGTGTCATCCTGGATCATCACATGTTGAGCTTGATATCTCAACACTCCCCCTCAAGCTCAACGCCATATCCTGTAATCCAAGCATCTCTCGAAACTTCTTTAACTTCTTAGCTCCAAGTGCTTTGGTGAAAATATCAGCAACCTGCTCATCTGTTCTCACATAAACAAGATCAATATCACCTGCTAATACCTTCTCTCAGATGAAGTGATAATGTACCTCGATATGCTTTGTTCTAGCATTGAAAACAGGGTTCCGTGCTAACTGTATGCTGCTAAGATTATCACAACAGATAGTGATAGGTTTTTGCACTTCCACACCTAAATCTGCAAGTAACATCTCCAGCCATGATGCCTCACAGGCTGCCATTGCAGCACCTCTATACTCAACCTCTGTACTCGACAAAGCAAAAGTGGGTTGCTTCTTGCTGCTCCATGTAATAGCTGCACCTCCAAGTGAGAAAAGAAAGCCACTAGTAGATCTTCTATCTGGAGTACTACCAGCCCAATCTGCATCAGTGTATCCATAAACCTGCTAATCTACACCAGCCTCATAAAACAATGCATAATCTAGAGTAGCACTCACATAACGTACAGTGCGCCTCAAAGCATCCAAATGTGGCATCCTGGGAGCCTGCATAAACTGACTTTCAAGTCCAACAGTATAACTTAGATCAGGCCTTGTAATTGTGAGATATATAAGACTTCCCACAATTTTCCTGTACATAGTAGCATTTTCCAATGCTTCACGTGATGTAGTATCCATCTTCAAATTCTGATCTAATGGCATAGAAATTGGCTTACAATCAGCCATACCATACTTTTGCAGCATATTCAAGGCATATTGCCTTTGCGACATCCATATACCTGTTTTTGTATGTATAAACTCGACGCCCAAGAAATAGCGCAGCACACCAAGAACTTTCATGTCAAATTCTTGCATAAGAAGTTGCTTTACCTCTTTGATGCTTTCTTCATTATTCCCACCTACAATCAAGTCATCAACATAAATGGCCACAATTGTGATGTCATCATCAGTCTTCCTTGCATATAATCAATCATCTGCATCACACATAGAAAACCCAATGCTGGTTAAGTAATCAGCAATCCTTGCATGCCATGCACGAGGGGCTTGCTTCAGCCGATACAAAGCCTTTTGCAACCTGCAAACATATTCTAGATGCTTTGAATCTTCATATCCTTGTGGCTGGTCCATATATACTTCTTCCTGTACCTCACCATGTAGGAAAGCATTCTTCACATCCATCTGATGCAAAGTCCATCCTTTTGCTGTAGCTAATGCAACAAGTGTTTTGACAATAGACATTTTAGCTACAGGACTGAATGTTTCCTCATAATCAATGCCATATTTCTGTGCATAACCTTTAGCTACCAATCGGGCTTTATACCTGCTTATGCTACCATCAACATTATGCTTTACCTTGTAAACCCGTTTGCAGCCTATGAATTTCTTTCCTTGTGGCAATGGAACGAGCTTCCATGTATCATTTCCATAAAGTGCAGCCATCTCCTCATCCATAGCTTTTTTCCAATCTGCATTAGCAATTGCATCTTCAAAATAAGAGGGTTCAGCATCTTTTATTAGATTTTTCATTTAGGCACAATGGCGAACCATGTAACTATCATATGTCAATCGTTGCACTGAATTATGCATCCTCCCAGATCTTCTTGGTCCTAGGTCACTTCTTCTTGTATCATCTGCATGTGCTCTTCTTACTCCCGGAGTCTTCACAGAGGGCAATCCAAGTTCCTCATCAATACTCTTTTCTGAACCACTTGAATCTCCATCAACATCTTCAAAACCTGCACCTGTTTTACTACCAGGAGAAAGCTTTTCTTTACCTTTCTTGGATGTATTTGATGAATTCTTTGGACTGAAATTTCCACGCAATCTTCCACTCCATGGATTTGAGTTGGAACTATTGCTTGGTGATGCATCTGGTCCACTCAAAACTTGAGATTCTACACTAGATTTTTCAGCATTTTCTTTGTCATTTGGTTCAAGATTCAGTCCTTCTTTGGCATCTGCATAGAAGCTTGACATTTCATCAAATACCACATCTCTGCTCACCTTCACCTATCGTGTGAGTGGGTTATAACATTTGTACCCCTTCTGCTCAAGGGAATATCCAATGAAGACACATTTTTTTGCTTTCGGATCAAGCTTCGTCCTCAACTCATCTGGAACATGTACATATGCAATACAGCCAAAAACTTTCAGATGTGATAAGTTTGGCTTTTTACCTGTAAACTTCTCTTCAGGTGTAACTTGATGTACATCAGGAGTGGGAGTTCTGTTCATGATGTATACAACACTATGCACAGCTTCTACCCAATAACAATGAGGCATATTCTGCTCAACCATCAAGGCTCTTGCTATTTCTGCAATATGTCTATTTTTGCGTTCAGCAACACCATTATGTTGTGGTGTGTACCTGCATGAAAACTGACGCCGAATTCCATGATTTCTTTAGAAAACTACTGAACTCATTTGACATGTATTCACCTCCTCCATCAGATCTTAATGTTTGAATGTACTTCCCTGTATGCTTTTCCACCATAGCTTTAAAATTCTGGAAGTGAGTGAACACCTTGCTCTTCTCTTTCGTGAAATATACCCATACTTTGTATGGTCATCAATGAAAGTAACATAAAACTTGCAACCGCCCATAGATGTGGTCTTTGTTGGACCCCAAACATCTGTATGTACTACTTCTAGTACATTCTCACTAACATGCTTGTCATGTGGAAATGATGCTCTTGACTGTTTACCAAATTGACATGCTTCACATACCTTTTGCATTTCTGCAACTTTGAAATTTGGTAGTCCATGGACAATGTCCTTTGACTCCATCAGTTTCAGCCTATGCAAGTTTGCATGTCCAATCCGTTTGTGCCACATCTCTATATCTGCAATAACTCCTGCACCTTTTGCAAACATGGCTGCATTCATTTCAGGAATCTTCACATTTAATGTGAACATCCTACCCACTTTGTTCCCTTTGGCAACCAATCGTCCATCTTGCTTGTACTCTTCTACGTATAATCCATCAGCATTGAACCTGACTTGTAATCCCTGGTCAACCATTTGTCCAACAGAAACTAGATTCTTTGTTATATTTGGAACATGCAGCACATCAGCAAGATGTTTTACCTTCCCGTCCTCCATAGACAATGCTATGTTTCATGTATGCTCAATAGGATGCGATGTATCATCACCACTTTCAACATATCCAGGAAGTGGCATTTTCTGCAAACTACTAAACCATTCTGCATGAGTGGTCATGTGATTTGAAGAACCTGAATTAACATACCAGACATTATCATTAGATTTTGAAACTCCAGCAAACATCGTATTCATCATGTGATGTTGAACCATAAACAACTTCTCAGAATCATATGCACTTGTGGATGCATAGTTGTTTTGCTCCCTTCTGTTATTTTGATTCTTTAACCTGTAATCACATTCAAAGTGTCTAGGTTTACCACAATTCCAGCATCCTTTACTATCATTACCTTAATCATTTCTTTGGAAATTTCTACGACCTCTTTGGCTCCCCCTGCCTCGAAACTGTCCTCTTCCTCCTGCATGATTTTGTTGTTGACCTTGGTCTTGGTTACTGTTTCCTCTTCCACTTCCAAAACCTCTACCTCTGCCTCTTCCTCTACCAGAGTAGAATACCTGCACAGAACTAGGCTTTCCTTGGGAGTTTGAGGCCTCACCAAGATACTTTTCTTCAATAATCAGCATAGATACCAGATCAGCAAAATTCAGAATATTTTCTGTGGTCTGTATGGAAGTTCTAAACTGCTTATATGCAGCTCCTAAACCACAAAGGCACACTTCCACCTTATCATCATCATCTACATTCACGCCAATAGATGCAGGTGACTCACATATGCCTTTGATTTTAAGAGTGTAGTAACTTACCAACATGCTCTTCTTTTCTAATGTATGCAGCTCGTTCTTGAGTTGCAATTTCCGTGCCTTTCTATTAGTCTCATACAAAGTGACCAAGCTGTTCCAAGCCTCTTTTGGAGTCTTGCCATCCTGTATGTATCCAATCATGCTATTCTGTATGCTAACAGATAGCCAATACATTACCTTTCGTGCTCCTTGATTCCATTCCTCATATGCTCTTAACTGATCTGCAGTTCGATTCCTTTCTGGTAACTATGGAGCATTTTCATTCTCTCCTTCGATGTACTTCGAGTAGCGTTTTCCCATCAGGAAATTCATCATTCTGAATCTCCAAGCATGGAAGTTGTTCTTGTCCAGCTTATCGCTCATAAGCTGACTCATTCCATCTGCATTTGACATTTCTGCAACAATTCACAACACTGCAAAACACTACAAGCAGCACTTCTGGTTGAACACTATCGCACTATGACATGACAGTTCGATCTAAAAAAAACACAGTTTTCGTGTATCAACAGTACACGGAATCGCTTGAAATTCTGGATCTGGAATATATGAGTGTCGCCGAACACAACGCAAGTTATAGTTTCTGAAACTGACATGGTTTTTCTGTGGGCCCCACCTTGCGAGCTCAAAACGGAGATCGAGATGGCTCCGAAACTTCGATCTGACAAAAACTTATGACCCTAAAGGGAAAACTTTGAAAATATTTTGAGGTCTTCTACGTTCATGCCGATTTTCATAGAAAATGGAGGTCATTTGTGAAATCGCGTTTTCTCCACGCCTTGCCGCGTAGTCTTCACCGTCGCCTTCTACACAAGCTCTCTACAGCCACGCTAGCTCTGATACCATGTCACGAGGAAGGAGATAAGGAAGAGAGCTCACACACACACTCTAACTCTCAAGGAGAAGCACACACGCAAATTGAGGCAAGGAAGAATGATCTTCTTCTTCTTCTTCTATTACATAAAAGGAATGTACAAGAATGACCTAAAAACAAGAATACAACAAGTGCAATATATAAAGATCAGTACATAAGGAAAAACCTAATATCCGCGAATGAGTGAGCTGGCAAGAAACAAATGTACCATCACTCTTGCTAGATAAATCTAATAAAGCTCAATGAAGTATCCATGACATATATCGGTAAGACCACTATACATGTCAGAGAAACGAAAAACTGGTACGTGTCATCCTGGATCATCACATGTTGAGCTTGATATCTCAACAAGAATTGGATTTGTATACTAGGTCACCATTGATATTTGGAGATAATACAAGCTCACTTCACCTTGTAGCTAATCCTATTTATCATGCTAGGACCAAGCATATAGACGTCCATTACCATTATGTGAGAGAGAAGTTATCAAGCAAGGATATTCAACTAACATATGTATCAACCAACATGTAGTGTGCAGATTTGTTAACTAAAGCTTTGGATGGAACCAAACTTTGCACGTTCAAATCAATGAGTGGATTACAGGATATGCATGAAGACTGAAAATGAAGACCAAGCCAAAATGTTTGGCTTGAGGGGGATCTGTTGGTGCAATTCACAAGCATACACATTTGCTTGAAATTCATACACATATGAAGATGCATAGATATCAATGCTGATGGTTAATTACCATTTTATCCTTTTGTAAAAGTCACAATTGACTTGGAATCCTTGTAAGTACCTACCAAGAAAATCTTGTGGTAAGTTAGAGCTTTGATTGATGGAATATCTCGTATAATGGAGGATCACCTTTTTTAGAGAGAGCCAAAATTTGAATTCAAATTCAAATCGGAAATGAACATCTATATACACCTCTAAGGAAAAAGTCGCGGAATGTAGACTCATCATCCTAAGCTTTCATTGTCATTTTAGAGTTTGTGTGAGGCATACACTCTAGGTCACACCTATCTACACCATTAGAAAATGATCTTCATGCCTATGGAATTGTATACATGTGTTCATTAATACATATATCAACATTGTTCATTTTTGAGTTCTCTGTCATAGTATTTGAAAGTCTATCAACGTGTTGAGATCATATCTCACTCATTTCTTGACCAAATTCAAAGATCTATAGCCCGTTGGAACCAGCTCAAAGTCATCTATATGCTATCACAATTTGCAGGATTTCTATTCAGCCATTTCAAAGAAATGTTCCTCGAAGTGATCACTAGTCGAAGTCTGTAATAGTCCCAAAATATCAGGGATAAAGGTTTACTTGGTAAATTGATTTCTCTAAGCATAGTTAATATTTTTAAGTGATATCACTTGGAATAGTTAGCTTACTAAGCTAATTAGATGCCCCTAAAAGGAATTTTTCCAATTCCTATTGTGCTGGTCATACTAAGTAAAAGATACAGCAGTTGTCTAGTAAAAAATAGAAAGTTTTCTTGAAGTCTTGAAGTTCAAAGTTGTCTGTTTTGATCCAACTTTTTCATACATCCTTTCCAAAGTACATAGGTCATTTTATGGTGTCATTGGAAAGCTAAGAAGGTCCACTTATCAACTCTGAAGCATTAGACGCATAGGACTCTCCCGCCTCTTAAGCATTCAGCTCACTTCTAGGTTCTTAGTCAACTCCAACCTTCCCTTATTGCATACACATCAGATGCTGCCTCCTTTGCAATTGAAAAATTCAAGTCTGTGGATTGGGATTCCCGAAAAAAAAAATCCCTCTATCTTCTGCTTTCTTGAGTAACTTCCCTCCTTCCAAAAAAAACACACAACAATTCTCTTCCCCTTTGTGCGTGCACATATCAGTCCACTAAGACGAGAGAGAAGAACACCCCTTTTAATCCGCAGCAGCCTCCTCTTTAGAACTTCCCCCCTCTCTTCTCTCGCAAGGCCAAGAGCACCATTCCTTCTGTATAGAAATGAAGGAGAGCCTTCAGTGCCAAAAAAAAATTCTTTCAAAACACTTGATGACAGGAGATGCCAAGAGAGCATGAGAAAAGAAACGGAGAGCCTTCTGTTGTTCTCCTGATACCTATATCGTTTCCCTCCGATTTTCAGTCCTAACCAAAAATGGAAACCTTCCATTGTGAAGAGATGGATAAGTATGTGTTTGAAGATGAAGAGGTGTTGCAAAATCCTTGATCTACACCAGCCAAATGAACTCCAGGAGTAGATGGTGGGCCCTTTTAGCTTGCCAATGGATGTATTAGACACCCTATGTACCTTGTAAGATCACTCTCAAAAAGATAGATCAAAACAGATAAGTTGGAGTTAGCTCAGAGGTGAAAACTTGCTATTCTTGGTTCATACACCTGTCCAGTGTTTTACATAATTCTCTGAGCACAGCAGCAATTAGCTTAATTCCTCTTGGGGAAGTCTAGGTAGCTTAAAGAGCTAACTTTCAAGAGTAATCTCATCAAAAATAACAAAGCACACACTGAGAATGAGTTTTAACAAGTGATGACATCATCCCGATTTTCACGGGCTGCTACAGAAATAGACCAGTGAGCAGAAAAATCACCATTACGCAAAATATAGACATCAAATGATTATGAAAATTTGTATGGTTATATTAGACAGTAAGCGGAATCCAACAAGCTTTAAATCACTGAATTTGGATACGTAACCACTGAGAAATGGCTCTGACAAGACGAGTGAAAAAGTCGGGTACCTGACAGAGAAGTGAAGATGAACAGACCCTGTTGACTTCAAATGAACATAACTGAAGATTGCAACATCCAAATGACATGAAAATTTGTGAGCATATAGTAGACTTATAGAGCTAACTTTACCAAGTTAAATCACTGAAAATGATGCACCAAGCTCAGAGAAAACATCTCTGCAAGCTGACTTAGAAAACTGAGAGTAATGGCAGTGAGTAGTACACTTCACAAGAACATGGAAAGAGGAACTCAAATAATCATGAAAATGAAAGTATATTGCTTGTACAACACAATGACTTACTGATACATATGTGTGCCTTGTAATCACACCTTGATATGGCATAAAGCCGAGCTCTTGGAGGTCTTCACATAGGTCTCTCTAACCAAGACTAAAACTGCCATCTATTTATACTTGAGTTTGGGAGGCTAACTTCCCTCAATCACTCTCCAATCAATCGGTGATTGATTTGATTCTCTACCTACCACAAATCACGAATTCGTGGCTCCTCTTTCCATTCTTGATCATGTGGACTCAACCACTTAAGATTCTCTTACTTTTACATTAAGTAAACTCTCCAAAAAATTACAAGAGGTAGTTCACAAGTGAACTTTACATAGTCTTCTTTTTAAAGCTTCTTCTAAGACTTTGTGAGACTCAAGCCAATACTTAGGCTTGTCATAGACTTGCTCCAACAGCTCCCCCTCAAGCCAAGTATGCTTGAGGTCTTCAATCTTCCAAGATTACCTGCAAACCAATCATAGCCTTGAATTTTCAAAGCTTTGTACCATCCAATGCTTTGGTTAGAATATCTGCACATTGTTGATGAGTGGACCCATATGATATTTGAATCTCTTTGCTTAGAACCTTCTCTCGTACATAGTGAGAATGAACTTCAATATGTTTAGTCCTTGCATGAAAAATAGGATTAGCAGCCAAATGAATAGAACTCATATTGTCACCAAAAATAGTTGGAGTTCCAAACTCCAATCCAAGATCTTTGAACAATGTCTTCATCCACATAGCTTCTTGTGTAGCTATGGCAAGACCTCTATATTCAGCTTCAATAGAAGAGAGAGCAACTGTGGGTTGCTTCTTGGATGACCATGAAATAAGCTTTGAACCTGCAAAGGTAAGATAACCTGAAGTGCTCCTTCTATCTTCCTTGGAGCCAGCCCAATTTGCATCAGAAAATAGCTTCAAACCTAAATCAGATACATAAGGATAATAAAGTCCTTCATTTATGGTTCCTTTGAGATACTTGAGAATCCTTTTGGCAGCATCCATATGTGGTTTCCTTGGTGTGTGCATAAATTGACTTAGCACACTCACACTGTAACATATATCTACTCTTGTCAATGTGGCATAGTTGAGACTACCCACAAGACTTTGATATGATGTGATGTCCTCTATGAGTTCACCTTCATGTGAGCTCAATTTGTGATTGACCTCCATTGGAGTACCTGCAATCTTACAATCTTGCATCTTGAATTTTTCCAACATGTCCTTAATGTACTTCCTTTGAGTGAGAAACAAACCATGATCTTTGTAGACAACTTCCAAACCTAGGAAGTAGGTAAGTGAACCCAAATCACTTATCTTGAACTCTTCTCTCATCTCATCTTTGATCTTCTTCATACCATCTGCATCATTTCCTGTCAATATAATATCATCTACATATACACATAGATAGATGACCTCAAAATTACTCTTTTTAACAAAGAGTGAAGGAGCTGCCTTGCTTGGTTGAAAGCCTTTGTCCTGCAAGAATGAAACAAGCCTGAAATTCCAAGCTCTTGGAGCTTGCTTGAGACCATACAATGCTTTGTTAAGTTTACACACATAATCAGGATAAACTTGATTCTCAAAACCAGGTGGTTGTGCCATATATACCTCTTCTGTTATCCAACCATTCAAGAATGCATTCTTTACATCTAGTTGAAGTATCTTCCAATTCTTGGAAGAGGCAATACTAAGCAAAACCCTAATAGTAGGCATCTTTGCCACAGGAGAGAAAGTCTCCTCATAATCAATTCCCTGAGTTTGTGCAAAGCCTTTTGCCACAAGCCTTGCCTTATACCTGTTAATTGAACCATCAGAATTCTTCTTGAGTTTATAGACCCATCTTGAGCCTATTACCTTCATGGATGAAGTCTTGGGCACCAAATCCCAAGTGTTGTTTTCCTCAAGTGCTTCAATCTCTTCCTTCATTGCATGCTTCCATTCTGTTTTTGCTTTGGCCTCTTCAAATGATGATGGCTCCTCTTGGTTTATGTCCTATGCTATGTAGATAGAATGTTTAGTTACTAATGAGGTTTCAAACCCATACCTTTCTGGTTTTTTCTTTTCCCTCATAGATCTTCTTAGGCCATGATGTGATGATTCTGCCTCATGTCCAAGTTCCTGCAATTTTGCTTTACCTTTAGACTTCCATGCTTTGATCTTTTCCATCTGAGATTCTTCATCATCCTCTGAGGTGTCTTGTTCTTCAATCTTCGGTTGTTCTCTACCAAGCTTTGGAAAATCTTCTTCAAGATTATATGGTAAATTGACCTTCCTGCATGAATCTTCATACCATGAATTGTTCTCATCAAAAACTACATCTCTGCTTACCAAGAATCCTTTTTTGGTAGGGTTGTATAACCTGTAGCCCTTTTGATTGTTGTCATATCCAATAAATACACACCTTTCTGCCTTTGGATCCATCTTGCCTCTAACCTGTGAAGGAACATGAGCAAAAGCAATACATCCAAAAATTTTACAATGATCTAAGCTTGGTCTTCTTCCATTCCAAGCCTCATATGGAGTCATCCCATCAAGGGATTTTGAAGGCAACCTGTTAATCAAGTAAGTGGCTGCAGATACAGCCTCAGCCCATAAGTAATTAGGTAAATGCTTTTCATTTAACATAGACCTTGCAGCTTCAACAATTGTCCTATTCCTCCTTTCTGCCACTCCATTTTGCTCAGGAGTGTACCTTGTAGTTACCTCTCTTTTGATTCCTCTTTCTTGAAGAAAAGAATCAAAGTCATGGGAGAAGTATTCTCCCCCTCCATCTGACCTTAGCCTTTTTAGTGATTTACCTGTTTGATTCTCCACAAGAGCGAAATATCTTTTGAAACATGAAAAAACTTCATCTTTGTGTTTCATAAAGAATAGGATAGTCCATCTGCTGCAATCATCAATAATGGAAACATAATACCTTGATCTAGATATTGAAGCTTCCTTGCTAGGTCCCCATACTCCAAGAGATCTCCATGCATATAACCTTTCTTCATGAATGGTAACCTGTGAGACTTTCCAAATTGACATGCACTACACTTATAAATCATATGTTGTTTTGACAAATTAGGAAGTCCAAGTACACTTTGGTCCCTGCAGATTTGCTTTAATGACCTCTCACCAATATGTGCTAACCTTTTGTGCCATACTTCCAATTCTGTGAGTGTCTGACTACCATAATTAAAGAGAGCAATGTTTCTAGTGTCCTGTAATTCAAATGTGAACAATCTACCTGTCTTTTCACCTTTTGCGATTCTTCTGAATCCCTGACTTGGATCTTCAACAAATGCTCCTGCTTTTGTGAACCTGACTTGCAACCCTTTCTCTACTATCTGCCCAACACTTATCAAATTCTTTGTAATGGTAGGGACATAGAGTACCTTACTGAGTAGGTTGATGTTTCCATCAGGTGCTTTGACATTGCCTATTTTCTCCACAGGATGTTTTGTATCATCTCCTGTTTGTACCTCATGCTTATTCCTTGGATCTTCTAAATCTGATAGGAATGCCACATTTCCTGCCACATGATTTGAACAACCTGAATCTATGTAGAAAACATGCTCATCAGATTTACCTTGTGGCATAGCTATGTTCATGATCAATAATGAATCCTCTTTGTTTGAGTCTTCTGTGTAGTTATTGTAGTCTCTCCTTCCTTTGTAGCCTCCTTGATAGTTTGAATGATTGTAGTTGTTGTAGTTGCCATGGTAGTTGTTGAACCTTCCTCTTGAGTAGCCATAACTTCCTCTATTGTATCCTCTGCCTCTTTGATTCCTGGAATTCCTAAAGCAATTTTTAGTTGTATGATTAGTTAATCCACAAATAGAACATGATTTGGAGTCTTGGGATCTCCCCCTGCCTTGTCTACCTCCTCTTCCTCTACCTCTGCCATGTCTTCCTCTACCCGCATAGTTAGCTTGATATGTACCTACTTCATCATCCACTTTCTTTGCCTTTCCTTTGTTATCTTTAGACTTGCTTTTATCCGTGTATAAAGCTGAAGATTGATTACCTTTAGAGCTTTCTCCATTTTTGATAAGATTTGCCTCTTGAGTAAGTAGTTGTCCAATGAGTGTATTGAAATTAGGTACATGCATGTCCATGTACAAATCCATAGCTGTGGTGAATGCTTCCCACTTGTCATCTGCCTTCAAGCCATTGATGACCTGCCTTACAATTTGCTCTTCTTCTATTACCTCTCCAATGCTTCCCAACTGATCCGCTATGTCCTTGAGCTTTGTGACAAAATCAGTCACATTTTGTTTGGGAGCCTTCTTGAGAGTTGTGAACTCCAGCCATAGTTGATGCTTCCTAGCTTTGGTACTTGAAGAAAAGAAAGCTTCAAGTGCATCCCACACTTCCTGAGATGTCTTACAACTTCTAATGTGAGGCAACAAAAAATCTGAGATAGAGTTGAGGAGATAAGACCTTGCAAGTGCATCCTTGGAGCACCATGTGCTCAATCTTTCTTGCTCTTCTTGTGTTGGTTGACTTTTGTTCCTGAAACTTGGCATAACTTCATCTCCAGCCACATAACCATATAAACTTCTACCTTGGAGATAAGCTTCCATCCTTAATGACCAAGCTGAGTAGTTACCTCTGTCCAATTTGTCAATTGATGAAGGAAATCCATCTGCCATGTTGTCCAACCTTGCTCTGATACCACTGTGAAGAGATGGATAAGTATGTGTTTGAAGATGAAGAGGTGTTGCAAAATCCTTGATCTACACCAGCCAAATGAACTCCAGGAGTAGATGGTGGGCCCTTTTAGCTTGCCAATGGATGTATTAGACACCCTATGTACCTTGGAAGATCACTCTCAAAAAGATAGATCAAAACAGATAAGTTGGAGTTAGCTCAGAGGTGAAAACTTGCTATTCTTGGTTCATACACCTGTCCAGTGTTTTACATAATTCTCTGAGCACAGCAGTAATTAGCTTAATTCCTCTTGGGGAAGTCTAGGTAGCTTAAAGAGCTAACTTTCAAGAGTAATCTCATCAAAAATAACAAAGCACACACTGAGAATGAGTTTTAACAAGTGATGACATCATCCCGATTTTCACGGGCTGCTACAGAAATAGACCAGTGAGCAGAAAAATCACCATTACTCAAAATGTAGAAATCCAATGATTATGAAAATTTGTATGGTTATACTAGATAGTAAGCGGCATCCAACAAGCTTTAAATCACTGAATTTGGATAAGTAACCACTGAGAAATGGCTCTCACAAGATGAGTGAAAAAGTCGGGTACCTGACAGAGAAGTGAAGATGAACAGACCCTGTTGACTTCAAATGAACATAACTGAAGATTGCAACATCCAAATGACAAGAAAATTTGTGAGCATATAGTAGACTTATAGATCTAACTTTACCAACATTAAATCACTGAAAATGATGCACCAAGCTCAGAGAAAACATCTCTGCAAGCTGACTGAGAAAACTGAGAGTAATGGCAGTGAGTAGTACACTTCACAAGAACATGGAAAGATGAACTCAAATAATCATGAAAATGAAAGTATATTGCTTGTACAACACAATGACTTACTGATACATATGTGTGCCTTGTAATCACACCTTGATATGGCATAAAGCCCAGCTCTTGGAGGTCTTCACATAGGTCTCTCTAACCAAGACTAAAACTGCCATCTATTTATAGTTGAGTTTGGGAGGCTAACTTCCCTCAATCACTCTCCAATCAATCAATGATTGATTTGATTCTCTACCTACCACAAATCACGAATTCGTGGCTCCTCTTTCCATTCTTGATCATGTGGACTCAACCACTTAAGATTCTCTTACTTTTACATTAAGTAAACTCTCCAAAAAATTACAAGAGGTAGTTCACAAGTGAACTTTACATAGTCTTCTTTTTAAAGCTTCTTCTAAGACTTTGTGAGACTCAAGCCAATACTTAGGCTTTTCATAGACTTGCTCCAACATCCATTCCTCTGCCACTCCTCCCTTTTTTACTAGCGAAAGTATCTAAGGCTACCGCTTTCGTGAGCACCAAAATACCTGAAGATCATATGTTCCCAAAATGAAAATCACTTTAGATCACTCAAGATTGTTTGATGCTTGTCACATAAATCCATCAATTCAGTTTTACACCATGCTTCAAAGCCAACCATGACATGCACAATGATTGTCGTAGTCATAGCTAGAACCAATTGATGACCATGGTTTCTCCATCATTACGAGAGTAATTTTATCCTCAATATGCTTAACAGGCAGTTGATCATGGGAATGCAATCCTGGAGAAGAAATCTCCATGACAACGGGCTGCAACAATTATCAGACCAGTGAGCAAAGATATGCTAGTATCTGAAGATCTCGAGAAGCAATGCTAAGGAAACTCTGTAGGATTATAATAGGCAATATGATGACTCTATCATGCTTTGAATCATAGCAAATGATCAATTGCACACATAACAATCTCTGAGAAAATCATTGTTCTGATGGAGTACTAAAAGAGGAGTTAAATATGGAGAGATATAGGCAACTTCTAATGCATATATCTCACGACTGAAAACTCCAAATGCAATGAAACTTTGGGAATATATAGTAAACTTAAATGGCTAACATTACCAAGTTAAATCACTTAAAATAATGGACCATTCTCAGAGAAACCATCTCTACAATTTGACCAAAAAATTGAGATGCATGAAAGTGAATAGTACACTTACATAGACATGAAGATATGTTCACAAATTATCATGAATTCAAATGTATATTGAATTTAAATTACAATGGACTTACTAGTACATATGTATGCCTTGTGATCACACTCTTATATGGTAAGAAGCTCAGCTAATGAGTGTGTTAATCCCACGAGTAAATCATGTGTATATATAGTGATGATTGGAGACAAGATTTGAATTTGAATCTTGCTCACATAAACCAGGTTTCCAAATTCTTAGTGTTGGATTCTCAAATAACTCAATCAGGAGTTTGTGGCATTACAAGGGTGGGTTCATAAGTGAACTCTTCAAATCTTTGGTATTTGATTCAACTATAGCATAAGTTTTTTATGAAAATTTAAGACTTAAGCCTTTGCTTTGACTTGCCATAAACTTGTTGGAATAGCTCCCCCTCAAGTGAAGTAAGGATGAGTTCTTCAATCTTCCAAGCTTACCTCCTGACCAATCATACCTTTGAATTTAATGAGTTTTGTACCATCTAATGCTTTGGTTAAAATGTCTGCACATTCTTGATGAGTTCACACACATGATAGCTGAATTTCTTTGATCACAATCTTCTCTCGTAAATAGTGGTAATGTACTTCAATAGTTTTACAAACCCTGCATGAAAAATTGGATTGGCAGCCAAGTGAATGGAACTCATGTTGTCACCAAAAATACTTGGAGTTCAAATCTCCAATCCACGATTTGTGAATAGTGTCTTCATCGACATTGCTTCTTGAGTAGCTATATGAAGACCTCTGTATTCACCTTCTATGGAAGAGAGAGCAATTGTGGGTTGCTTTTTAGACGACCATGAGACAAGTTTTGACCCTGCAAAGGTAAGGTATCCTGAGGTGCTTCTCCTATCTTCCTTGGAACCAGTCCAATCTCCATCTAAGAACAACTTTACACTTAAATCAGATACATAAGGGTAGTATAATCCTTCATTCATGGTGCCTTTGGGATATCTGAGTATCCTCTTGGCAGCATCCATGTGAGGTTTCTTGGGTGTGTGCATAAATTGACTTTGCACACTCACACTATAACGTATATCTGCTCTTGTCAATGTAGCATAGTTAAAACTACCCACAAGACTTTGATAACCTGTGATATCTTCTAAGAGTTCAACTTCATGTGAGCTTAAATTATGATTAACCTCCATTGGAGTACCTGCAATCCTGCAATCTTGCATCTTTAACTTTGTCAACAAGTCTTTAATGTTTTTCCTTTGAGTAATACTTCCAATCCTAGGAAGTATGTAAGTGACCCTAAGTCACTTATCTTGAAATCTTCTTCCATCTGCCCCTTGATCTTCTTTATCCCATCTGCATCATTTCTTATAAGTTTAATATAATCCACATACACACACAAATAGATGACTTCAAAGTTACTCTTTTTGATGAAGAGTGATGGATCTGCCTTGCTAGGTTGAAATCCTTTATCCTACAAGAATCAAACAAGCCGGTCATTCCAATCCCTTGGGGCTTGTTTGAGTCCTTATAGAGCTTTATTAAGTTTACACACACAATTAGGATGTATTTGATTCTCAAAACTAGGTGGTTGCGCCATATACACCTCTTTGGTTATCCATCCATTAAGAAATGCATTTTTAACATCCAATTGAAGCATCTTCCAATTCTTGGAAGAAGCAATACTAAGAAAGACTTTAATTGTAGGCATCTTTGCCATAGGAGAGAACATCTCCTCATAATCAATTCCCTGAGTTTGTGCAAAGCCTTTTGCCACAACCCTTGCCTTAAACTTGTTAATGGAGCCGTCTGAGTTCTTCTTCAATTTGTAAATCCACCTTGAACCTATCAGTTTCATTGATGAAGGCTGGGAACTAATTCCCAGGTGTTATTTTCCTCCAGAGCTTCAATTTCCTCTTCCATTGCATGGCTCCACTTTGATTTCTTCTTTGCTTCTTCAAATGTTGAGGGTTCCTCTTGATTTATATCTTGTTCTCAATAGATTGAATGTTTATTAACTAGAGAGGTATCAAACCCATACCTCTCTAGTTTTCTTTTCTCCCTCATGGACCTCCTTAGGCGATGATGTGATGATTCTGCCTCTTGTCCAAGTTCCTGCATTTTAGCTTCACCTTTAGATTTCCACATTATGAGTTTTTGAATCTGAGTTGCTTCATCATCTTCTGAGGTATGTTGTTCTTCAATTTTAGAAGGGTTATCCTTGACAAGCTTTGGAAGAAGTGACCTAGTACCAAGAAGATCTAGGAGGATGTGGAATTCAATGCAACGATTGACATATGATAGTCACATAGCTCATCATTGTGCCTACATGACAAAGGTAATACAAGATGCTGAACCTTCTTGTTTTGAAGATGCAATTGCAAATGGAGATTCAGACAAAGTTATTGATGAGGAGATGGCTGCACTTTATGGAAACAAAACATGGAAGCTAGTTCCATTGCCCCAAGGAAAGAAAGCCATAGGCTACAAGTGGGTTACAAGGTAAATCGCAATGCTAATGGTAGCATAAGCAGGTACAAAGCACGATTGATAGAAAAAAGACATGCACAAACATATGGAATTGATTATGAGGAAACAATCAACCCTGTAGCTAAAATGTCTACTGTTAGAACACTTGTTGCATTAGCTACAGAAAAAGCATGGACTTTGCATCAGATGAATGTGAAGAATTCTTTCCTACATGGTGAGTTACAAGAAGAATTATACATGGACTAGCCACAAGGATATGAGGATTGAAAGCATGCAAAATATGTTTGCAGGTTGCAAAAGGCTTTGTATGAGCTTAAGCAAGCTCCTTGTGCATGACATGCAAGGATTGCTGATTATTAACCATCATTGGGGTTTCTATGTATGATGTAGATTGTTTACTATATGCAAGGAAGGGTGATGATGGCATCAGGATTGTGGCTATTCATGTTGATGAATTGATTGTAGGTGGTGATAAAGAAGAAAGCATCAAAGAGGTAAAGCAACTTCTTATGCAGTAATTCGACATGAAAGGTCTTGGTGTGTTGTGCTATTTCCTAGGGATTGAGTTTATACATAAAGAAACAGGTATAATGTTAGAAAGGCAATATTTCTTGAATATGTTGCAAAAGTATGGTATGGTTGATTATAAGCCAATTTCTATGCCATTAGATCAGAATTTGAAGTTGGATACTACGTCAAGTGAAGCATTGGAAAATGCTACTATGTACAAGAAAATTGTGGGAAGTTTGATATATCTCACAATTACAAGGCCTAGTCTAACCTACACTATTGGACTTGAAAGTTAATTTATGAAGGTTCCCAAGAAGCCACATTTGGATGTTTTGTGGTGCACTCTACGTTATGTGAGTGCTACTTTGGATTATGCATTGTTTTATGAAGCTGTTGTAGATTTCTAGGTTCATGGATACACTGATGCAGGTTGGGCTGGTAGCATTCGAGATAGAAGATCTACTAGTAGTTTTATATTCTCACTTGGGACTCCAGCCATTACATGGAGCAGTAAGAAGCAACCCACTATTCCTTTGTTGAGTACATAGGTTGAGTATAGAGGTGCTATAGCATGTGAAGCATCATGGATTGAGATGTTACTTTCAGATTTAACTGTGGAAGTGCAAAATCCAATCATGTTGGAACATCAAGCTTATACTATGCTTGAGGTGGATTTGATCTACATCAAAGACTATAGCGTCGAAAGAATATATGTTGAAGAGTTCTTTTTCTTATGCTCATTTATTGTATTTTTTTGAGAGATTCTTGATGGTTCATTTACTATTGTAAAAGCCTTGAGCTTTACACATGTAAAGGTAGAAATATAGAGCCCAAATCCCACAAATTTATGGTTGGGTTGAAGCTGCATTCAATCAAGCAATCAAAATCACCTAAATGTAGATCAAACTAGATCTTCACTTTTTCTAGATTGTAGGAAAGTGAATTGATTGCATCGAACAACCATTCCCACCTTCATTTAAATTCAAACTTCACTTGTAGAAGTTGTGGAACACTCCTACAGTCTATATAAAGACTTGAAATCACTTGTCCATTACACAGAAGCAATATACATACACTTGTGAACATCATTGTCTTGCTCCTCCCCTTCTCTACATCATCTTCTTCGCCTAGAATAATCGTGCAGAGGCTGCTGCTCTCTCTCCAAAGCTGCAAATTGCAAGCAAGATGGCTCATTGGAAAGATATTAGTGCCTAGCTTATGTGGATAAATTTTCAAAGCATTTGGTTTAGTAGAGTGGGACAAATCTGAGTTTTTCTATCTTAGGGTCAATCTCTACGTATTCCCGAAAAATAGGAAGTACCCCCGGTGAATGTCTCATTCATTCCTATATCATATGTTGCTTATTCCTTATACTTTTTTGCATTATATACACTCAACCCTATGTGTATCACGCCCATAAAGGGATTGTTTCTAATTGTAAGCACACTGGTCGCTATGGGCATTTGAAGTTCATTTTTTCTTCCATAGATAGTAAGTTTTTTGAGCTAGTCGACCCACAAACCTATCTGTTTTGTATCGACCCACGAACCTATCTGTTTTGTATTGACTCATTCTCCTTGATGCTTCAAAGTACATAGTGCATTTCTTTGCACTTATCGCATGCGAATAAGGTCTATTTGAGTCTCCATAAGCTCAAGGGCTGGTCTTGTGCCGGTTGGCTAGTCCAAACTTCCTCGAAACCAAACACACGTTTCTACCTTTTACAACCTTCTCCCAGTTCTTTTAGTGGTATCAGAGCTAGATCAAGATGGGTGACAGCTTTCCTTCAATGATCGAGAAGCTTGATCCACACAACTATGCGGCTTGGCAAATCAGGATGGAGGCCTATTTACAAGGTAGAAATCTTTATGGAATTGTAGCAGGTGATGAATCTATGCCTATTCCAAGATCCAAATGAGGACCTACACAAGAGGAGACAGATAAGATCACACTTTGGTGTGCAAGGATGCTCAAGCAAGGTTGTACATACTAAACTCTATCTCTGACTTTCTATTACCACATATTAGAGGATGCAAGACATCTCAAGAGACTTGGGATGCCCTCAAGAATTTCTTTTCTGCTAGTACCAAAGGAAGAAAGTATCATCTTTGGAACGAGCTCAACCAAATGAAGAAGACACCTAAACACATTAGAGAGTTTGTTACTAAGGTCAAGGAGGTTGCGGATCAGTTAGCATCCACTGGAGAGCTAATTACCTTTTGTTTTGGTATACCTTTTGTTTTGGTATATAAATTACCTTTTGTTTTGGTATACCTGGAACTAAATTCCAAGTCTTGTTATCCTGTAGTGCTTCCATTTCTTCTCTCATTGCTTTCTCCCACTTTTCATCTCCTTTGGCCTCATCATAACATGTGGGTTCATTTTCCTGCTCAACTTTTGTCATAAAAGCATAATGAGTATTCATGAAAGATTCATAAGTATACCTTTGAGGTTGCTTACTTACTCTTGAAGTTCTTCTTACCTCCAATGTAGATGCTCTTCCTTTCTTATTAGGAGCCTTTGATGATTCTCCATACTCACATACATCACTAATTTCCTCTCCTTCATCATTAACTTCAACAAGTTTGAGTTTACCTTTACTTTTAACACTTGAATAGCCTCCTCTTCGATTACCACCTTGATTGTTTTCATTTTGATAGCAATCTTTGGCATAGTGTCCATACCTTCCACATATATAGCAATTCTTGTTATCTTCACTCCTTTGTCTTTGATTGAAGTTGTAGTAGCCTCTTGTACCTCTAGCACTTGATCTTCCTCTTCCTTTTGTGTTGAAGAAGCCACTTGAAGTCCCTTGATCATCGCTCCTTCTTCCTCGACCTCTATTTGAACCTCTTCCACCTCTGTTTCCACCTCTTGATGATCCTACATAAAGAGCGTGTCCTTGAGATCCTTTTTGATTTGAAGTAGAACCATTTAGATTCATCTCCTCCGTGACCATGAGGGCAATAAGTTGATCAAAATCTGGTAATTCTCCTCTGACATAAACTGAAGTAATGAAGGGTTTCCATCTCATCATCTTTGAGTCCGTTGAGAGTATGTGCAACCAAGTCGTCGTCCTCCACATGAGCTTGAATTGATCCTAGTTGATCTGCAATCTCTTTAACTTTCAATATGTAATCATTGACCGATGTCCTTGTATCTTTCTTTATGTTATTCAACTCATTTTTGAGTTGAATCTTCCTTGCTCTTGTACCTGTAGCATACAACCTTTCCAATGCAAGCCAAACATCTCTACTTGTGTCTAGATCTTGTATGTGTCCTACCATTGAATCTTGAATATTTTGTGATAAAATGAATATAACCCATTTGTCTCTCTCATTCCAAAGTCTAAACTCCCTCAATTGTTGCTGATTTGGGTCCTCTGGTAATGTGGGTTTGATATCTGTGCCGTCAATCAAACCATACAAGCCTCTACCTTGCAAGTATGCTGTGATTCTAAACTTCCATGCTTGATAATTGGTCTTATCAAGCTTCTCTATTTGTGCATGTTGGTCTCCCATAATACAAATGCTAAGCTTCCTCCTTCAAGCCTCCTTTCCAATGTGTGTGATGAGAAGAAATATAATATTTCCCTTGTAAATGAGGTATGTGCACCTTTCTTTGCTTGGATGTTGCTTCAGATGCCTCCTTGCAATCTTCTTCTACCTTTGTGTAGTGTTGATGATGAACTACTTCTTTGATAGCTTCAAATTCTTCGTCAAGGTATGATAACCTTCTCCAAGCCTCCAAGTACTTTCTCTGATACCAATGTTGGAGTTTATTGATCTCCAAAGTACAGCTAGAAGTAGGTGAAAACCACAGGACCTAGTTGACTTTTTTTCACAAACTTGTATGCACAGACCAATTTTCTTGCAGAGCAAATTTCTCTTTACTCACTTGGAATTTTCCAAAACGTATTCTCACACATGACCTAGACTCTAAGAGCTTTCCAACAAGATATAGAACACCTCAAATGGATAAATACACAATGAGCTATGACCTATGCAATATGCAGCTTTAATGGAGACCTTGAAACAGAGATGAACTTGAGGATGCACATCACTTGCAGAGAGTACTGCTCTTAAGTCACAACTCCAATGACTTTGAAATTTTTAAGAATACAGGTAGACTTAAAGATCTTTCTAACAAGCCAAAGAACACATTATTGGGATACATAAACAAGGAGATATGACCTCTGCAAGTTTGAGGTTTAATGGAGACCTTCAGCAAGGATAAAAAACAGAGAACACACACTACTTGCAGAGAGTATTGCTCTCATCTCACAAATCCAATGATTATTAAACTTTTACAGCAAGAAGGTATACAGTAAGAGCTTTCCAATGAGCTATCAAACATGTAATTTGGATATATAATGAGGGAGATACAAGCTCTGCAATCTCTGCATACAAAACTACAGCAGTGTAGAGATACACATGTGACTCTCTTGGACATCCCACAAGATCACGACTTTTCTCCTCTTTTTTTAGCATGGGAAACTAATCTAAAACCTTCCTAATACATCTAAATTCGTGGTAGTCACTTGGATGGAGGTATTACATGACTCAAGTGCTCAAATAAGCAAAGTATTGATGGACTTTGAGAACTAGCCACATCGACCTTCCACTAGGACACCACTGAAGCTCCTTTGTGACTCACTAATTTTACTCACCATGTTCTAAAACTCACGTGGTATTTTTGCTACATTTTATGAATACTATGAGCCTTCTTGAAGTATTTTAAGACTTCCCAAAGGTATTTACATAATTTGAAACTTGTACCCTACATAAAACAAATGTTCGCAACAATATTGATCTTGTTTATGTGAGGAGAGATAAGTAGGTTGCTGATATTTTCACTAAAGCACTTGGAGTTGGGAGTTGAAGAAACTTCGGGAGATGCTTGGATTATAGGATATGACATTGAGCTTGAGGAGAAGTGTTGAGATATCAAGCTCAACATGTGATGATCCAGGCAGACACGTATAATTTTTCATTTCTTTGACATGTATACTGGTCATGATGGTATATGTCAGGGATACTTCATTGATATGTATGAGATTTATCTACAAAGAGTGATGGCACATTTGTTTCTTGCCAGCTCACTCATTCGAGGACATTAGGATTTCCCTTATGTACTATTCTTTATATATTTCACTTGTTATACTCTTTTTTTTTTGGTCATTCTTGTACATTCCTTTTATGTAATAGAAGAAGAACAAGATCATTCTTCCTTGTTTCTCAATCTATGTGTGTGCTTCTCCTTGATTATGGGATTGTGTGTGTGAGCTCTCTTCCTTATCTCCTTCCTCGTGACAACCTGGAGTAGGGAGTGTAGTAATACTCCTTACTAAAAATTGACCATTGAGGTCTAGTGAGCCACTTGTGTTTTTTGCCTCTCTAGAGATCACTACGAAAATTAAGTTTGACCTCCTTGCTCGCGGGAAGTAGAGAGAGTGATCCCATTTTGGCCCAATGGCCCACTTTAAATATTTGGACTCTTGGGAGATTCTTACTCACTTCCTGCTAATTTTTGGCAATAAGGACCATTTTGCACTAGATGCCCATTTTTGGTCCTTAGAGGCTCTATTTTGAGCCCTGCCTCTTGTCTCCTGGAATGACTTACTTTATCTCCTTTGTTATTGTTAAAGTGTAAATTTTTATTTTCCCACTCTTTATTGCCTCTCGGGCCTCTTCTGCAAACTCTTCATTTAGTTCACTAATTTCAAGAATGCAACACTTTGCACCACCCGTCACCCAATCCAATAGATTATCTTCTTCTTGGGGTATAGAAGGCATTACCTAAGTATCTACTATATATCCCCTCACCTTTGCAATGTCCCATCCCTCCTCTAAATATATCTATAATTGTTTATAAGTATTATTGGAAATCCACAATCCATTGCCTCAAAATCCTATAATTCTTTTTCTTGCCTCAGCCAAGGCCTTCCCAAAAGTAGAGGAAAAGAGGTTTCTTATGGTAGGGAAATCACAACATAATCTAAGAGAAAATCACAACCTTGCACTATCATTTGTACCTTCTTGATGATGCCCAATGGTGTAATCCAATATTGATTTGCTAATGTGAGAGTAAAGGGTGCCATCTTGGTGAGGTCTAGTTTGAATTTCTTCATTGTGAAATCGGGCATCACATCGATGCCAAAGCCTCCATCTACAATAACACCCGTCAAAATCTCATCTTTTATGGAAACAAATAACATTGAACTCTGATAGTTTGCCAAAGGTGTAGTAGGAAATCTACCATACAGCCATCTATACTTGGCGGCGAACTTAGATAGGTAGACTATATGACCTTTATTAGGTCACTTCTAATCTTTGAGTCCATTTTTATGAGCTAAAAGAGATTTACATTGTGGTGAATCTCCTTCAAGGTTTCTTCCATATTTATTTTCTGTGTTTCTTCCTAAGGAGTGATAGGTTGGTCGTTTAGTGGTCTCGATCATGTCATGTTGAAATATCAAGCTCAGTATGTGATGATCAAGGATGACATATATAATTTTTTCATTTCTCTATCATGTATAGTGGTCAGATTGGTATATGTGACGGATATTTTGGAGAACTTTACTAGATTCATCCACCACTGGATGAACCTAATTCACTCATCTGAAGACATTTTGTTTCTTTCCAGTTCACGCATTTGCATACATTTTGTTTTTCCTTATATAATTTTCTTTATAGATTGCAATAGTTGCATTGTTGGATTAGGTCATTCTTCTATATTCCTTTTATCTAATAGAAGAAGGAGAAGAAGATCAATTTTCCTTTCCTCAATTCATGTGTATGCTCCCCTTGGATTAGGAGAGGTTGCGTGTGAGCTCTCTTCCTTATCCCTTTCCTCGTGACATGTATCGCAGCCAGCATGGATATAGAGAGCTTGTGGAGAAGCTCAAAAATGAAGAGTATGCAAGAAGGCATGGAGAAAGTGTGATTCGGAAAACACCTTAGATCTATGCAAAAATGGGCATGAAGGTAGAAGGCAACAAAATAGTTTTGATAGTTATCCCTTTAGGAACATTTGTTTTTGTCAAATTTCTGTTTAAAATCCATCGCAATCTATGTTTGGAGCCTGGAAGGTGGGGCCCATGGAAAAGTCAAGTCAAATTGCAAAAACTATACCTTGTGTCCTGTTTGAAAATTCTCAGATATTCCAAGATCCAAAATTTAAAGCGATTTGTTGTACTTTTGATACACAAAAACTATGTTTCTCTAAGATCGAACTATCATATCACAATGTAACAGTATTCATGCAAAGGTAGTGTTTCTTTTATTTATGTAATGTTGCAAATTACTGCAAAGATGGCAAGTGCCATTGGAATGAGTCAACTTATGAGAGATGAGTAGGAGAAAAACAACTTCTAGGCTTGGAGATTTAGAATCGAGAATTTCATGATGGGAAATGGCTACTAGAAGTACATCGAAGGAGAGAATGAAAAAAGCTTTGCATTTACTAGAGAGGAATCAAACTATAGACTCATTAAGAGCATATGAGGAATGGAATCAAGGAGCATGAAAGGCAATGTATTGGCTATCTCTTAGCATATAGGATAACATGACTGGGCACATACAAGATGCAAAGGCTTGGAAAGAGGCTTGGAACAATTTGGTCACATTGTATGAGACAATTACAAAGACATGTAAATTGAAACTAAAGAAGGAGCTACATACATTGGAGAAAAAGGTCATGTCGGTAAGTGAATACACCCTAAAAATCAAAAGCATATGGGAGTCACTTGCATCGATTGATTTGAATGTAGATGATTATGATAAGGTGGAAGTGTGCCTCCATGGTTTAGGAGTTTCATATAAGAAGTTCATAACATCTATTAAAACCAAGAAAAATATTTTGAATTTTTTTTATCTAGTATCCATGCTAATTATTGAAGAAAAGAATGTTGAAGAGGACTCAAACTCCCAAGAAAAACCTAGTTTTGAGCAGGTATTCTACTATGGCAGAAGAAGAGGTAGAGCTAGAGGGTTCAGAATTGGAAGAGGACACAATAACCAAAACCAAGGTCAAGAACAAAATCATGCAAGAGGTAGAGAAAAACTTCGAGACAGGGGGAGCCAAAGAGGGCACATAAATGATTCATGTAATGATAGTAAATGATATTAGACTTATAGTAAAATTAGACACTTTGAATGCGGTTGGAAGTTGAAGAATCAAAATAATAGAAGGTAGAAAAAGAAGGTTGTTCATGGTCCAATACCACATGATGAATACGATGTGTGCTAATGCTTCAAAGTCAAATGGCAAGGTCTAGTATAATGATTCCGGTGCATCAAATCACATGATCAATCATGTAAAATGGTTTAATATTTTGAAAAAATTCACAATTCTTGGATATGTTGAAACAGGTGATGAAACATCACACCCTATCGAGCATAGATGAATCATAGCACTCTGTATGGAGGATTGGAAGGTAAAACATCTTGCTCATGTGCTACACATTCGAAATATAACAAGAATCTATTTTTTGTTGGACAAATGCTTGACCAAGGATTACAAGTTAGGTTCAATGTTGATGGGTTATATCTAGAAGAGTACAAATAGGATGGATATTCACCTTAAATGTGCAGGTTCCTGACATGAATGCACCCATGTTTGCAAAAGGTGTAGGAGTTATTAATCATATAGAGATTTTCCACAAACGAATAAGACATGCCAACTTGTGGAGGCTGATATTCACCTTAAATGTGCAGGTTCCTGACATGGATGCACCCATGTTTGCAAAAGGTGCAGGAGTTATTAATCATATAGAGATTTTCCACAAATGAATTAGACATGCCAACTTGTAGAGGCTGATATTGATCTAGTCAAGAGCATCAGTTCAGCATTGCAAACAAGTTAGTGAGACTATGCTAGAAATAGTACGTACAGATGTTTGAGGTTCTGCAAAGGCCACATCTATGGGCGGTTGCAAGTTTTATGTTACTTTCATTGACGAACATAGACGGAAATTATGGGTATATTTCATGAAAGAGAAGAGTGAGGTGTTCTCTCACTTCCAAAAGTTTAGAGGTATTGTGGAAAAATGGATAGGGAAGTATATTCAGACATTAAGATCTCATGGAGGAGATGAATACATGTCAAATGACTTCAGAAACTTTCTAAAATGTCATGGAATTCAATCTTAGTTTTCATGCATGCACACTCCACAACAAAATGGTGTTGCTAGATACAAAGATAGACATATTGTAGAAATTGCAAGGTCCTTGATGGCTGAGAAGAATATCACCCATTTTTATAGGTTAAAAGCTATGCTCACTACTATATACATCATGAACAAAACTTCAACTACTGTTGTACATCAAGTTAGACCTGCAAAAAAGATCATAGGTAAAAAGCCAAACTTACCATATATGAACACTTTTGGCTTTATTGCATATTTACATACTCTAGATGAGTTGAGAATGAAGCTTAATCCAAAAACAAAAAGAAAATATTTTCAGTGGCTTATGACTAGTGCAATAAAACCCAATAGGTACTTTTGGAACATGAAGAAGAACAAGTTGATCCAAAATAGATAACTTGCACCTTGACTAACTCACAAAAAACTTCTATTAATGGATTTAAGTTATGACTTCAAACACTAAGAGCAGCCAGTAGAGTTAAAATTGGAAAAAATCCTCTTGAAGGAATTTCATTCATATGGTTGGCTTGCTAAAATGCATAAATTCCCTAACTTATAACAACGAATCAAGGAGCAATCATCTTAACATTGATTGGATGTCATTCCGAATTTTTAGGGGTGTGGAGACAATGACCCCAAGATTGTAAAACTCATCATTTCTCTAAAAATGCTGAAGCAAATGACTTGAACATTTGTAATGACTTTCAAATGAATGCTTAAAGAATTGATTTTGAGCTCTATAGAGGGAGCAACAATCTATGCAAGTTGATTGAGTTTGAGGAAGAAGGAGGAGAGAATTGAAGTGTCACCAAGCAATGACAAAGAGTATATTTATTGCATCAATTCAACACTCTACTTAATGTACAGATGTTTTACAGTCTTGATATAGACTCTTGATGATATGATGTAAGAGAACAAGGATTATGACCACCACATGCTAGAGAGATTATTGTGCCAACGTGTATACCATAGCGTGCATATCATAACGACGTTCGGCCTCCTGGATAGGAGAGATGCACTTCTTCTGGATGTCATAAGTTTGGGTCCCATCGCTTGGAGTGCTTCTTCAATTTGCTTATTATAAAGCGTGCATACGATACTGGATTTCTATTCCGCATGGTATGGAAATCTTGCTAGATTGAATTATGCTGCAGTACACATATTCAACATTGACCTATGCCCGCAGCTATTAAACTCATAATGTAGTATTGATATGCACACTATGGTATACATGTTGGTGCAATAATCTCTTTAGCATGTGGTGGTCGTAATCCTTGTTTCGTTGCATATGACCACACCTTTTCTTCTTGAATTTGAACTCCAAATTAGGTAGGTTTGGTAGTTTAGATTGATTGGAATCTTTTCCTTCAATGTAGGAAAAGAGAAACTTGAAGTCATATCCACTTTTTGATATATTGATTGAGCATAAATCTCAACCACTTCTCTTACAAAGTGGTAATGCAGTTCTATGTGATTTTTCCTCGCATGAAATTTTGGATTTGCAGCCGAATGCATGGAACTTACATTATCTCCAAGTATGTGAGGCTTGGAACTTACAAGTGCCAAATCTAAGTACAACTCCTTAGGGAGGATGTAAACATCTATATATACTTGATATAGATGTAATATAAGTATAAGGGATTATGAGTGACAAGTTTTATAAGTCATTAGAGACTTTACAAAGTGAGAAGAACTTGAAGTATTAATCAGATGTAAAAATTCTCTCAATAGAAAAAAGCTCCACCTCAATCTTTTGCTCAATGCTCCTTTTGTGTTTATCTTCTTGATGAATGCTTTTGTACAAGTCTAATTCTATAGTTGAGTGACCTCCATACAAGTTTTGAGATTTTAATTGTAATCAGGTTGAGATAGGTTTAAGTAGGAACATGTACATGTGTAAATGTGAAGAAGTGAAGATAGGAATAGGTGCAATCTTGGTGGTCAATGTTTTGATCGGATCTCCCTCCATAGTGTAAAGTTTTGAGCAAGAATTCATTCTTCAAGTTGAAAGATAAGCTAATTGTGGCTCAAAGCATTTGAATAAATGGGGTCTACTTTGGGAGAACCATGCATTAGAAGTTGTAGGTGTCAAAGTCAACTACATAGAAGAACAATTTCAAACATAGGTTCATTGTTTGGAGCACATCTCAAGATCTACTGAATCTTTCAGAGAGAGTTAACTTGTAGAAGGTGCGCAAACATCATGAGACACCTTGTATAAAGTTTCATTGAAAACTTTACATATTTGATCAGTCAATGGGTGAATTAAGTGCAGTAGAGTTTTGTAAATAATTAGTTTCTTCACAATTAGATCAACGTTTGATAATTTTGCATTGTTCTTCCAAAATTGTTGAGGTTTTTAGATGTTGTTGATATATTGCTGCTCTAACATCAGGGATAACTTGTTCTTTTGGAGATGAACACTCTCCATTTGTTGGATTTAGACGTCTGCAGAAGCACGCGAACAGCGCAAGGAAGAAGAAGAAGCTTGGATCACAACACACAATACTGAATGTATTACTAGAGAATGTACAAAGATAAGTAGCCCATTAGGGCAAATAGGCGTATATACAAGCCGGGGGAGAAAAACCTCCTAAAGAGGGAAAAAAGTACCCCGACGGTCCTAGTGTGTTCACACACATCACTACATAAATATATCAACAAATCCCCCTTGGGAGTGATGCGGTGAACAAGGACCTGGCACTCATGTGTAAGGAAGTGCCAAGCTATGTCGAAATCACTCCACAAAAGGAAGTAAGCCCAAAGCTTTGCGGAAAGCTTCAAACTTCTCCCTAGGCAGAGCCTTCGTGAAAAGGTCTGCAATGTTCACCTGCGTGGGCACATATGCCAAGCTGATCTCCCTAGCAGAGAACCTCTCCCTGACATAGTGATAATGCACCTCAATGTGCTTAGTGCGAGCATGGAACACAAGATTCCTCGCAACTGCCATTGCGCTCTGACTGTTAGTGAAGATGGTGGTGGTAGAATACTGTCCAACACCCAAATCAGCCATAAGGCGTCTGAGCCACACACACTCAACAGTCGCTGTGAAAGCTGCCCTATACTCAGCCTCACAACTGGAAGTGGCCACAATAGGCTGCTTCTTGCTCAACCAACATATACATGAGCTACCAAGCATGAAGCAAAACCCACTGGTGGACACACGAGTGTCATAGCAACCAGCCCAATCTGAGTCAGAAAAAGCATGCAAATCTCGCGGTAGTGATCCCCCCTTGGGATAAAACAACCCAAGTAGCCGAGTGGTACCCAAGTAGCCGAGTACCACTCAAGTAGCCAAAGGTGCGCTTAACCGCCTTCCAATGTGTGACTCCTGGGCAATGCATAAACCTGCTCATCTGTGAGACAGCAAACTGAATATCTGGCCGTGCAATGCATAAGTAAATCAAGCATCCAACAGCCTGTTGATAGAGAACATCATCAAATGCATCTCTAGCATCATGAAGACTCAATCGTAAACCTGTCTCCATAGGAGTGGCAATAGGCTTACAGTCTTCAAGGCCAAAACGCTGCAATAATGTGTCAATATATTTCGTTTGACACAAAGCCATTCCACCATCAACGTGCATAAACTGAATGCCCAAATAGTGATGCAAATGCCCCAAATCAGACATCTCAAATGAGGCATGCAAATCAGCCTTAAAATCAGCAATATGTGTCCCAATAGGACCAGTGAGCAGCATGTCATCAACATAGACAACAATGATCAGAAGCACATCATTAGCACGCTTAACATATAAGGTGCTTTCAGTTGGACTGTTCTCAAAACCATGTGCAATCAGATAGGCATGTATCTTCTCATACCAAGCACGTGGTGCTTGCTTTAAACCATATAATGCCTTCTTTAACCTGCAAACCTTGTTTTCATGCCCTTTCTGCACAAAGCCACGGGGCTGAAAAACATACACTTCTTCATGCAAATCACCATTCAAAAATGCAGTTTTAATGTCCAACTAATGTACATTCCAACCATGATGGGCTACAAGTGCACAGATGCTCCGAACAGTAGTCATACGACGTGTGGGTGCAAAGGTCTCATCAAAATCAATGCCTCTTTCCTGTGCATAACCCTTTGCAACAAGCCTAGCCTTATACCTGTCAACTGTACCATCCGGTTTATGCTTCAGCTTGTATACCCACTTAGTGCCAATGGCCTTCTTGCCAAGAGGCAAGTCACATAAAGACCAAGTACCATTCTTCATTATAGCATCATATTCAGATTGCATAGCAGCCATCCAATTTTTTGAATTCTGTGCTTCATCAAAAGAAACAGGCTCATTCTCATCAGAGAGACTAGCAGCAGCCATAGCATAGCAATCTGATGCAAAGGAGGCACTATGGGAGCCTGAACGAGTACGATATGACAAAGGTGGATCTAATTTGCTGTCACGCAAAGTCTGCACCTGCCATTTTGGCATAGTTTTTGCCTGCTCAATATCAGCTCTCTCATCAACAAGTGCATCATGTAAATCTGCATCAGAAATGGAATGCTCTGCATCATGAAATGAAGCCTGCAAAGGCTGAGAAGTTGCCTCATTAGATCCAGCACTAGACTGTCCACCTGTAAAAAGAGGCATCAAAGTATCATACATGTCTTTGGAGCTCATAGATGTCTCCTTAGTACATGAAAGCAATGGCTGAATTGCATCTTCCACAAAAACAACATCACGGCTAACCAGAATGCATTTTGTCTCTGGATGATACAGTCGATAGTGTTTAATTTCAAAACTGTACCCAACAAAAATACATTTTACTGCTTTATCATCCAATTTTCTACAATGTTGTTCAGGCACTAGTGCATATTCCAAACAACCAAAAACATGCAGATGAGCAACAGATGGCTTACGGTCATGCCAAGCCTCATATGGAGTGATAGGCTGCTTTAGTGGGACACCTGTTCAGTACATATGTTGCACACATGAGAGCCTCAAGCCAGAAACTATGTGGTAAAGCATGACTCTTGACCATGCACCTCGCCATCTCCATGAGTTACCTGTTCTTTCGTTCAGCAACTCCATTCTGTTGAGGTGTATACGGCACTGTACACTGGTGTTTTATCCCACGTTCAGCCAGAAATGCATTAAAATCAGAAGACATATATTCCCCCCCTCGATCAGAACGGAGGGTGCCCATTTTACATGCTGACAGATTTTCAGCCAAAACCAAAAAGTGTTTAAAGCACATGAACACTTCGGACTTTGCTTTGAGTGGATATACCCATGCATGCCTGGAAAAATCATCAATGAAAGTCACAAAGTAAATGTCACATCATGGATGCATAACTTCTTAAGTGAGATGATCCATATGGGTCATGGCATCATTTGAGGCATCTTACCTCACTTGGTAGAGGACTTGAGAGGAGAGCCTATTAGAACTCTCATGTGAGCCTTTATTGACTCTCATTATTAAGAGAACAAGGGCAACTCGGCAGTTGGGTGGAATCGAATCCAAGAATCGCTGTGTGTGTGGCACAACGAAGCTCGTCGATGATCAGAGTAACAAAAGAACTTTACAGTAAAGGTAATTTCCGAAAGAGGGTGTCTACATAGGACCACAGACATCACTATGTACAAGATGCAATTTCTGTGTAGCCCGAACTGAACCATCTTTTGGAAAGGATGAACGATGCATTTTGCCCAAAATACAGCCCTCACAAACATGTTTTCCAGGTGCCTCAAGTTTGGGCAAAGAGGACACCATTTCAGATTTCTACAGGCGTAGCAAACTAGCAAAATTCAGATGACCAAAGCGTGCATGCCAAAGCTTTGCATCTGACATAGCCTGAGAATCATGAACTGCACATGCCGAATCATTCACAGATCTTTCATAGTCTATGAGCTTATACAGCCCACGACATAAAATGCCAAAAGCAATAATAACATCGCCATTTGATAGATCATGAACTGTACATCTATCATCAACAAATTTCACAACCAAGCCAATTTTGGCTAATGCAGAATCTGATAACAGATTCTTCTTGATCCTTGGCACAAATAAAGCATCTCACAAAGTGAAAGAACTACCATCAGTAGTAGTCGAAATGATCTTACCAACTCCCATAACAGGATAAGAGGAGTTGTTGGCACATGTAATAGTATTCCCTGTAGGGGCACGCTCGAGTGAAGAGAAGAAACTGCGCTGCGAGGTAATATGTTTGGTCGCCCCACTGTCAAAGTACCAAACATCTGAGTCTAGTGAAGACATGCACTGATCATGAGAAGATGGGTCAAAACTGCAGACAGTTGTAAACGCCCATTCTTCTTCTTGCACAAGATTTGTAGACTCTGTTTTTGGTATAGAGGCCTCTGCGACAACCATTCCAGCCTCTTTCTTCTTTGCCTATTTTGCAGCCAGTTTTGGACAGTTCTTTATGATATGATCATTTCCTTTACAGTACTTGCAAAACAATTTTTGCTTTTCTGATTTCTTCTCATCTTTATCTTGGCTCTTCAATTGTGGAGCATTTGTAGATTTTTGCTTACTAGTAGAAGAGCTCCATTTTCCTTCGCCCTTCTGACTAGCCAGGAAAGCTTGATCTGCAACTCGCATAATGGACCTATTTTGCCTGGACTGATCTTCCTGCAACAGAACAGAGACTAACTCCTCAAATGATAAGGCATTTGGACTCCCTTTCATCATCAACCGAAGAATAGAAGCAAAACTCTGATATGAATCAGGAAGACCATTCAGCATGGTCTGCACAAGTGAGCTATCTGGTATAACCTCATGAACAGAAATCAACTGTTCCTTCAAGTCTTTGATCTTCGTTAAGAAACTGTCCATAGAGTCACCTTCATTCGTGTGCTCACTCTCTAACTTTTTTTGGAGATAAGCAACACGAGCCTCAATCCTAGCTTGGTACAATGTGGTAAGTGTATCCCAAGCATCCTTAGCTATTCTGCAAGAGCGAATATGAGGAATAATGGCACGTTTGACAGACAAAGCTATCAATGCATGTGCTGGGCATCTCTGCCATCCCAACGAATCTGCTCTACAGTAGGTGCAACAGAAACAGTAGCACAAACAGGAATCTGCACAATATCATCTTCGAAACCATCTTCATCAGCTCCAGTACCTGTATTTGTAGTACCTGTAGTTGCAGGTGTAACAGGACGTCTTTCAACACCCTGCACAATGTTCCATAGTCCTTTTGCAACCAATACATGTCGCATCATATAAGCCCATAATGGGTAGTTGGTACCATCCAACTTATCCTCAACAACCAACATACGGAATACATCACTACTTTCAGCCATGGCCGGTGACTAAAATACCTTGATGCAGAAAATCGACTGTATCTCAAAAAGTTGAATGGAACTCCCAGACGAGTTCTGTTGGACATGTAGCAGACTTCGAGATACTTAAACTGGCGAACAGAAACTCGTATATACCTTTGGCACAAAAAGACAAAATATCCTGCACAAGCACTGCGATAGTGCGTTCGGAGGCCGAAACGAGCTAAGATCGCGATTTTGACACCACAGAGCGAAACTGTTTTGATCTCCGAAACACGTTGAGTATGCTCACCAAAATTCGTGCGATTTTGAGACTGCAAACGGAGGAGTGTTGATGGCGCCCTAGATGAAGCGACGACCTGCTCTGATACCAATTTTTGGAGTTAGACGTCTGCGGAAACACGCGAACAGCACAAGGAAGAAGAAGAAGCTTGGAGCACAACACACAATACTGAATGTATTACTAGAGAATGTACAAAGATAAGTAGCCCATTAGGGCAAATAGGCGTATATACAAGCCGGGGGAAAAAAACCTCCTAAAGAGGGAAAAAAGTGCCCCAGTGGTTCTAGTGTGTTCACACACATCACTACCTAAATATATCAACACCATTAGTGGTATTAGAGCAGGATTCATTAGAATTGAATAAAGGAGGATTGTGACTATTGCAGATTTATAGAAATTAATCTTTGAAGATTCAAAAAGTGAAAGGTTGAAGTGAAAGCTAGAGAAAGAGGCCTCAAACTATGAAGAAGATCAAAAGTAACTACATTCGAAGTAAAGGTACTGTTGAGGGTTCTATGGTTCAACACAAAATCAGATTAAAGAATAAGGAATTGAGTCTATTTTGTTTACCAGTCTACACTGATCTTTTTAGACAGAGACTCCACCGAAACATCACCGAAAAATCACCGAACAGTCACCGGAGACATACCGGAAACTCTCTTTTCCAGCATCTTCTGTCACCGTAGTGATGCGCAAACACATCTCAAACTTCACACTCTCTGTATGTAACAGTTTCATACACCTCCGCAATCATGTGGTATTGAGTAACTATAGTTCAAATCGGAAACTCTCTCTGGACTACGTCACAAAAATCAGAAGATTAACAGATAACGAGAACTATAGTCTAAACAGACATTCTTTGCTCTTCCTTCATAGATTGATGTCTTTGGGAAAATGTTTACAAGTACACATGTTAGAACTTCATAGTTAAGATTTTTAATAACATCAGAAGTGCCTGTCAGATAAATCTGCACAATAGTGTCTGCAGAATTTTAGGCTTTAGCTTTTTCTTCCGAATTGCTGTCAGGAATAAACTTCTTCTTCACTGTCGTTGTTGCGCTGCCTCACTTCATTCCTTCTTCACTCTAGGTGTGGCTTGTTCTGCGTCTTCTCCTTCTTTGCCTTAGGCGTTGTGCCTCCACCTCTTGTCTATCTCCCTTACGGTCGTTGCTAACTTCCTTTCTCCTAACTTCTCCTCTCGCGACATGTCCTTTTTAATCTCCTCGTAGCCGTCTTTTCCTTTTTCTTTTTATTTTATTTTTCAGATTTCCCTGGCTTCAACACCTGGCATAGCCCGGTGGGTAATTTTGTGAAAAATTAGACTCGGATTTGACAATCCCTTGATCATATAGATTTATCTCCCACGACTGTTAAGAAATCTATTCTTCTTTCATTTTAATCTCCGAATTCTGCAAATGATCAACATTTTCCTCTGTACCATCCTGCTTTTCTTGAATATTAACATGAAAAATCTCCACTTTTTCTTCTAGTTTCTTTTTCAATAACTGCTCCCACAATGCTGCAATTATCTGTGTCATCTCTTTCATTTGCTTCTATTGATATGAAATTATGCATAATAAATATTTTTCATACTTTGAAACAAAACTTGTCTGCACCTGTTCATATTGCAGCTTAATCATACCGAACCAACGACTTTGAAAAACACTCCAAATATCCTTAACATATTTATTCAAATGCTGCTTCACTTCTCCTATGTCCATCCTCGTCATTAACACAGCATCTAACTGCACACCTTCCTCTTTTAATATCTGCTCTTCTAATTGTTGCAAAACTTTTATTCTTGACTCAAGAACTACCCGTTCCGTCTGCAATGTAGCATTTACCACTGAAAAATTCATCATTTCTTTTTGAATCTACGTTTGCACAGTCATCTGCCATTCTTCAAATTCCTGGATAGACTTCTTTGTACTAGTCAATTCTACCACCAATTGCTTCTTATCATTCTGCAATCCTTCCAATATACATTCCTTCTTGTCCAATTCATCTTGGAGTTTTTTAGTCTTCTCCTGCACAGACTGATAATCAGTCTTATTAATAAAGACCTTATTTTGTTCATACCGAAACAATCTTTCCTCTTGGCAAATTAAAAAATCCGACACTTCCTAAAACTTCTTCTTCATCCTTGGCACATCATAATCTAAAATGTTATCATCTTTCAACATTTGGGAACTACCACAGCGTCGTATATAGGCAATTGGAATACTTCTGCAACTAATTCTGGAGAAAACTTTACCTGAAAGGATAACTGACCCTTCATTTTTCGCATAATCTCCAGCTGGCTCTTTGCATCATAATTACACCTCCAACGTTCCCATGGCAGCATAGCAAACTGTAATAATCCAATTCTCTTGAGCCACTTCGACTGTAGATCAGACTGTGTGTCGACTTCTACTTTAAAATCTGTGAATGACCCCATAAACGTGTGCACACCCTTAATCTTTGTAGATGGTGTTGATATTTCATCTGTATCTTCCTCTTGTAATGAGCTATCACTCTCTTCCGTTGTGGTTTCTTCCTTGCGCACTACCACTACTCTCTTTCTCATACACCCTCTCATGACTCCTGATTCAGGCATTAATACAGAAAACTCTCGAAAAAATATGTTCTTGGAAGCCTTTAAATAGGACTGAAAATATTCTTTCCACAAATGCGAATGCTTGAACTGCCACTTATTATAATAATGGACATACGTACTCACGTAACACTTCATGGGACTCCATAATATTGTAGTGTGGGTTATCATAAAAATCCTCCACAATCGATTGCCACACTTATCAATAACTCGCTGAATGAATCTTTCGCGCATACCAAAAGAATCATGAAACAAAACACTCATTCGACCTTCACAAGGATAAAATGGATATTTAAACTTCTCAATACTACCTTGTATAGTGCAAAAACTTCTCACCACACAATTCTGACAGATTGTACTTTGCAAGATAATCATTGGTCGAACACTGCCTTCGTTTTCATATTCTCTTCGATACTTCTGTTTCTTTTGGATCCGCTGACTCGGAAAGCAAAGTATACTTATTTCACACATATCATTACTTGCCGACCCAACATATTCTTTATCTTTTATATCATGATTTGACAACACTTCATTATCCATAATTAGTCCTCGGCTAACCCCTAACGCACTGTTAATCTGCAACTGTAAACCATGTGTCCATTGTAACCGTAAAAATTTGCTTAATGTAGTTTTAGACCAACACGAGGTCCAAAAACACTATACCACCGAAAAAAATGTAGATAAATAAACTCTTTTACTGTGATGATCACAGACATTGCTGAAGTATTGCTCTGAATTATGAACGACTTGTACCACATTAGTAGATAACCAATCCAAATGTGGTGGCCTCCCTTGAAATAATTTCAGCCGAAACCCATTTATTAGCTTGTCCATCAATGTGCCAAACACATCTGCCACACGAAAAGTACCTTGACCCAAATCTTGCACAATCTGATATGGGCCCCTATGCCTCAATGTGAGTTTTCCTGGATGGGGTCCTAACTTGGAGTTATATACCATCACCCAATCGCCTTCTTTGAATAACTTAAACTTCACATTCTTATTCACCCAGGCTTGTCTCCGCCTGTGAATCACCTCCGTAATGTATGCACTTATTAAACGATCCTCCTCCATCTGTAAAAGGTATTTACTCCAGTGTTTAACTGATAACTCAGGCGACATCTTTTCTGCTGTAATTCTCAAACTTGGAACCACAAACTCCATGGGTACGAGTGCCTCCAATCCATATACCAACCGGAAAGGTGTCATACCTGTTGTGACTTTAAATGCTGTTCTCAATGACCACAAGGCTGAATCAAGAAACAAATCCCACTTTTTCTGATTTTCGTGTACTAACTTTTTAAGAATACGCAGTAAAGTTTTATTCGTGCTTTCGGCCTGCCCATTCGCTTGAGGATGATAGGCTGTAGTCTTTTTATGCACGATTTGATGAATTCTTGTTAACTCTGAAATCACCTCATTTAGGAAATGAGTACCTTGATCACTCACTAACTCAATCGGACATCCGAATCTTGTCATAATATTACGATAAAGAAATTTGGCCACACTTGCTGCCTTATTATCTTTAAGTGCCACTGCTTCCACCCATTTTGTACAATAATCTGTTGCCACCAATATATAGCTATTACCCCCCTGAGTGGTAGGTTTAATAGGTCCCACAAAATCCATGCCCCATTTTTGAAAAGGATCCAGTGGTAATACGGGATGATCAGTCATCCGGTCAGAGTTATTAGGTTGGCCTAACTTTTGGCAAATCACACATCCTTTAGCATACTCATGCGCATCTTTTAACACCGTCAGCCACCATAACCCAGCTTGTAACACTTTCTTTCCCGTAATATCGCCGGAAAAATGACCTCCTACTGAACCGGAATGGGCTTCCTGTAAAACAGCTGATTGTTCATAATCTGGTACACATCTCCTAATAACCTGATCCACGCCCTTCTTGTATAATGCCCCTGCTAAAACCAAATACGGCCTACTTCTAAGAGCAAACTTTCTCCTTTGATCGGGCGTAAAATACTGCGGTAATGCACCCTCTATCAGGAAAGTTAACAACTGCTCATACCACGAATCATCCTCCACTACTTGCGCCGTAAACAACTCAGCATCAGGAAATACATCAAGTGCACCGGTAGGTGTTTCTCCTGATTCCTGTCGACTGAAATAATCTGCCATTGCATGCTCTTTCCCTGGAGTATGCACAATTACAAAGTCGAATTCCTCTAACAAAAGCATCCATCTGGCCAATCGACCTATTAATAAGGGCTTCTTGATTAAATAAACCAGAGCCTCATGATCCACATGAAAAATCACTTTGTTTCCCAATGAATAATGCCTAAACTTGTTAAGGGCATGCACCATCGCCAAAGCTTCTCTTTTCGTCACCGGATAATTTCTTTCAGCCACAGCCAATACTCTGCTGGCTTAATAAACAGGTCTATACCATCCTTTATCTTTCTGCTGCATCAAAACTTCTCCTACAGCCACATCCGATGCATCAACGAATATGTGAAAAGGCATTGACCAATCGGGTGGTTGTAAAATGGATGCGACCGACACCATCTTCTTTAATAACTGAAATGCTTTATCCTGAGCTTCTGACCATATAAACAAAACATCCTTCTTAGTCAAATGAGTCAATGGTGCGGAAATGTTTGCTAAATATCTCAAGTATCGGGAATGCCACTTAATTTGGCCTACAAACCGCATTACTTCTTTAACATTAGTCGGCGCTTTAGCTGTAATTATAGCTTCAATTTTCTTAACATCGATCACCATTCTTGCTTGTGATATAACATGGCCCAATAAAATACTACTTCTGACTGCAATCGCACTTTTAAATGGATTCAATACCATCCTAAACTGTTGACATCTTTCAAAACATGCTTTCAAGTGTAGTAAGTGCTTAATCATTTCAGCGAAGACCGAAAAATCGTCGACAAATACCTGCATAAAGTCCTAGAGATAAGGCTCAAACACTTTATTCGCCACATAATTGAACGATGGTGGTCCATTCTTCAAGCCAAAACTCATTACGGTAAACACATAAGCACCAAATTCTGTAATGAACGTTGTTTTATGCTGATCCTCCTCAGCCACACTGATCTGATTACAACCAAAAAACCCATCCAAGAAACTATACATCTCATGGCGTGCTACTACATCCAACACTACATCACAAAACGGCATAGGAAACGGGTCTGTAACAGTTGCCACATTCAGCTTTCGGTAACAACACAAATTCTGAGCTTCCCGTGCTTTTTAGGGACCACTATAATAGGAGATAGCCAAGTCACCTGATTCACCGGTTTGATGAACCCGACTGCCAACAACTTATCAATCTCTTCCTTCACCTGTTTAGCAAAATTAGGATTCATTCTATATCTTTGTTGTGCCATAGGTACTGCATCCGCCTTCAGATTAATCCTATGTTGATGCAACTGCGGATCTATGCCTTTTACTTGCGTATAATCCCAAGCAAACACATCCACATACTCTTTAAGCAGGCAAATAAGATCCTCCTTAAACCTTCCTCCCAAAGTTTTACCAATTCGCACCATCTTGGGTTCAGCTTCGGTTCCTAAATTAACCTCTTGAAGCTCTTCCTCCTTCACCCGCATAGACCGTGCATACTTCTGATCATAAATCCTTTCGGTTCGCGTAATTATCTCTTCATCCTGTTGTTCCATCTGTTGTTGCACCGGAACCTCCATGCTCTGATCAAATATCTTTTGTAACAGGGCACCTGCCACTTGGTCCCCTGGAACTCGCTCTTCTACTTTTGGCCCACCGCTATAGTCCCTACATAATACTCCTTCAACATCGACCTCTAATACCGGCACCACCGTTGGGTTTGCCTGCAAAAACTTTTCCTCTTCATCATCTTCAATTTCATCCGCTAAATTAATAGTCTGGGCCATAAGTGGTTTTTCCTGTACCGACATATTCTTTCGTCCACGCATAGGAATCATCACTTGCTTTTTACCCTTCATAATCATTACTACATTCAAACCCGAATCCTGCTTGACTTTGGCCAGCCGAAACCAAGGTCTCCCTAACAACATTTCATACGGATACGCAGACTCAGACATCCGGATGACCACAAAATTAACCATAAATGTCATGCCGGAAATGATAATTTGTTGTTGTTTCAAAATGCCAACTGGTTGTACTCGTGTTTGATCCGCCATTTTTACTTGAAAAGGTGATGGATCCAATTCGCCTCTTCCCATTTCAATGAAAATATGCTCAGGTAATATGTTTACTCCTGACCCTCCATCCAGCAACACCTCTGCAAATCGCCGGTGGTTGTACTGCACCTGAATGACTGGTACTACAAAATCCACGTCCGCTGGACCAATACTGTTGGCCGAAATAAAGGGGATCGACTTAACTTCGGGCTCTGCCTGAAACCCTTGTAGCTTTTTCAACAATTTCTCTGAAAACACAGATACCAAGGATAATAGTTGATCCAAGGACAACTGCAGCGGTGAACTAATGATTTCATCAAACCAATCATTTGCCAAGCCATGATGATTTGGTACCTTATCCCGATCCTTTATGGGAGGTAGCAGTTGCACTCCATGTTGCAGCTCAGTCTGACTCCCGCACCTCGTCGGATTAAAAGACTCATCTCGAACCTGCTTCAAAACCTTGTCCCGAATTTGTCTTTGTTCCTGCCAATCAATAGGGCCTTTATTCCGTGATCTTGTCACTGCCAACACATCAACCTCTTTAGCTTTCCCACATTGTTGGCAATCACACTGGCATTGGTTAGTCTTCTCAACATGCATTCGATCAGATGTACCAGGTGTGTCATAAGTTCTATCCATATGCTCTCGCCATTCTATTAGCATGGCATTCGCCTAAGCCGCTTGCTGCCTCTGTTGTTGATGTTGTCCCTGCTGATTGTGCTGATTATACCGAATGATGGGTATACCTCTTTCCTCACGATGCTTTACCCATAAAGGACGATTCGGCCCTATCCAGTGATCAGGAGCTGAACAATACCCGCAAGGCATCACCCTTGGTGGTCGACCTTGGTGATTGTCGTGCTGGTTATTCCCTTGTTGATTCCCTTGATCTCTCCATGGGGGTCTCCCTTGCTGCTGTCTCGGAAAATTACCTCGCCCTAGAATTGGAATAGCCTGGTTAGCCGCTACGTCATTTATCTATGCTTAGGGTTATACCAACACTGAGTTGTTCCATGTCCCTCTTTGTCGCAGATATCACAAAATTTCTATTATCTTGCCGAGAACCTTGCCCTCTATGCTTAGGGTTATACCAACACTGAGTTGTTGTATGTCCCTCTTTGTCGCAGATATCACAAAATCGTTTCTCCTTTGGGGCCAGTATAGAATATCCATGTTTCTTTAACTTATTAATCCATTCCTCTTCTTTACTGTGTTTAGCTTTGTGTTTACGATGCTTTTTCTTCACTACTTCATCATCATAATCATCAGTATCAGAATCACCGGAGCTCTTTCCCGACTCCGTTGCTGAATCCGATTCATCCTTGGAACCAGAATCAGACTGCTTCTTTTTGGCTCGTCCAAACCTTCTTTCAACCTGCGCCGCAGCTACTACTAATACATCAAAACCATTTGCAATATCCACACTGGCCACCGCATGTCTTATGGTACTCCTTAATCCTTTCAAAAAGAATCCTACCAACATCTCATCAGTAGGGCGTTCATTACCTTGCAACCTATCCATTAAAGTTCGAAACTTTTGAGCGTAATCTTCCACCAGCATGGTCTTTTGTCTGATAGCCCTTAACTTCCTTAATACATCAGAAGGCGTCTTCTCTTTTCTAAATCGTTGCAAGAATGCTACTTTTAAGGCATCATATGTAGCAAAATGAGCAATGCCATATTGGTTGAACCAGCTCATAGCTCGTCCTTCCAACGTGGTTGCAAACTGTTGCAGTTTAATGTCATAACCGTACATGGCTGGATATCCATTCACTGTCCATTTTATTTCAAATTGAGCCACATGGCAATCAGCATCCTCCTTAGGGGTTCCACTGAAATGAGCGGCTTTGACTTTACGGTTAGGGGGTGGTTGCGCCATTGGCTGTGGTTGAGGTGTGCGCCTAGTTTTTTGACCGGTCGCCCCTGCAAGTGGGTCGAATTGGAGTCCTCTTCTTACCCTTACAGCTGCTTCTGTGAGGAATAATGCTCCGAGTATGCCTCCCACTAACCTTGCCTCTGCTGCACCTGTTTCGCCTTGTTCTTCGTCAGTGCCTAGAGCTTCCTGCTCCTGGGCCTTGTACCACATGAAAAAATCTGAGGATTTCTCCACGTTCGCTACTCTTGCCTGTGCCCTCGTAAAATATACTTTACTAAAGCGGTTTCGCCTACCCCTCATGCATTTCTTGAGACTGTTCAGCCGTACAGTAGGATCGCCAATTGTGTTGAGGGTTCTACGGTTCAACACAACATCAGATTAAAGAATAAAGAACAGAGTCTATTCCGTTTAGACAGTCTGCACTGATCTTTTCAGACAGAGATTCCACTAGAACATCACCGAAAAATCACCGAACAGTCACCGGAGACATACCGGAAACTTATCGGAAACTTACCGGAAACTCTCTTTTCCAGCATCTTCTGTCACCGCAGTGATGCACAAACACATCTCAAACTTCACACTCTCTGTATGTAACAGTTTCATACACCTCCGCAATCATGTGGTATTGAGTAACTATAGTTCAAGTTGGAAACTCTCTCTGGACTAAGTCACAAAAATCAGAAGATTAACAGATAACGAGAACTGTAGTCTAAACAGACATTCTTTGCTCTTCCTTCATAGATTGATGTCTTTGGGAAAATGTTTACAAGTACACATGTAAGAACTTCATAGTTAAGATTTTTAATAACATCAGAAGTGCCAGTCGGATAAATCTGCACAATAGTGTCTGCAGAATTTCAGGCTTTAGCTTTTTCTTCCGAATTGCTGTCAGGAATAAACTTCTTCTTCACTGTCGTTGTTGTGCTGCCTCACTTCATTCCTTCTTCACTCTAGGTGTGGCTTGTTCTGCGTCTTCTCCTTCTTCGCCTTAGGCGTTGCGCCTCCACCTCTTGTCTATCTCCCTTACGATCGTTGCTAACTTCCTTTCTCCTAACTTCTCCTCTCGCGACATGTCCTTTTTAATCTCCTCGTAGCCGTCTTTTCCTTTTTCTTTTTATTTTATTTTTTCAGATTTCCCTGCCTTCAAAAGGTACATTCATTATTCATGAAGCTTGAAAAAGTTATTACATAGGTGAAGAAAGGATGGGAGATTCTATTCAGATAGAGAAATCAAATAGAGAAAACTATCCTCCTTCATCAATGAGGACGGAACCTCATCTCAAGGGCAAAGACCTGATAGGATACATTACATGTTAAGAAGAAAAAAAACAGAATTTAGGGATCCCAATGTTCCAACTAAGGAAGAGCTCTTAGATTTGAAGACATGGATGAAGAAGGATGCTCAAGCAAGGAGCATTATCTAAATGGGAGTCAATTATTACTTGCTACCTCACATTAGAGGACTTTCAAAAGTGCAAATGACATATGGAATGCTTTGGAAGAGCATTTCAAAAACACCACAAAGTTAAGGACGGAATCTCTATGGGCAGAATTCAACACATTCAAGGAAAAGTCTTCTCAATCCATTTCTGATTATGTAGCAAGGATGAAGGATATTGTAGATGCATTAGAAGCAATTGATGAAGAAATTAAAGAGGACAAATTGGTAAGACAAATTCTCACAAGTTTGTGAGGAGATGATAAGCGGAAGCCATTCATTATATCCACTAATTTATAACTAGATCATTTCACTCTTGATTTGAATCAATTTCTAGGACATATGCTAACCTTTGAGCGGGATGTCAAAGGTGATGTTGCTAAAAGTACATGTCAAGAAATGTATTCAAAGGACAAGAAGAAGATTAACAAAGGAAAAAAATCAATTCAATGAAGATGAAGTCACTATGAGCCAAGCTAACTTCCTATGAGGAAGAGGAGGTGGCAAAGGAAGAGGAAGAGGTAGAAGCAATAAAGATGGTGTTAAAGCTTGCTGGATTTGTGGTAACAATAATCATTTAGCTCATGAAAGTTGGCATAGTAATCAGAATGGTGGAGGATACAATTAAAACTTTAATTCAAGAGGAAGAGGTAATAGAAATGAGAGAGGTAATTTCAGAGGTAGAGGTAGTAGAGGTTACTTTGGAAGAAATGCAGGTAGAGCCTCCAAATTCAGTCTTATAATAATACCTACTACAACTATGCTTCAGATCAGAAAGAGGATTCAACCTTGATTATGAATACAACTTGTGAAAGACAAAGTGAAGATCAAAGATTCTTTTACATAGACTCAGGGTGTAGCAATCACTTGAGTGGCAACATAGCTTTGATGACTGATTTGGAGAATAAGCTGAGTAATCATTTAGTTCAAATAGGTGGTAATACAAAGCACAACGTGAAATCCATTGGATCCGTAAAAGACAAGGATGGAAGCACTCTTTTGAGTAAGGTTTTGTATGTTCCTACAACTCCAAAGAATCTAACAGGTGTAGGGAAAATTGTAGAGAAAGGATATGAAGTAAGGTTCAGTAGTGATGGAGTTTTTGTGGAAGACTCTAGCAATGGGTATAAACAAATTGTTTTAGGAAAGAAAGAAGGAAGGCTATTCACATTGAAGATTCAAGGAAATGTTGTTCATGCCTTGTTCACTATGGAGGATGTAAGATCTCTAAGTTAGATCTTTGGTATAAAAGGCTTGGACATTTCAACAAAAGAGGTATTAAGGATATGAATTTCAATGGTTCAGTGCTTGGATTACCTCATGTTGCAGGTCAACACATGACATATAGATGTGAAGCATGTCATGTAGGTAAGACTCATAAGTAATCATAAATTAAATCATGGTTTCATGTATTTAGAGAAGCTTGAATTGGTGCATACAAATGTCTAGAGACCTTCAAAGGAATTTAGTATTAATGGTTCAAGGTATTATGTGATTTATGTTGATGATGCTACCAGGTGGATCACCATATATGTGATCAGAGATAAATCAGAGGTGTTCAATACATTTAAACATTATCATGTGTATGCAGAAAGCGTTTCATGACAAAAGTTGAAGAGACTAAGGTGAGATGGATGGGGAGAGTATTTCTCTAATGAATTTAGTGATTATTTGTGGAATGCAGGTGTAAAAACGGAATTTACTTGCAAGTACGTTCCTTAACAAAATGGTGTAGCAGAAAGGAGAGATAGAACTCTTGTTCAGTTTGCAAGGTCAATGATGAAGGCAAAAATTGCCCTAATTATTTGTGGGTTGAGGTTGTAAATACAGGCACATACTTGGTTAATAGGCTACCATGTAAAGCTTTACAAGGTATGACACCATATGAAGCTTGGTGGGGTAAGAGATGTACCTTAGATCATTGCAAAGTGTTTGGATGTTTGTCTTATGCATATATTCCATCTCAGTTGAGGCATAAATTGGAACCTAAAGCTGATAAGTATGTGTTCATTGGTTATGATGATATGCACATGGGCTATAGGTTGTGGAGTCCATCGACAAAGCAATTCCTTGTGTCAAAGGATGTTACTTTTGATGAGCAAGGTACTTGGTATGCAGGTATAATTAATATTCATGCACGTGATGAAGAAACATTGAACCAGAAGAAAGGTAAATCAAAGGTTCAAATATTTGATGAAGAAGAGAACAATGAAGCACTAGTTGAAGTTGAAGAAATGCCAAGGTTTGATCCAGAATCTGTTGAACTAGAAACTTCATGAAGTGGAGAACTCGAAATATCATCAAGGCACAAATGGCAACCTACAAGGCATAGCTATGATAGTTCATTTTTTACCACTAAAGATTATGCTTCTATGGTGATAGTAGAGGAAGACCCTTCTATATATGATGAGGCAAAAGGAAAGGAAAATTAGGAGAAAGCTATGCAAGATGAGTATGATGCATTGATGGATAATAAGAGATGGGATTTGGTTCCTAAACCAAATAGTCAGAAGACCATTGGATGCGAATGGGTCTACAAGACAAAGAGGTATGCAGATGAGTAGTGTGTCTAGGTCTAAAGCTAGACATTTTGTGAAAGGGTATGCTCAAACACATGGTGTAGATTATTATGAGAATTATAGTCCTGTGGCAAAGATGACAACTATAAGGACTCTCATAGCTATTGTTGCATGTAAGGGTTGGAAGATATGTCAATTAGATATGACGAATGCTTTTCTAAATGGTTATATTTCACATGATGTTTTCATGGAGCAACCAAAAGGTTTCAAGGATAAAAGGTATCTAGAGTATGTATGTAAGCTCAAGAGAGCTTTGGATGGTTTGAAGCGGGCCCTAAGGGCATGGAATTATAGACTTGTGAAGTTCGTGAATGAACTGGATTTCTAAGTGTCGAAAGAAGATAGTAGCTTTTTTGTTAAAGCAAGTGATGATGGGTTCATTTACATGTGCATATATGTTGATGACATAATTCTTACAGGTATAGATGAAAAGGGCATGAAAAGTCTTAAGAAGCAAAGTATAAAGGTGTGGTTAAAGCTGCAAAGGAGGTTAAATGGTTGAAGACTCTCATGAAGAGTTTTGACATCATTCAGAGTACACCCAGTATTCTTGGAGATAATATAAGTTCATGGTATCTAGTTTCCAAGCGTGTGTTTTATTCCAATACTAAACATATTGAGATTCAATATCACGTCTTGAGAGAGAAAATGATTGATAAAGAAATTGAAGTCATACATGCTTCTACAAAAGCTTGGATGGACATAAGTTATAGAGGTTCAAAGACATGGCACATATAAAGAAGATGGATAAAAATCACAATTGATGATTGAGGGGGAGTTGTTGGTGTAGGGAAATCATCAATTGATGACAAGGACAAAGTTTGAAGTCAATGAATATAGCAAATATCAACATATGAGGCTTGAAGTTTATTGCATGGTCAGAAGAAGAAGACTTGTATATACATGTATACTAATCTTGTAATTAGTTCATAGAAACTTTGTATCTATGATGAGTCAGAATGTAAACATCTTTATTTAATTGATATAGATGTAATACGAGTATGAGGGATGATGAGTGGCAAGTTTTAGAAGTCATTAGAGACTTTAGAAAGTGACGAGAACTTGAAGTATTAATCACATGTAAGACTTCTATAAATAGAAGAAAGTTGCACCTCAATCTTTTGCTTAGTGCTCCTTCTGTGTTTATCTTCTCGATGAATGCTTTTCTAGAAGTCTACTTCTATAGTTGAACCTTTCTACAAGTTTTGAGAGTTTAATTGTAATCACGCGGAGAGAATTTTAAGTAGGAACATTTACATGTGTAAATGTGAAGAAGTGAAGTTAGAAATAGGTGCAATCTTGGTGGTCAACGTTTTCATCAGATCTCCCTCCACACGGTAAAGTTTTGAGCAAATCAGCACTCATTCTTTATGTTGAAAGGTAATCTACCTATGGCTAAAAGCATTTGAATAAATGACGTCTGGTTTGGGAGAACCATGCATAAGAAGTTGTAGGTGTCAAAGTCGACTACAGAAAAGAACAATTTCAAACATAGGTACATTGTTTAAAGCAAATCTCAAGATCCACTAAATCTTTTGGAGATTTAAATTGGAGAATGTGCACAAAAATGTTAACATACATGTTATAAAAAGTTTCATTGAAAAATTTACATATTTGATCAGTTAGTCAGTGAATTAAGTGCAGCAGATTTTTTTGAATAATTAGTTTCTTCACAATTAGATCAAATTTTGATAATTTGGCATTGGTCTTCCAAAACTAGTTGAGGTTTTGACTTGTTCTTGATATAGAAGTGCTCTAGAATCAAGGATAACTTTTTCTTTTGGAGCGTAACACTCTCCATCATGAAGATATGTGACAAACTTGTAATTCCAATCTCTAGGAGCTTGTTTCAATTCGTACAATGCTTTCTTAAGTCTCGGAACATAAGGTGTATTATTAGGGTTTTCAAAACCTGGTGTTTTTGACCTGTATACCTCTTCATATATCCCACCATTTAGGAATGCATTTTTTACATCAAGTTGGAGGAGTCTCTAATTTCTTGTAGTAGCAACCTCCCGGTTCTTGCATCTTTGGTTTGCCCCTTGACTATAGTCACCTTTGCACATGGTGGGAATGTTTCCTCATAGTTTGTACCATGTATTTGTGAGCATCCTCTGGCAACTAACCTTCCTTTGTACCTAAAAACCAATCCATTTGATTTTCTTTTAACTTTATATACCCATCTAGAATCAATTACCTTTTCCTTGGCTGACATTGGAACCAAATCCCAGGTGTCCATCTCCGTTAATGCATCTGTTTCTTCTTTCATAGACTTTTCCCAATTAGGTTTTGCTTTGCCTCTTCATAGGTTTAGCGTTCCTCTAAAATTGAGTTCTTTACCAAGTAGATTGAATGCTTTGTAACACATGTGGAATCATGTCCATACCTTTCTAGTGGTCTTTTCTCCCTTGTTGACCTTCTAGGCTCTTGCTTGGAGCATTCTCCACACTCTTGCATCTTTGCTTTGCCTCTTGACTTCCATATCTTGTAATCCCTTTCCTTTTCATGTTTCTCATCATTTGTACACTTCTTACATCCTACACCTGTGTATCATGCTTGCTTCCTAATTGATGAGAATTAGAATCAAGATCATATGTTAGAGGTACCTTTTGTTTGCGTTCATCATACCAAGACCTGAGTTCTTTAGACACAACATCCATAATTTTAGATAATTTCTTGGTTCAAGGATTATAACCCATCTGTGTTGCGTCATATCCAATAAATGATGCCTTTGTTGGCCTTTCATCTAGCTCACCTCTTATTTGTCATGGTACATCAAGCACAAAAACCAAACACCTTGCAATGTCAAAGACTAGCTTTCATCCATACAATGTGTCATAAGGAGCCATTCCTTGGAGTGATTTGGATAGTATTTGATTGACAAGGTACACAATCATTGAAATAGTCTCTTCCCATAGGTAATGTGGCAACCTCTACTCTTCAAGCATTTTTCTAGCTGATCTAACCAAAGTCTTGTTTCTTCTCTCTACAATTCCATTCGATTGAAAAGAGTACCTATTAGTCACTTCCCTTTTTATACCTTTATCGTGTAAAAACTCATCCAACTCTTAGGAGAAGCATTCTCCCCCTCCATCAACTCTGAGCTTCTTGAGTGATCTACTTGTATGGTTCTCCACATGTGCTAGATACTTTTTGAAGCAATCAAACACTTGATTCTTACTTCTGATAAAGTACAAAATAGTCCATCTACTATGGTCATAAATAAATGAGACATAATATCTTGAGCCTACCAATGATGGTTCTTTGCTTGGCCCCCATACATCTATATTTACTAAGTCCAATAATTTTTTGTGGATCTATGCTTTTTGGTTGAATGGTTGTCTTTGTGCCTTCCCAATTTGACATGCTATGTTTGGTAATCAAAGAACACTTTGATCCCTATAGATATTTTTCAAGGTTGTTTCATTCACATGGGCTAGCCTCTTATGCCACACTTCAAGCTCGCTTAGGTTTCAGTGCCAAAGTTGAACAGAGGTATGTTTTTTCTTTCTCCTACTTCAAAAGTAAAGAGCCTACCATACTTCTTGTCTTTTGCTAACTTCGTGAAGCCTTGACATAAATCTTGCACAAAATCTCCATGTTGGGTGAAGCTATCTTGCATGCTTTTCTCAACTATTTGGCCTACACTCATTAGGTTTTCTGTGATCATGGGAACATAGAGTACCTTGCTCAAAATATTTTTTTCTTTCATTGGAAACTTTGACATTATCAATCCTCTCCACACTATGCTTTGTGTCATCCCCTGTTTGAACTTCATGTCTATGCTTTGGACTTTACAAATTAGATAAAAGAGCTATGTTGCATGCAACATGATTTGAACATATTGAATCTATGTAGAATAAGTGATCATCTTCTTTACATTCCTTGTGGCTTAGATTCATCAAAATAAATGAGTCTTCATGTTGTTGATCTTTGGCATAATTGTGGTAGTCCCGTCTATTATGACATCTACTATTATTGTTGAAGTTATGTCCACCTCTCCCTCTATTGCTACCATATCCACCTCTTCCACTTTCTTTCTGAGCCTTCCCATTGAACCAAGAGTTTTGAGTGGTGTGGTTGGTCGTACCATAGATGCGATGGGGTTGAACATTTTGTCTTTTGTTTTGTCATGCTTTGTTCCTTTCTTTTTCCCTTCCCATTTGACCTTGATTGCAAGGTTTGTTTGGGAAGTCTCCTCTTCATCATTTTCCTTCTTCTTGCCTTTCAACTTCATGTCCTTCTTATAATTTGCATAAGGAGCACTAGTTGAATTAGCATGATAGAAGATACCTTCCTTTATGCTATTGATGGCCTCTTGATTGAAGAGTTGTCCAAGAAAGATGTTGAAATCTGGAGTTTGCACATCCATGATGAGATCATAGGCAGTGGTGAAAATTTCCATTGCTTGTTACCTCTAATCCCATTGCCAATTTGCCTCATAATGGCATCTTCTTCAATGAGATCTTTAATGGATAGCAATTGATCAACAACCTCCTTGACCATTGTCACAAAGTCTATGATGGTTTGTTCAAGTGTCTTCTTCATCTAGTTGAACTCCTTCCAAAGATGGTTCTTCCTTGCTTTTGTACTACCAAAAAACAAAGTCTCTAGGGCATCCCAAGTATCTTGAGATGTCTTGCATCCTTTAATAAGTGGAAAAGAAAATCAAAGATAGAGCTGATTATGCATGACCTTCCTTGAGCATCCCTAATGAACCAAAGTGTGAGCTTATATGTCTCCTCTTGAGTGGGTCCTCCTTTGGATCTTTGAATAGGCATTGCTTCATCACCTTATACAATCCCATATTGGTTTCTTCCTTGAAAATAAGCCTCCGTCGTAATTTGCAAAGTAGCATAATTGTGTCTCTCAAACTTCTCAATCATTGATGGAAACCCATACCACATCTTGAAGTTGCTCTGATACCACTAAAAGAAGTTGGAGAAGCTCGGAGAGGCTTGGAAACTAGAGTTGTTAAATGGTGAAGTTGGTCCAACAAACCATCATAGGACAAACTCTAGATCTTTGGATATGTTGTGTGGGCTTATGGTTAGTGCAATAAAAATGAAATTGTTACTTTAGAGCATCAACAAGAACAAATTGATGCAAAAGGATAACTTGCACCTTGACTAGCTAACAAAAAACTTCTAAAAATAATTGGAAGCTATGACTTCAAACATAGAAAGCAACAAGCACAATTACAATTGCAAACATTCCTCTTAAGGAAGTTTCACACATAGGTGCAGCTTGCTAAAATCCATAAAAGCCCTAAGATATTGATCTCAACTAGAATCCGTAAAAGCCCTAAGATATTGATCTCCTCCCTTACTCTTCTCCTGATATGCTTGATCCGCTCTTCACGATTACCTATAATGATCAACTCATCCTTGATCCCATCTTCAGGGTTACCTATAAGGATCAACTCTTAGCATTCGTGTTCCTCAATATTCTTCCTTCTTTTCTTTTATCTCGTTAAAACTTTGTCTCTTCGCTCATTTACTTTCTTTAATCTACTTTCCCTCTCGTGTTATGCTTTTCCATTTTCCTCCGTCCTCGGTGTAATTTATTCTCTTATATCGTGTGCAAGCGAAAGACAGATAGAGACATAACCTATATTCATAAAATTAAAGATCATTTTTAAAAGAGCGAGCGAGAGAGGGAGAGAGAGATAAACTAGATCGAATGTAGGTACAAATAAGAGAATTAAAATAATGAATAGGAATCGTATGAGTACCTTATGAAACCTTTCCGTGATGTTTTGTGTGACTACATCCATATATATATATATATATATATATATATATATATATATATATATATATATATATATATATATATATATATATATATATGTGTGTGTGTGTGTGCGCGCGCGCGCGTGACATTGTAATAGAGTTTCAATACCATTAGGAATACATGCTCCTCACGTCTTGAGCATCTATTATATAGCCATCAGCTGGCGGAGTCTCTTTTTGGATATTCTACACATGATGTCCTGTATCTCAGTTCCTTCAGGGCTATTGAATACGAATTCCACCATGTGTTGAGATTTTCTCAAGTTAACCTTCTCCTTTCCAATGCATTGGCTTTACCAGTGGCCTACATTTCGTGCTTTCCCAAGATCTAGAGAGTATGATAGTTACCTTCTCTTAAAGCTTTGCCAAGGCTTACTTTAGAATATCCTTCAGTTCTGGAAGAACGGTTTCATCCTCTAAAATATGTTTCATGTTAAATCATATATCCATCAAGTTTGTTGAGCGGCGAATCAGTGAATTTTTAGACAACTCATTCTGAATTTTTAGATAGGGCATCTATGTAAATGGTGTGGATTCCTCAAACGCTTTGTATGGACTCACTCATCGAGTGCTCAAATGGGGTTATGCACTTAGAAACATTTCTTGGTTTAGTTACACTGAATTCTGTACTTGTTATCCCTTGAAAGAATTCTAATTTTATAGCTTATGGTAAGAAACTTTAAAGATCAATTTGGCTTTGAATATTAAGGATTCGTGGAATAACCTCAATAAATCTGCTAACTTTACTCTTTGATCATCCTTTCATGCATATCCTTTTCCTAATTTAGTATTCGTCCACATGTTCTATTTCTTCTACATGATAATTTTCTTTCTTATACCAATGCTCAAGCCATCTACGTGGTTAATAGTGTTGGTAATTGTCCTTGCCACATAGTCCTAGAACTCCTGCAATCTTCGAGAAAATATGGGAAGCAATGATCAAAGCTTTGTTAGTCAGACAATCGTTCTTGTAACGTGCCAGTCATTTCTCTCTAGTTTTATCTTCGTCACATAGTCCTATGTTCCTCTTTTAGTTCTATGTTCTTCTTTTAGTTCTATGTTCTTCTTTTAGTTCTAGTCACATAGCCCAGTTCCTGTTTTAGTTCTATGTTCTTTAACATGTCCATGTGTGGGTCCGCTCTTGACATGGCATTCATAGGTCATTAGGTATTCCTTTTCAATTCTTAATTTCTTGAATCCTGTTAATTCTCTCATATGATAGTCCCATTTGTGATCTTCCATTTCTCATACTTCGCCTTTTGTTCCCTTCGAATCACTTCTGTAACTCTGGATAGATAATCTTTGATTTCTCACACTTCGATGCTTGGAGTTTTGACCTGTTCATGCCGTCTCTCCAGATTCCACATAGTATGACTATAATGGTCTTCCCTTAGCTCTATCCTCTCTTTCTTGGGTACAGATGTTCCTACCTTTGATCTTATTGCCAACAAAAGGAAAAACTCCTTTCGTAGAATAACTTGATTGATGGTTTCCTATGAAGTATGATTTGTCTTCTTTCTCACAATCAATCAAAATATGTTCATGAGAATTAGCATTCCCAAATCCTATACGCATGGATACCTTCAATGCATAGAAATCCACTTCTATGTAGCATACGTCATTTTCATGCCCTCTTGATCAGTTCTCGTGACCATTTTCCTTCTCTTTCTTCGTTATTGCTATCAAATTTTAGAGAAAGCATCAATATCTAAACTATTTACATGCCTCCTACTTCTCTAGAACTAGGCTTTCCCTTGTTTCACATTTACTATGTTGGAGTTTGAGGTCTAGAGAAGCACGTGAAAAACACAAGGATGGAGAAGAAGCTTGGAGTACAACACACAGTACTAAATGTATTACCGAGTAAATGTACAAAGATAAGTAACCTGTTAGGGTTATAGGTGTATATGCAAGCAAGGGGAAAAAACCTCTCAAAGAGGGAGAAACTTGCCCCACTAGTTTGACGTGTGTTCACACACATCACTACTAAAATATATTCAAAAATCCGCCCTCAATGCAATGCGGTGAATAAGGAGCTTACACTCATGCAAAAGCAAGTGCAAGCTATGTGGAAAGATATCACTCCACAAAAGGAAGTAAGCCCAAAGATTTGCATAAAGCTTTAAACTTTTCTCAAGGCAGAGACTTAGTGAAAAGATTTGTAATCATATCTTGTCTAGGTGCGTATGCCAAACTCATATTTGTAGTAGAGAACCTCTCGTGATAGAATGATAATGCATCTCAATGTTCTTTGTGCAGGCATGGAACATAGTGTTCCTCACAATCGCCAATGCGCTCTGACGATCAGTGATGATGGTGGTGGGAGAAGAGTAACCCACACCGAGATCAACTAAAATGCATGTAAGCCACACACACTAAAGATTCGTTGTGAAAGTTTCCCTATAATGAGCCTCACAACTAAAAGTGGCAACACGAGGCTACTTCTTGGTCAACCAAGATATGCATGAGCTACCAAGCATGAAGTAGAAACCAATATTAGACACACAAGCATCATATCAACCAACCCACTGAGAGTTAGAAAAAGCATGTAAATCTAGTTGTAGTCATCCCCCTTGGATAAAAGAATCCAAGTAACTGGGTACCACTCAAGTGAGGAGAGATGTGCTTAATTGTCTGCCAATGCTTGACACCAGGGCAGTGCATAAACCTACTCATCTCTAAAACAACACATTGAATACCAAGCAAAGTTATGCGTAAGTAAATCAATCATCCAACGGCCTATTAATAGAGAACAACATCGAATGCATCTCCAACATCATGAATATTCAACCATAAAACTATTTCCATAGGACTGGAGACAGATTTGCTTCAAGGCCAAAACACTGCAATAATGTGTCCATATAATTTGTTTGACATAGATTTAGTCCACCATGAACTTTCATAAACTGAATGCCAAAATAATGATGCAAGCTCCCCAAATTTGACATCTCAAATGAGGCATGCAAATCATCCTAAGAATTAAAAATGTCCTTCTCATTAGGACTAGTGAGCATCATCTCATCAATGTAGATAACTATGATCAAAAGTACATCATTTGCATGCTTTACAGACAAGATGCTCTCAATTGGAATCTTCTCAAAACCATGTGAAATCAAGTAGGCATGTATCTTTTCATATCAAGGTCTAGTGTTTTCTTTAAATCATAGAATGCCTTTTTCCAACCTACTTTGTTTTCATGCCCATTCTGCATAAAGCCAAAGGGCGGAAAAACATACACTTTTTCATGTAAGTCACTATTAAAAAATGTAGGTTTTAAGGTTCAACTGATGTACATTCCAATCATGATGGGCTTCAAGTGCACAAGTGGTATGAACAATAATCATTCGACATGAGGGTGCAAACATTTCATCAAAATCAATGCCTTTTCTTGAGCATATCACATGAGGTTTGTGTTTCAGCTTGTATACCCATTTATGGAGAATGACCATTTTGCTAAGAGGTAAAACATATATAGACCAAGTATCATTCTTCATAATAGCATTATATTCTGATTGCATAACAACCATCCAATCATTTGAGTTTTATGGTTTATCAAAAGAAACAGGCCCAATCTCATCATAGAGACTAGAGGCACACATAGCATAGCAAGCTGATGTAAAAGAAGTACTATGAGAGCCTGAACGAGTACGATATGACAAAGGTGCATTTATTTTTCAATCTCACAAAGTGTGCACCAACCATTTAGGCATATTTTTTGCCTTCTCTATATCAACCCTCTCATCAACACGTGCATCATGTAAATCTACATCATAAATCAAATTATCCTGTGAAACTTGTAAAGGCTAAGAAATTTCCTTGTTTGGATCACCACATGACTATCCACCTCTAAAAAGAGGGAGAAAATTTTCACAGACATCTCTAGAGCAAACTAATATCTCCTTAGTAGATCAAAGTAATGGCTGAATTACATCTTGCACAAAAACAACATCACGGCTAAACAAAATGTGTTTTATCTATGGATCATACACACGATTTCCTTATATTTTAGAATTGTACTCGACAAAAGTATATTTTATTGCTTTATAATCAATTTCTTTTGTGTTGTTGTTTTGGCACTAGTGCATATGCCAAGCAGCCAAAGACATGCCATGATCACTCAATGTTTTGTAACCATGCCATGCCTCATATGGAGTGATAGATTGTAATCCTTTGGTGGGATACCTATATGTTGACATATGTTGCACATATAAGAACCTCAAGCCACAGTCTATGTGAAAAAGCATGACTTTTGACCAAACACCTCGCCATCTCCATGAGAGAACTCTTCTTTCCTTGATCGATTCCATTTTTTTGTGTTTTATACGACACTCTACATTGATCTTTTATCTCACATTCACACAGAACTGCATTAAAATCACAAGGTATGTATTCCCCCTCCTGATTAGAATAGAGGGTGCCCATTTTATATGTTGACAAATTTTCAAGAAAAACCGAAAACATTTTGAAGCACATAAAATCTTCTGAATTTTCTTTCAATGGATAAACCCATGCATGCTTGGAAATTGATCAATAAAATTGATGAAGTAAATGTAGTTCCCAAAAGAAGGAGTTTGCATAGGACCACAAACATCATTATGAACAAGCTGAAACTTTTTATGGGCTTGTACTAAACCATCTTCTAGGAAGGAGGAATGGTAGATTTCACCGATAATAGAACCTTCACAGACATGTCTTTGAGGTTCCTCAAGTTTTAGATTTCTACAAGGTAGAAATCATAGAAAAATAACAAAAATGAGTTGTCCAAGCATTCCTACTAAACCTTTGCATCTAGGATAGCTTGAGAATCTTGAACTGCACATGCTAAATCTGTTGTCAGGATCTTGCTCACGCGCATACAAAGATTACGGACGCAGAAAAACACACAAAAAATAGAGGCAACAAGAGACAAGATTGAATGCAAGATTGGGTGCAATCTCCCCCCATGCACTCTGTTTCGACAGTCCACAGAGTGCATGTATTTATAGGAATTTTGATTACGTCAAAAAGAGTGGTTACAAGAGGGCGGCTTCGAAAAGTAGGCATGAAACTAAAAGTTGATAACTTTTACAGAAAGCCATTGCTTTCAATAACAAAAACTATGGTCTACAATGACCCTTATGCTAACCATTACTTTTCTAACAATAGAACCTTCTACGCAGGTTTATTTACAAGCTAAATAATAATTATTCGGATTATTGATGTCCGCCCTTTCGTGCCTTGCACGCTCCTTACGAACCTTCAGCTGCTATATCAGAAACATCAAAAAAAATATTAATACATTAATAATATATCACTTTAACAATGCATTGTTCAATAATATACAACATGCCTCTCAGTTGACAAGCAACTGACCTCAGTTGATAAAATAAGTTAACACTCTAACAATAACAATGCATTGTTCAACATATTCCATGTTACTGTTACAATCCAACAATGGATTGGCTATTCCATATTTCAATCCAACAATGCATTGGCTATTCCATATTTCAATCCAACAATGCATTGGCTATTCCATATTTCAATCCAACAATGCATTGGCTATTCCATATTTCAATCCAACAATGCATTGTTCAACATTTTCCATAAGGTATAAAACATGCCCCTTAGTTGAACAAGCAACTGACCTCAGTTGAAAAAATAATAAACATGGATGGCCAGTCACATGTTTCATCACTGAATAAAGCAAATAGGCATGTGCCATGTAAAAATACATGCATGGAAATGTTCATGGAGTTGTTACATTAATGTGTTTGTGTATGATATGCAGAAATTAAGTGGTCATAATGAGGTGTTAATTGTGTTTTATGTATCCATTGACATTCTTCAATAGAGTGATTTTTGTACTTAACCAAATATCGATGATATTGAGTACCTATGCATGTAGTAGTGACATCATGATCAATGATTTTCTCAGGAACTAAGATTTCAGATTGTTCTTCAATTAAAGGAGGAACATCAAGAAGTGGAGCAAGTGGTAAAGTTCCTTTAAAGGGTTTAAGTAAGCTAATATGAAAAGAATTATGTATAGTCCAATGGGATGGAATATCTAATCGAAATGAATTATCATTAATTTTTTCTATAATGCGAAACGGTCCATAATAGCGTGGTGCAAGTTTAATTTTAGGATGCTGCAAAATATTTTTGAGACGTCTTTTAATTATGCGCAACCATACAAAATCATTTTCCTTGAATTCTTTGGCTAATCGTTTTGTATTGATAATACGTGTATATCGCTCTTGACTTTTCCTAATGTGCTTGTGAACATCATGAAGTATAGAAACGTGACCTTGAGCAATAGAATCAGCCATCGAAATGTTGGTTTGGGTGAGGGACATGGGAGTGGGAAGCTTTTTACCAAAAACTATTTCAAAAGGTGCACGACCAGTAGTGATGTGTGAAGTGTTATTGTAAGCAAATTGAAGCAATGGCAACTTGTCATCCCAGTTATTAGGATTATCTAATGAATAACAACGCAATAAATCAAGAAGAGTACTATTTGTAGCCTCACTCTGTCCATTACTTTCAGGATGAAATGGAGAGCTAAAATCTATTTTAGAACCAAAATGTTGAAATAAGGCAACCCAAAAATGATTACAAAACCTAACATCACGATCAGATAACATTACTTTAGGAAATCCATGATGTGGAAAAATGTATTTAATGAATAATTTTGCAGCTTGAGGTGCAGTCAAAGTTTTTCTACATGGAATGAAATATGCATATTTACTAAACCTATCAACTATTGTCCAAATCATATCATTATGTGATGAAGTGATAGGAAGACCTGTGATAAAATCCATAGAGATTTGTTCCCATGGTTCATTTGGAATAGGAAGTGGCATTAATAATCCAAATGGTTTACCATGATGACGTTTGACACGCTGACATACAATGCATTGAGAAACATAATGTGCAATGTCTTTTTCCATGTGTGGCCAAAAGAAGAAATCTTTGCAAGCAGAAATGGTGCTTTGTATGCCTCTATGACCCATGTAAGATGGTTCATGCATTTCTTTAATGACAAAATCTTTAAAAGCTTGGGTTATGCACAATCTATGTTGAAAATAGAGAAAACCATTATGAAATGTATAATGTTCATCAGATAAAGATGCAGCATTGTTGAAGTCATGCCATGCACGTGAAAAATACAAATCAGATGCATAAGTGGAAACCATTTCTTGAAAAGAATGAATTTGGATGGCAGAAATATTATTCAAAACAATAGAATGCGAAGGAAAACGGCTAAGAGCATCCGCTACAACATTAGCTTTACCAGGCTGATATTGTATCATGGGTTGGAAATTTTGAATGAATGATTCCCACTTAAGATGCCTATCAGAGATTAAGGGCTGACTTAATAAATGCTTAATAGCTTGTTGATCGGTTTTGATTAATACTTCAGAACCCATAAGATAGTGTTTCCAAATTCGCAAAGCATGCACAACTGCTAACAATTCTTTATCATACGTACTATAATTATGCTCTGAGGGCTTAAGCTTTCTACTCTCAAATGCAATGGGATGGTCATTTTGCATTAAAACAACACCTATTCCTAAACCACTAGCATCAGTAACAACATGAAAGGGTTGTGAGAAATCAGGTAATTGTAAAACAGGTGCATGTGAAAGTGCATGTTTAAGTTTGTCAAAGGACTGTTGTTGGGTAAATCCCCATGCAAATTTTATTTTCCTTTTCAACAACAAAGTAAGAGGCAATGCTAAATAAGAAAAATTTCGAACAAACTTCCTATAGAAACTAGCCAACCCAAGAAAAGAACGAACATCATTGACTGATTGTGGTGTAGGCCATTCTATGATAACTCTAATCTTTTTCGGATCCACATGCACACCTTCACTTGAAATAATATGTCCTAAATATTCTAGCTTACGCTGAAAGAAATAACTCTTTTCTGGATTAGCATAAAATGTGTTTTCTTGTAACAAATGAAAAACTGTTTCAAGATGCTTTTCATGTTCACTATCATTCTTACTGTAAACAAGTATGTCATCAAAGAATACAAGAACAAAAGCTTGGTAATCAAGAAAGATATTGTTCATCATTCACGCAAATGTAGCAGGGGCATTAGTAAGTCCAAAGGGCATTACCATAAATTCATAATGGCCATTTTGAGTTCTAAATGCAGTCTTAAAAATATCACTTTGTGTCATACAAATCTGATGGTAACCCGATTTAAGATCAATTTTACTAAAGACACGAGCTCCTCGTAACTTATCTAAGAGATCATCTATTCGAGGAATAGGGTATCTATTCTTGATCGTGATCTTGTTAAGGGCTCCATAATCAATGCACATTCGATAAGTTTTATTCTTCTTCTCTACTAAGAGAACTGGTGCTCCAAATGGGGAAGAACTAGGCCTTATAAGTCCTTTTTGTAATAGGTCTTTTACTTGATTTTCTATTTCCTTTTGATGTAGTGGGCCATGTCTATAAGGTGCTTTATGAGGAGGAGAACTACCAAGGACTAAGTCTATGCTATGGTCAAAGGATCCTCGAGATGGTGGTAGTTCGAAAGGATATTCAGACATAAAACAATCCTTATAAGTACTCATGAAAGGTTTATATGCATCTGGAAGTGTATGAGTATAATCATTGATGACATTGACAAAAACAATGCATGAGTTGAATCCTTTCCTAAATGCACGCTTTACTTGAGTGTGACTAATCAATGGAAATGGCTGGAAATCATGTTGTGCAGACAAAGTAATGATTTGACCTTTGAAAACAAACTTAAAGGTATGAGTATGGTAGTCAATACGTGGGTTATAATGGTGACGAAAAGGCATACCTAGTATAACATCATAAGATTGCAAAGGTGCAATTAAAAATGTTCGTGAATCAACATAAGGGCCTATGCTAATTGTAACATCTTGCACTTCTCGTGTTACATTATAACGACTACCTTGAAATGCAGCTTTCACTTTATATAAAGAAGGAAACGTTTGTAATTTAAGTTCTTGTACTAATAAATGTGAAATGAAGTCATGTGAACTACCATCGTCATGTAGAATTTTAACTAGTTTGTTATTTATTGTACCCTGCATGCAAAGAAGAGAGTGTAGAGAGATATCGTTACCCAAGGTACTTAAATCCTACTCCAGTGATTCCTCTGTCCAAACAGGCAGAATTTCTTCATTATAGACCTCCATGTTATGCAATCGAGCTGTAGCCGGTTTTATATGAAGAGGTTGCAATCTGCACCTTATTTTTGTATGTCCAGGTTTACCACAATTCCAGCAAGTGATTCGTGGTCGCTTCTGTTGGGCATTCACTGCTGAAGTTTGAAGGGTAGGTGGTTTGATTGGTTGGAGAGATGAAGCAACGGGTGGAGTTGAATAATTGGATTGTGGAGGACGAGGAAAACTAGGGTAAGATGGGGCATTAAAATTACGCTTCATAGGAAATGAAGGTTTAACAGGAAATGGTCGTGGACGTGGTTGTTGTAGACGGAGTGACTTGGTTATGGACTGGAATTCTTTTTGTGCATCATAAGCAAAAGATATAGCCTCGTTGAGGGTTGTAGGTCGTAGGGTGTGAAGCTTAGCTTGGATACCCACTTCCAAACCATCTTCGTATTTCTGCTGCAAGATATCCTCTGATACATCTTCAAGCATTCGTACAAGTAGTAAATTTTGCCAGAACCGCTCTGTGTAGGTAGTAACCGTATCACCCTCCTTCCATGTAAGGGTCGTCCATGCACGTCGAACATGCAAATGGTATTGAGGAGGAAGAAATGAATCCTTCATGTTTTCTTGAAAAGCCTTCCAAGTTGTTGGACCCTCCGTACTGTGCCGCAGGACATTCCACCAGAGTTGTGCTTTACCTACTAGGTAGTTAGTGGCAAATTTAACTTTTTCACCTTGGTGTCTCGATCCCGTGTTCTCAACCTTGCTTGGTATCTTGAACACTCAATCAAGTGCCACCCAAGGATTTTGAAGGAATTCACACTTCCAAGCTAGCTCATTGGAAAGTTTGTTCCGAGAGCTTTCCAACGGTATATTACACGCCTCAATCCGACCTACGGATTGAGAGATACACTTGATTTTTTGTTGGGTCCATCCTTGAAATCGTCGCGAGCGCCTTCCACAAGTAAGAAAGAGAGAGAACTTGAGTACAACTCCAAGAGATGGTAGAGTGGTCAAAGTACTTCCCTTGAAAGTAGGAGGTTGTGGGTTCAAATCCTCCTACCTTAGGGACTCTAAACCTCTCTATTACCACTCAAAAATTAAAATTGCCTCGCGCGTAGCCAACAGCTGCCAACGGTCGCCAAGGGAGCCTTGGGTGCCAATGTTGCCAATGTATTGCCTAAGTTATTTGCCTTAGTCGGCGTGAAGAGCTCTGATACCACTGTTGTCAGGATCTTGCTCACGTGCATACAGAGATTACGGACGCAGAAAAACACACAGAAAATAGAGGCAACAAGAGACAAGACTCAGAACGCAAGATTGGGTGCAATCTCCCCCCATGCACTCTGTTTCGATAGTCCACAGAGTGCATGTATTTATAGGAATTTTGATTACGTCAAAAAGAGTGGTTACAAGAGGGCGGCTTCGAAAAGTAGGCGTGAAACTAAAAGTTGATAACTTTTACAGAAAGCCATTGCTTTCAATAACAGAAACTACGGTCTACAATGACCCTTATGCTAACCATTACTTTTCTAACAATAGAACCTTCTACGCAGGTTTATTTACAAGCTAAATAATAATTATTTGGATTATTGATGTCCGCCCTTTCACGCCTTGCACGCTCCTCACGAACCTTCAGCTGCTATATCAGAAACATCAAAAAACATATTAATACATTAATAATATATCACTTTAACAATGCATTGTTCAATAATATACAACAAAATCATTCATGGATTTTCAATAGTCATTAAGCTTATACAGCCCATGACATAAACTTTTGGTAGCAATAATAACATCGCCAATCAAAATATCATGAATTGTAGATCTATCATCAAAACATCTTACAACCAACTTGAGCTTTGCTAATGCTGAAAGTGATAATAGATTTTACTTGATCCATGCCACAAAGAAAGCATCTAAGAATGTAAAAGAACTTCCATCAATCGTAGTCCGAATGATCTTACCAACTACCATGAATAGATAAGAGTTGTTTTCACATGTGACAGTATTCCTTGTAGGGGCAAGCTCAAGTGAGATGAAGGGACAGCATTTCCAGGTAATATGTTTGGTTGTCCCATAATAAAACTACCAAAAATATGAGTCTAGTGCAAACATACCCTTCATGAGAAGATGGGTCATAAGTGCTGTTGGTGCAATTCACAAGCCTACACATTTGGCTTGTAATTCATACACATATGAAGATGCATAAGAATCAATGCTAGTGGTTAATTACCACTTTATCTTTTTTTGTAAAAGTCACATTTGACTTGGAATCTTTGTAAACACCTACCAAAAGGAACTCGTGGAAAAGTTAGCTTTGATTGATGGAATATCTCCTAGGATGTAGGAGCATGATTATAGAGAGCCAAACTTTGAATTCAAATTCAAGCTTTGAACTCAACCACTATAAAAGATCAACTCAAAAAATCGGGGATAGAAGAGTCACTTTCTGAGCTTCTCATTATCAGTTTTTGAAGTGTGTGAGGCCTATACTCTAGCCCACACCTATCTACATGATTAGGCAATGATATTCATGCCTATGGCATTGTACAACAATGTTCATTAATACATATATCTACATTGTTCATTTCTGAGTTCTCTATCATAGTGTCTAAAAGTCTGTCGAATGAAACCAGCTTAAAGTTGTCTACATGCTATCAAAATGTGAGGGATTTCTATTCAGCCATGGCAGAGAAACGACCATTGAGGTGATCACTCATTGAAGTCTGCAACAATCCTAAAATATCGGGTGTAAAGGTTTACTTGCTAAATTAATTTCTCTGAGCATAGTTAATCTTTTTAAGTGATTTCACTTGAAATCATTAGCTTACTAAGCTACTTAGATACCCGTAAAGGAATTTTTTCAATTCCTGCTGTGCTAGTCATGCTGAGCAGAAGATAGAGCAGCTGTCTAGTAAAAAATACAAGGCTTACTTGAAGTTAAAAGTTGTGTGTTTTTATTCAACCTTTTCATACATCATTTCCAAAGTACATAGGCCATTTTGTGGTGTCATTGAAAAGCTAAGAAGGTTAACTTATCAACTCTGAAGCATTAAAGGGCTAGTACAAAGCAGGATCTGGCAGTACTCACTCATTCGCTTGAAGTGTCCATCCATCATTCCCAACAGTGGTATCAGAACAAGTTAAGGTAAAATGGGAGATGGTTTTCCTTCATTTATTGATAAATTGGATAGGAACAACTATCATGCATGGTCTCTAAGGATGAAGACATACCCACAAGGAAGGAGTCTTTATGGATACATCTCAGGAGATGAGGAATTGTCCTCATTCAAAACCAGAGGACTACCAACAAAGCAAGAACATGAAAAGCTCAACACATGGTGTGCCAAGGATGCACTAGCAAGGTCTTACTTACACAACTCCATCTCTGATTTTCTTTTGCCACATATTAAAAACTGTAAGACATCTCAAGAGACTTGAAAATCCTTGTCATCTTATTTCTCTTCCAACATAAGGGCCAAAAAAACCAGTTGTGGATTGAAATCACCACACTAAGGAAGCAACCTAAGCAGGTTATTTCAGAGTATGTGACTAAGATTAAAGATGTAGTAGATCAGTTAGCAAGCATAGGAGAAGAGATTGAAGAAGAGCAGATAGTAAGGCAAGTGATCAATGGGATTAAAGCTGATGACAAATGGGAAAGCTTCACCACTGCCATGGACGTATACATGGACATGAAAATTCCAGATGTTACCACTGTCATGGGGCAATAGTTCACCCATGAAGCCAATCTCAACAAGAATGGAGACTCATCCAAAGGTAATAACTCTTCTGCCCTATACATTGATAAAAGTAAGTCTAAAGGTAAAGGCAAGAACAAGAAGATAGAAGCTGAAGGTACTACCTCCCAAGCCAACTATGGAGGGAGAGGTAGATCATCAAGAGGAAGGGGCAGAGGAGGTAAAAAAGGTAGGGGTAGATCCTATGAATCCTCACCATGCAACATTTGTTGTTTATCAAATCACACTATAGATGCGTGTTTCAGGAACTACAAGAGTCAGAGAGGAAGAGGATATCAAAGAGGTTGATACTCACAGTCAAGAGGCAGATTCAACCATCATCAAGGATACAACAACAACTACAATAACACAACTATACAGAAGAGCAAGATGATTCTCTTCTGATTATGAACATGACTTCAAAATCAGGTACAAATGATGACCATCTCTTCTACATTGACTCAGGATGCTCAAATCATGTGGCTGGCAATGTAGCTCTACTCTCTAGCCTTGAAGAACCAAGAGGTAAGCATCAAGTACAAATAGGTGATGACACCAAGCACTCACTAGTTAAAGTTGGAAATGTTAATACTTGTGATGGAAACCAAAACTTGTTGAGTAGGGTACTATATGTACCAACCATCAGAAAAAACTTGATGAGTGTTGGACAGATTGTGGAAAAAGGTTTGCAGGTTAGATTCAACCAATTTGGAGCATTTGTGGAGGATCCCAAGCAGGGGTTCAAGAGAATTGCTAAAGGACAAAAGACAGGTAGACCTTTTACTTTTGAGCTAGAAGATACAAAGAGTATCGCACTCTACAATTATAAAGATCAAACACTTTCAGAGCTTGAGATTTGGCATAAAAGGTTAGGGAATATAGGAGAAAGAACCTTGAAACAAATATGCAGGGATCAATGTGTAATTGGAATACCCAATGGTTCCAAAAAGCACATGATATATAAATGTGGTGCAAGTCTCACAGGTTACCCCTCTCAAGGAAAGGCTACATGCATGAGGACTACCTAGAACTTGTCCATACAGATGTATGGGGGCCAAGCAAAGACCCTTCAATTTCAAGATCAAGGTACCATGTATCTTTTATTGATGATTATAGGACGTGGACTGTATTCTACTTTATGAAGCACAAAGATGAAGTGTTCAACTGTTTTAAAAAGTATCTTGCACTTTTTGAGAATCAGACAAGGAAGAATCTAAAGAGGCTAAGGTCAGATGGAGGAGGTGATTACTTCTCAAATTATTTTGAAGCCTTCTTGTAGGATAGAGGAATCAAGAGAGAAATCACACAAGGTATACTCCTGAACAAAATGGGGTAGCTGAGAGAAGAAATAGGTTGATTGTTGAAACAACTAGGTCAATGTTAAATGAAAAGAAATTACCTAACTACCTATGGGCATAGAGTGTTTCTACTGCCACTTACTTCATAAATAGGTTACCATCTAAGTCCCTTGATGGGATGGCTCCTTATGAAGCATGGCATGGGAAGAGACCCTTACTTGATCATTGCAAGATATTTGGATGTGTAGCATATGTACACATTCCTTCTCAGATAAGAGGTAAGCTAGAACCTAAGGCTAAGAAGTGTATCTTTATTGGATATGATCTAAAGCAGAAGGAGTACAGGTTCTACAACCCTTCAAATAAAGGATTCATGGTTAGTAGAGATGTTGTCTTTGATGAAAATGATTCTTGGTATGAGAATGAATGCAAGAAGTTTAAACTACCCTATTACTTGGAGGAGGAGTTTCCAAGTCTTGCTAAGGAGGAACCTACTCAGAATGAAGACACCACTTTAGATGATGAAGACATTATCAATATTGAAGAGTTCAAGGCATGGAAGTCCAAGGGCAAAGTCAAGATGAAGAAACTTGAAGACATACCTCGATCTTCAAATCAATCAATCACAAGATCACAAAGGAAGAGCAAAAAACCTATCAAATATGGGTATCATATGTCTCTTGTTACTAAACATTCTGTTTATCTTGCCAAAAACTTGTCGATTGAAGAACCGAGATCATATGAGGAAGCAAAAACTCAGATAGAATGAAGGAATCTATGGATGAGGAGATTGAAGCACTCAAAGAAAGTGACACGTGGGAACTAGTACCAAAGAAAGAGTCCATGAAGGTAATTGGATCCAGATAGATCTATAAACTCAAAAGAGATTTTGATGGGTCAATTAATAGGTACAAATCCAAATTGGTAGCCAAGGGTTTTGCACAAACCCAAGACATTGACTATGAAGAAACATTCTCACCTGTGGCCAAGATGCCAACCATCAGGGTGTTGGTGAGTGTGGCTGCATCAAAAAATTTGAACATGTATCAATTGGATGAAAAAAATGCTTTCTTGAATGAATGGATTTCAGAGGAGGTATATATGTCACAACCTCCTGGCTATGAGGATCCAAACAAGGTAACATATGTGTGCAAATTGAATAAAGCTCTTTATGGATTAAAGCAGGCACCTCGGGCATGGAATAATAGGTTGACCACATACCTCAAGACCAAGGATTTGTCATGAGCAAGGCACACTTCTCTATTCATCATGAGAAGTAATTCAGAGGTAATATACCTATGTGTATAGGTTACAGGTAATGATTTCAATGGAATTAGACAAATCAAGAACTAGATGATGAAGGAGTTCAAGATTAGTGATCTTGGTCTACTAAAGTATTTTCTTGGACTTGAGTTAGTCTATACTAACTCTGGAATCTATATTACTCAGAAAAAATACATACAGGATATGTTGAAGAAGTTTCATTTGCAGGATGCCAAAGTTGCAAGTACTCCAATGGAGGTAAGCCTAAAACTAAGTGCTCATGAAGGTGTTGAAATTGATGATATTATAGGTTACCAAACCATAGTGGGAAGCTTGAAGTATGCTACCTTAACAAGAATAGATATTGCATATCGAGTTAGTGTGCTAAGTCAATTTATGCACAAGCCAAGGGTACCTCACTTAGAAGCTCCCAAAAGAATTCTAAAGTATCTCAAAGGCACTCAACATCATGGTTTGTATTTTCCTTACACATTAGACTTGGACATTAAGATCTATTCAGATGTTGATTGTGCAGGATGTAAGGATGATAGGAGAAGCACTTCAGGATACATTTCATTTGTAGGTGATAAACCAATATCATGGTCTTCAAAGAAGCAACCTACTGTAGCTTTATCTTCTAGAGAGGTAGAATATAGAGGATTGGCAAATGCCACTCAAGAAGCCACATGGATCACGCTATTGTATACAGAATCGAGTTTATATACTAGGTCACCATTTATATTTGGAGATAATACAAGCTCACTTCACCTTGTAGCTAATCCTATTTATCATGCCAGGACCAAGCATATAGAGGTCCGTTACCATTATGTGAGAGAGAAGCTATTAAGCAAGGACATTCAATTAACATATGTATCAACGAACATGCAGTGTGCAGATTTGTTAACTAAAGCATTGGATGGAACCAAGCTTTGCAGGTTCAAATCAATGATTGGATTGCAGGATATACATGAAGACTAAAGATGAAGACCAAGCCAAAATGTTTGGCTTGCGGGGGAGCTGTTGGTGCAATTCACAAGCCTACACATTTGTCTTGTAGTTCATACACATATGAAGATGCATAGGAATCAATGCTAGTGGTTAATTACCACTTTATCTTTTTTTGTAAAAGTCACATTTGACTTGGAATCTTTGTAAACACCTACCAAAAGGAACTCGTGGAAAAGTTAGCTTTGATTGATGGAATATCTCCTAGGATGTAGGATCATGATTATAGAGAGCCAAAGTTGAATTCAAATTCAAACTTTGAACTCAACCACTATAAAAGATCATCTCAGAAAATCGGGGATAGAAGAGTCCCTTTTTGAGCTTCTCATTATCAGTTTCTGAAGTGTGTGAGGCCTATACTCTAGCCCATACCTATCTACACCATTAGGCAATGATCTTCATGCCTACGAGATTGTACAACAGTGTTCATTAATACATATATCTACATTGTTCATTTCTGAGTTCTTTGTCATAGTGTCTAAAAGTCTGTCAACTTGTGGAGATCATATCTCACTCGTTTCTCCACCAAATTCAAAGATCTATAGCTTGTTGGAACCAGCGCAAAGTCTCCTACATTCTATAAAAATTTTAAGGATGTCTATTCAGCCATTTCAGAGAAACGTGCATCGAGGTGATCACTGGTCGAAGTCTGCAACAGACCTAAAATATCGGGGGTAAAGGTTTACTTGCTAAATTATTTCTCTGAGCATAGTTAATCCTTTTAAGTGATTTCACTTGAAATCATTAGCTTACTAAGCTAATTAGATACTCCTAAAAGGAGTTTTTTCAATTACTGTGCTAGTCATACCGAGCAAAAGATACAACAGGTGTCTAGTAAAAAATAGAAGGTTTTCTTGAAGACTTGAAGTTCAAAGTTGTCTGTTTTGATTCAAACTTTTCATACATCATTTCCAAAGTACATAGACCATTTTTTGGTGTCATTGAAAAGCTAATAAAGTTCACTTATCAACTCTGAAGCATTAAAGGGCTAGTACAAAGGAGGGTTTGGCAGTACCTACTCATTCTCTTGAAGTTTCCATCCATCATTCCCAACAAGTGCAAATAGTAGTAAGTGCCCATTCTTCATTCTACGTGAAGTAATTCGATGGTGATGCACCACGATACAGTCTCCTTCTAGAGAGCTCTATAATGATATCCTCATAATTGAAAATCGAGATCCTAAGGACGCACACAATACTCCGCACAAAGACTGCAGAATACGCAGAAAAACATAGTACAGAGGGAGCACAAAGACAAAATTCTTAGGTCTTACAAATATAGTCAAACTTACAGTCTGTGACTGACCAGACCACTATATGTTTTATTAAAGAATATATACAAAGAAGTGTGTGGGGACCATTTGGCCTTTCACATGGACACTAACGGTAACAATCTCCCAGTAAAGGCCAATACGGCCAAAGTAACTATGGGAGAAAAAATAAAGAATGATAAAGAGTACCTAAGTGTACATATACAAACTATATCTCCCACCTGATGGGCATGTTACAAATTATACAAGTGACCATGTAAGATCATGAATCAAGTAACCCCTGTCAAGTGACAACAGTATCGAAGGCTATCATGTGGTAGATCTTTAGTCAAAACATCTGTTGCATTATCTCGAGTGTGAACCTTCTCAAGTATAATGCATTCAGTGGATAAACAATCTCTAATGAAGTGACACCTCACCTCCATGTGCTTGGTCTTTGCATGATAAACTATATTCTTAGCCAAAGCAATGGCACTTTGACTGTCACTGAGCAAACAAGGTACATGCTGAGGTAAACCCATATCACAAGCAAGACAAGAAAGCCACAATGCTTCCGTACTTGCCTCACTTGCTGCAACATACTCTGCTTTTGTGATGGAAATAGTTGTACATTCTTAAAGACAAGTTCTCCAAGAGATAGCACCTCCAACAAAATAAAAAATGTACCTTGATGCAGACTTACGATTGTCTACAGAACCAACATAGTTAGAATATGTGTAACCAATAATGCATGCTTTCCCTCTACCTAAGCATAGACATTTGTCCTTAGTGCCACTCAAATATCTCAAAATCCTCTTGACCGCTTCCTAGTGTTTCTTGCAAGGATTAGACATATATCTACTCACAACTCCCACTACAAATGCAATGTCTGGTCTCATAGCTACCATAGCAAACATGAGACTAGCAACAGGAGACTGATAGGGAATTTTGGTCATGAAACCCTTTTCCTCATCTACTTTTGGGGCAATCATCCTTGCTCAATTTCATAGATGTGGGTAAAGGTGTACTCAATGCCTTTCCGCCCTACATATTCAACCTGTGAAGTACTTTGGATATGTACTCACTTTGAGACATGTATCTGAATCTTTTACTCCTATCACGAGTAATACACATGCCAAGAATATGTTTGGCATCCCCCAAATCCTTCATATCAAATGTATGACTCAACTTCTTTTTGAGAATTGACAAGTCATAAGAGGACTTTGGAGAAATCAACATGTCATTGACATAAAGAATGAAGCATATCCAGCTTCCATTTGAGCATCTCATTTTGTAGAGACAATGATCCTCATTGCTTTAAGAGTAGCCTCAAGACTTCATAAAAGCATTAAAGGTTTGGTACCATTGTATAGGGGACTGTTTAAGTCCATACAAGCTCTTCTTGAGTTCACAAACTAGAATTTCCTTTCCAGAAACTACCTAACCCTCTAGTTCTTCCATATAGATCTCATCTGTAAGATCTCCATGCAAGAAATCAGTTTTCACATCCATTTGGACTAGCTCTAAGTCCTCCATTGCAATGAATCCAATCAACATCTGCAAGGTAGTCATCTTGACCACTAGAGAGAAGATTTCCTTGAAATCAACACCATGTTGTTGCTTAAAACCCTTTGCAACAAGTCATGCTTTATACTTTGGAGAACCACTATCGCATGTGAATTTAAGCTTATATACTCATTTACATGGTAACGTTTTCCTACCATTTGGAAAAGGTACTAAATTCCAAGTACCATTCTTGTGAATACAATCCAACTCACTCTTCACGGCATGCTCCCACTTGACATGCTCCTTTGTCTGCATAGCCTCTTCGTAGCAAGAAGGCTCCCCAGCATCTGTTATCATAACAAAATCTCAACCTGGAACATATCTATCAGGTGGATCTGAGACACATGTAGAGCATCTCAATGGTTGCTGAACAAGAACATGTGCAGACTAATCTGATTGGACATTCTCTTTAACATCCCTATATGTAGCATTTTTATGCATGCTAAATGGATGATTAGTATCCTCAAACATCACTCTTCTCACTTAAACCTCCTTAATGGGTTGTTTATGCATCCTAGAATCATTGAAAATGACACCACTACTTCTGATCACTGACCGTGTTTCAGGATCCCATAAGCGATATCCAAATTGTCATTCTCGACCATATCCAAGAAAAATGCATTTCTTTGACTTATGGTCCAACTTTTGTCTAATAATCTTCGGTATATGAACATGCATCACACTCAAAAACTCGAAGATGATCATAATATGGTGTCTTCCCTGCCCATAACTCTTGTGCCACTTTCAGACCTTTGGCAGTATTAGGTGCAAGGTTAATCACATGAACTGGAGTCAATACTTCCTTTGCCCAAAATATTTGTGAGAGGTTTGCATGATACAACATAGAAAGTACCCTATATTAAATAGTTCTATTCATTCTTTTAGCTACACCATTCTGTACTCGCGTATAAGGAGCTATAAACTCTCTAGGAATCCCTCTAGATTGACAGAAAAGGTTGAATTCATGTGAGATATACTCACCCCCATTATCTGAACATAAAGCCTTAAGCTTAGTTACTTTTTCAGTATGAACTGAAGCAAGCCTTTTTTTGAAAGTAGGCAATACCTCATCGTTTGATTTGATAGGATATACCCACACTTTCCTAGTAGCATCATCTATGAAAGTGACAAAGTAAAGAGAACCACCTAAGGACCTAGTGGGCATAGGACCATACACATCCATATGAACGAGATCTAAAGGCTGAATTGAAGAGCCAATGTGCATTCTATGGACATTTCTGATTTGCTTTCCACATTGACAATGCTCACAAAATGAGAAATCAGAGAAAGATAACACAGGTAAGTAGCCAGGAGGAAAATGATTTTCCATTCCACTACCAGATATATGGCCCAAGGACTATGCCAAATACAAGCCATAGGCTCTTTAATAACAACTAACAAGTGTTCATTCTATGATACAAATAAAGGATAAAGTGATCCAACTTTGTTTCCTTTTGCAATAACGAGTTTCCCTTCAATATATGAAAGGATTGAGCGTAGAAGACCACCTTGTAACCAAGGTCATCAAGTTGAATAGCTGACATCAAATTGCATGATAACTCTAGTACATGGCGTACATTATGTTAAAAATAAAGAAGTAGGCTCGTATATATTTTTGTAAAAAGGATTTTCTTCAAGTAGAAGGAAAATACAAAAACGAAAAATAGAAGCATTTACTTCAACAAGTAGTGGAGGCCAAAAGAGAATCATTCAAAAGAGAATCAAATCCAAAAACTGAATTGTAAGAGGAGTGGTTGTCCAAAGTAGTGGAGAAATGATGGAGAAGAGAGCTCTCAAACTCATCATGAGAGTTTTTGGTCACTTGGCTATAAAAGAGGCAAGGGAGGACACTCAAGAATGGAGGAAGAAGGCGTGGAAGCCCCTTTGTAGCTACTTCATTTGTTGTGAATCATTTCGTTCAGTTCATGATGGAGAGTGTTAATCTCCAAAAGAACAACCTACTCTTGAGTTTAGAACACCTCTATGTCAAGAGTAAGTCAAAACCTTCACTAAATTATAGGTCCAATCTCCAAATTATCAAAATTAAGAAAATCTGTGAAGAAAGTGAAACACATAAAAGTCTGCTGCAGAATTTCTTCACATTGACTTATCAAACGTGTAAAGTTTTTGATGAAACTTTGTACGAATCATCTCCTAGGGATTGCGCATTACCTCCAAGTTGAATCACTTGAAAAACTTTAGTATAACTTGAGAAATTGTTTTCACAAGTTACCTATGTCAGAATCTGTTACTCAGAACAGTCGATTCTATACCCCTAACTTCTTAACTTTGGTTCTCACAATATCTAATCCGTTTTGCCAAATGCTTTTAGCCACGAGTAGATCACCTTCCAACTTAAAGATTAAGTGCTTGCTTGCACAAAACTTTAAACTATGGAGTGAGCACTGATCAAAAGATTAAACACGAAATTTGCGCCTGTTTCAGAGAACTGTAGACACTCAACACATATGAATGTTCCTACTAACAATTCTCCTAGCCTGATTACAATTAGACTCTGAAATTCAGGTCACAGGCTCATTAACTAACAACTTAGATATCCTCAAAAGGATTTCACAAATGATCAAACACAGAAGGAGCAGACACGAAAAGATCGGGCGCAAACTTTCTTCATTAACTCAGAAACTTACAACTGAGTGATGAGAGCTAACTCAAACTAACTTTTCTCTATTTCTTGGCTCCTAACTTCCTCAATCTTGGTTTCTACATATGCTCTCATAAGCTCTCATACATGCCCCGACTTTTCTCAAAGTATTTATAGACATCTATGTACAAACTCTCATCAAAACATAAGTATATGTAATCTGTGTTATAACTAATGTACATATGTGTACATGTCCTTCATTCTTGTGAATATATCCATTTTCTTCATTCCAAATCTTCAATTGGTGATTGATATGCACCAACAGCTCCCCCTCAATCATCAATTGAGGTTTCTCCTTTCTTCTTTATACCTGCCATGTCCTTAAACTTCTGTAGCTTTGGTCCATCCAAGCTCTTTGTAAGCATATCAGCTATCTGATCCTTTGTTGAAGTATGTATGACTTCAATCTCCTTATCCATCACTTTCTCTCTTAGAAAGTGATACTGAATCTCAATGTGTTTGGTCCTGGCATGAAAAACAGGATTAGCAGCTAAATACAATGAACTCATGTTATCTCCATATATGATTGGTATCCCATGCATAATATCAAGACTCTTCATCAATGTCTTGACCCAAATTACTTCCTTTGCAGCTTCAACCATGCCTTTATACTCTGCTTCTGTAGAAGATAAAGCAACTGTATGTTGCTTCTTGGAACACCATGAGATAAGTTTATCTCCCACATAACACATGTATCCAAATGTAGATCTTCTATCATCTGGATTACCTGCCCAATCTGCATCACTATAAATTTTGATATTTGTATCTGAGGTAAACCCATAATACAAACCTTCATTGAGTGTACCCTTAATGTACCTCAACACCCTTTGTCCTGCAATCCAATGTTCTTTCCTTGGGCAATGCATAAATTGAGACAAAACCCCTACTGCATATGATAAATCAGGTCTAGTTAGAGTAGCATAGATAAGGCTACCAACCAAACTCTGATATTGTCTCATGTCTTTGAATTCTTCACCTCCATACTTACTCAATTTGTGATTCACCTCCATTGGTGTAGGTGCTACCCTGCAATCATCCATTTTAAACTTGATTAACAAGTTCTTCAAATACCTTTCTTGGGTCACAAATACTCCATGTTGAGTATATGTTATCTCCATGCCCAAGAAGTATGACAAGTCTCCCAAGTCACTTATCTTGAACTCCTTTTCCATTTGCCTCTTAAGCCTTTGTATTCCTTCTTCATCTGTACCTGTAAGAATTATATCATCAACATATATGCACATGTATATGAAACCATTTTCACTTGCCTTGACAAGCAAGCTACTATCTGCTTTAGACACCTGAAATCCAAGTTCTTTTAGGAACTTCACAAGTCTATAGTTCCATGCCCTTGGAGCTTGCTTCAAGCCATACAAAGCTCTCTTGAGCTTGCACACATAATCTGGATACCTTTTATCTTTGAACCCTTGAGGTTGCTCCATGAATACATCATCTGAAATATAACCATTTAAAAAAGCATTCTTCACATCAAGTTGACATAGCTTCCAACCTTTACATGCAGCAATAGCAATAAGTGTCCTTATGGTTGTCATCTTTGCCACAGGACTATAGGTCTCATCATAATCAATACCATATGTTTGAGCAAAACCTTTGACCACAAGTCTAGCTTTGTACCTAGACACACTTCCATCTGCAAACCTTTTTGTCTTGTAGACCCATTTGCTTCCAATAATCTTCTGACTATTTGGTTTAGGAACCAAATCCCAAGTTTGATTCTCCAATAGTGCATCATATTCTTCCTGCATAGCACTCTCCCATTTTTCCTTACCTTTTGCCTCTTCATAAGTAGAAGGGTCTTCATCTGTATTCACCATGTAAGCATAATCTTTTGTGGCTAGAAATGAAGTATCATAACTATACCTTGTAGGTTGCCACCTATTTCTTGTTGACCTTCTGAGTTCTCCATTCCTTGAGGTTTCTGGCTCTTCACATTCAGGATCAAATCTTGGTGTCTCTTCCACCTCAACCTGCACTTCATTATTCTCTTGCTCATCAAATATTTGAACTTTTGATTTACCTTTTCTTTGACTCACCTCTTCTTCATCATCTGTATTGATTTTGATTGTACCTGCATACCAAGTGCTTTGTTCATCAAATGTAACATCTTTAGAAACCATAAATTGTTTTGTTGATGGACTCCACAACCTATAGCCCATCTGCTTGTCATCATAGCCAATGAAAACATACTTTTCAGCTTTGGGTTCCAATTTGTGTCTTAATTGTGATGGCACATATGCATATGCCACACACCCAAAAACTCTGCAATGATCTAAGGTAGGTCTCTTACCCCACCAAGCCTCATATGGTGTCATACCCTGCAAGGCTTTACATGGTAACCTATTGACCAAATAAGTGGCTGTATTTACAGCCTCAGCCCACAAATAATTAGGGCAATTTTTCTCCTTCATCATGGATCTTGCAAACTCAACAAGAGTTCTATTTCTCCTTTCTGCAACACCATTTTGTTGAGGAGAGTACCTGCAAGTAATTTCCCTTTTTATACCTGCATTCCATAAGTAATCACTGAACTCATTTGAGAAATACTCTCCCCCTCCATCTGACCTTAGTCTCTTCAACTTATGACCTGTAATTCTTTCTGCATATGCATGATAGTGTTTAAATGTATTAAACACTTCTGACTTATCTTTGATCACATAAATAGTGATCCACCTAGTAGCATCATCAACATAAATCACATAATACCTTGATCCATTTATACTGAAATCTTTTGATGGTCCCCACACATCTGTGTGTACCAACTCAAGCTTCTCTGAGTGCATAAAACCATGCTTGGAATAGGAATGTTTATGAGCCTTACCTAATTGACATGCCTCACATTTGTATGTCATATGTTGACCTGCAACATTAGGCAATCCAAGCACTGAACCATTGTTAACCATATCTTTAATACCTCTTTCATTGAAATGTCCAAGCCTCTTGTGCCAAAGATCTAACTCAGAGATCTTATGTCCTCCATATGTGAACATAGCATGACCAATGTTACCTTGAATCTTCAATGTAAATAGTCTTCCTTCTTTTTTTCCTGAAACAATCTGTTTATACCCTTGGCTAGGGTCTTCCACATATACTCCATCATTAGTAAACCTTACTTCATATCCCTTTTCAACAATTTGACCTACACTTATCAAATTCTTAGGGATTGTAGGAACATACAAGACCTTACTCAATAAGGTGCTTCCATCCTTGGCCTTCACTGATCCTATTGACTTCACATTGTGCTTTGTGTTGTCACCTGTTTGGACAACATGATTAAAAACTTTACTTTCCAAATCAGTCATCAAAGATATGTTACCACTCAGGTGATTGCTACACCCTGAGTCAATGTAGAAGACTCTTTGATCTTCACTCTGCCTTTCACAAGTTGCATTCATTATCAATGTTGAATCTTCCTTTTGATCTGAAGCATAATTGTAGTAGGTGTTGTTGTATTGTTGACTTTGGAATCCTCTACCTGCATTTCTTCCAAAGTAATTCCTTCCACCTCTACCTCTGTAATTACCTCTTTGATTTCTGCCACCTCTTCCTCTTGCATTATAATTTTGATTATATCCATTATTATTCTGAGTATTGTGCCAACAATCATTAGCTAAGTGATTTGTCTTACCACAAATCCAGCAAGCTTTGCCTCCATCTTTATTGTTCCTGCCTCTTCCTCTACCTTTGCCACCTCCTCTTCCTCTTAGGAAGTTGGCTTGAGTAGTTGTTCCTTCATCTTCACTTGCTTGTTGTTTTCCTTTGCTATTCTTCTTCTTGTCCTTTGAGTACATTGCATGACCTGTACTCTTGTCACCATCTCCTTTAACATCCTGCTCAAATGTTAGCATATGACCTAACAATTGATTTAAGTCAGGAGTGAAATGGTCAAGTGATAGTTCTGTAGACAAAATAAATGGCTTCCATTTGTCATCACCTCTCAACCCTGTAAGAATTTGCCTTACCAATTTATCTTCCTCAATGTCTTCATCAACAGCTCCTAAAGCATCTGCAATATCTTTCATCCTTGTCACATAATCTGAGATGGACTGAGAAGCCTTCTTCTTGAAGGTAGTAAACTCTGCCCATAAGGATGCCTTCCTTGACTTTGTAGTGTTCTGAAAATGCTCCTCCAAAGCATTCCATATGTCAGTAGCACTTTCAAGACCTCTAATGTGAGGTAACAAGTAATCATTGACTCCCATGTAGATAATGCTCCTAGCTTGAGCATCTTTCTTCATCCAATTTTTAAGATCTGCTAACTCTTCCCTAGTTGGAACACTAGGATCTCTGAACTCTGGCTTCTCTTCTTCACCTGTGATGTAACCAATCAAATCTTTGCTCATAAGATGAGCTTCCATTCTCATTGACCATGCAGGATAGTTTTCCCTATCCAATTTCTCTATCTGTAGAGCATCTCCCATCTTGTGTCCACCTGTGTATTGAAAACTTCAAGCTTTACAAGCAATGTATGTACCTTTACTTCGAATTAGGCTTCTTTTGCCTTTCTTGATGTCGAGTAGACTTCTCCTCAGCCTTTTGACTCCAAGCTTTCACTTCTTAGTTCTTCAAATGTTGAACTTCTTGAATCTGCAGCAGTCGGGACCTTCCTTTCCTTGATTTGATGTCTCCTGCTCTGATACCACTGATGGAGAGTGTTAATCTCCAAAAGAACAACCTACTCTTGAGTTTAGAACACCTCTATGTCAAGAGTAAGTCAAAACCTTCACTAAATTATAGGTCCAATCTCCAAATTATCAAAATTAAGAAAATCTGTGAAGAAAGTGAAACACATAAAAGTCTGCTGCAGAATTTCTTCACATTGACTTATCAAACGTGTAAAGTTTTTGATGAAACTTTGTACGAATCATCTCCTAGGGATTGCGCATCACCTCCAAGTTGAATCACTTGAAAAACTTTAGTATAACTTGAGAAATTGTTTTCACAAGTTACCTATGTCAGAATCTGTTACTCAGAACAGTCGATTCTATACCCCTAACTTCTTAACTTTGGTTCTCACAATATCTAATCCGTTTTGCCAAATGCTTTTAGCCACGAGTAGATCACCTTCCAACTTAAAGATTAAGTGCTTGCTTGCACAAAACTTTAAACTATGGAGTGAGCACTGATCAAAAGATTAAACACGAAATTTGCGCCTGTTTCAGAGAACTGTAGACACTCAACACATATGAATGTTCCTACTAACAATTCTCCTAGCCTGATTACAATTAGACTCTGAAATTCAGGTCACAGGCTCATTAACTAACAACTTAGATATCCTCAAAAGGATTTCACAAATGATCAAACACAGAAGGAGCAGACACGAAAAGATCGGGCGCAAACTTTCTTCATTAACTCAGAAACTTACAACTGAGTGATGAGAGCTAACTCAAACTAACTTTTCTCTATTTCTTGGCTCCTAACTTCCTCAATCTTGGTTTCTACATATGCTCTCATAAGCTCTCATACATGCCCCGACTTTTCTCAAAGTATTTATAGACATCTATGTACAAACTCTCATCAAAACATAAGTATATGTAATCTGTGTTATAACTAATGTACATATGTGTACATGTCCTTCATTCTTGTGAATATATCCATTTTCTTCATTCCAAATCTTCAATTGGTGATTGATATGCACCAACAGTTCACTCTCATAGAGTATGTCCAGCCGCACACCCATTTTTGGGTAGTTTATTTGTAAGAGTCATATCTCTCAATATATGTATCCGATTTTAGTGTTTACATTCGTTGAAAAGCTTATCTTGAGTACGTCCTTTTTGTAGAACAGTGTTACGAAATTCTTTATGGTCTGTGAGTTATTCAGGTTTTAGTGAAGTCCAATTTTCAGCCTAACTGAGTGGACAGGTAGTCTGTTTTGAATCAAAGAGTTGTCAAATCAACTCTACTCCAAATTGAGTGTTTGATAGCTCATTTGAAAGCTCTAGGTGTCTAGTTTGAGTGACCAAATTTTCAAGTTCATTGGATTTTTCAGTTGGTACCAGTTTGCATTTGAAGCTTCTGCTTTTGGCAAGAGTCTTGATCCTGAGAAGGTCTTCTACACTTTCCACTGCGATTAGGAGAGGAATTCTCCAAAAATTGGTATCAGAGCATTGGACCTTGAAGTGGCAAAGCATTGGAGCTGAATTAAAGCAAAGGAGAAGCTACAAATCAAGGGGGAGCTTCGTGAAGTCAAGAGAGAGCGCCATAACATACTTGAGGTAAACTTCAATCTTGGAAGTTTTCAATGGCTGATTTAGGACAACAAGTTGAGAAGTTAGACAAAGACAATTTTCAGTCTTGGAGGTATAGAATGATAAATTACCTTAAAGGTAAAGGTTTATGGAGTCTAGTTAGTGGAGATGATCCACAACCGGTGGACATTGAAGATCCCAACATTACTCCGGCACAAAGGAGACAATTTGCGGATTGGGAAGAGAGGAATCCAAGGGTGATGTTCCTCATCTCACAAGTTATTTCTAACACTATGGTTGGTCATGTTCAAAGCTTAGAAACAGCCAAGGAAGTTTGGGAAGCATTGGAGAAGGTGTATGCTACCTCAACAAGGTCTCGAAGGATGCAACTCAAGAACGAGCTCAACAACATGAGGAAAAGCTCAAACCAAAGCATTAGTGAGTATACATTGAGGATCAAAGAGCTTCGAGATCAGCTAGCATCAGTTGGATGCAAGATAAAAGAGGAAGACATCGTCCAAACAGCCCTCAATGGCTTGAGAAGTGAAGAAAAGTGGAAACCCCTCACCACAAACATCCTTTATAGAGATCCTCTACCAACATTCGACGAGATTATACCAAATCTTGTGGCTGAAGAGGTTGCTCAACAAGGACAAGGCAACAAAGGTAAGGACATCCATAGTCAAATGTTATATGCAGGAAGAGGTAGAGGAAGGAATTCAAGAGGAGGCTCGAGAGGAAGAGGAAGAAGCTACAACAACACAAATTTCAGCCAACACAACTCGGAGGACAACAAGGACAACTCAAATGACAACACACATGGAAGAGGTCGAGGAAGAAATAGAGGAAGAGGTCGAAGTTCATACAATCCTCATAAAGGTATAACATGTTATTATTGTGGTAAACTAGGACATTATGCAAATGATTGTTGGAAAAAGAATGGAAGGCTGAATGGAGGCAACCAAAGGAGCCAAAATAACTATGCGAGTACATCAAGTGAAGGAGACAAGCAAACCATGCTTGCCATGAAGCATGACTACAACAACTCGAGAAGTGATGACCAAAAATGGTTCATAGATTCAGGTTGCAGCAATCATATGACATGCCAAGGAGATTTGTTCACAAAGCTACAAGCTCCAAGTGGAAAAGGATGTGTGGAGACCGGCGATGAAACTCAACACGCAATTGAGCATGTTGGAGATATCAAGCTTGGAGACAAGAAGGTATTGGCTGATGCTCTTCATGTTCCTACTATTGCAAAGAATTTGATTTCAGTGGGACAAATGGTAGAGAAAGGATATCATGTTATCTTCAATGAAAAAGGCTGCTTTATAAAGAATCCAAAAGAAGGATTCAAGGTCATCGCTCAAGGAAGGAAAGAAGGAAGGATGTTCACTTTGGAGATTCAACAACCACATGGAAAGGTGATGTATATTCAGTTTGGAAACAAGAGGATTGCTGAAATTGATTTGTGGCACAAAAGGTTTGGACACATCAACATTCCCAAGCTCAAGGACATGAGCAACCATGAAGTGGTAAGAGGTCCTTCAAGTTTCAATGATGCTGGACTACATGAGTTTTGTGAAGCATGCCAACTAGGAAAGCAAACTCGCCAACCGTTCAAGAAGAGCAATTATGTGGCAGGGAATGTCCTCGACTTGATACACATGGATGTATGGGGACCATCACAACAACCATCAGTGGCTGGTAATAGATATTTTGTCACTTTTATCGATGATCATTCAAGAAAAGTATGGATGTTTTGCATAAAACAAAAATCAGATGTGTTCTCCATGTTCAAGAGATTTAAAGCACAGGTAGAAAAGGAAACATGACGCTACATAAAGACCTTGAGCTCCGATGGAGGAGGAGAATATTTCTCCAAAGAATTTTCAGATTTTATTTATGAAAATGGCATCAAGAGACAATTTACATGTAGGTACACACCTCAACAAAATGGAATAGCTGAAAGAAAAAATCGACATATCACAGAAGTTGCAAGATGCATGCTCAACGAGATGAAGATGCCACTAAACTATTGGGCTGAAGCAACTAGTACGGCCATTTATTTGATGAACAAGTGCACAACGGCTGGAGTGCATAATCTAACTCCTGAGGAGGTTTATTCCGGTAAGAAACCTGACCTTACACATCTCAAAGTTTTTGGATGTGTGTGTTATGTTCACGTCCCTCAAGAACTAAGGACAAAGATGGAGGCAAAGTCCGAAAAATGTATTTTTATTGGATATTCATCGGAGCAAAAGGGATATAGGTGCTACAATCCGGTGACAAAGGAGCTACGAGTCTCACGAGATGTGGTATTTGATGAGCTAAGACCATGGTTTGGAGGCAAAGGGAAAGAGAAGATTCTTGAAGAAGATTACGAATATGATGGAGGTGTTGTCCAAGAACAATTTCAGCAAACAAGCACTCAAATGTCAGGTCCGGAAGCTTCTACATCACTTGGAGAAAGCTCAACATGGAAAGGGAGACTAAGGAGTCATTCCTCATCACCAACATCAGCTTATGAAAGATCTAAAGCTGAAAGTGCTGCCCAAAATAGTGATTCAAATGCAAGTGAAGAAGAGTATGAAGAGGTGATCACACCAAAGGTAAAGTTGAACCGGTTGAAGAAGCAATGTCCAAAAGGAAATGAAAGGAGGTCTTCAAGAGCAAGGTATCCAATCGAAAGGCTGAGCTATGATAGTTTTATTGCAACGCATTTTGCATATATGACACAGGTGGTCAAAGACAAAGAACCGGATGCATATGAAGAAGCATGTACACAAAAAGAATGGCAAGAAGCTATGCAAGAAGAGATGAAAGCTCTCAAGGACAATCACACATGGGAGCTAGTTCCAAAGGCTGAAGGTATGAAGATTGTTCCAAATAAATGGGTGTTTAAAATAAAGAGAAATGCTGATGGTTCTCTAGCAAGGCATAAAGCTAGACTAGTAGCAAAAGGATTCAAGCAAACTCACGGCATCGATTATGAAGAGACTTTCAGCCCGGTTGCAAAGATGGGAACAATTAGGACCTTGATTGCAGTGAGTGTACCAAGGAGATGGCCATTGTACCAACTTGACATATAAAATGCTTTTCTCAATGGTGAACTTCAAGAAGAGGTATACATGAGTCAACCGATTGGATTTGAAGACAAAAAGCATCCAAATTTTGTTTGTAGATTGAAGAAAGCTTTGTATGGGCTGAAGCAAGCACCACATGCTTGGAATCAAAGACTGGTGGAGTATCTCACAAGGTGTGGGTATAGTCCAAGTAATGCAGATCCCTCTCTCTACATGAAGAAAGAAGAAGGCAAGCAGGTATATATTTGCATATATGTTGATGATGTCATCATAACAGGAAGTAATGTTAAAAGAATACAAGAGGTCAAAAGGAAACTCCGTAAGGAGTTTAAAATTTCAGATCTTGGTGAGCTGAAATACTTTTTACGCATTGAGATAGTCTATGGGAAAGATGGCATTTACTTGATGCAAAGAAAGTACCTATTGGATGTTCTTTTCAGATTTGGAATGAGTGAATGCAAATCACTCACTCAACCTATGGACACAAATGTGAAGCTATGCTCAAATGATGGAGAGAAGTTACATGATGTAACTACATACAGGATTATTATAGGTTTGTTGATCTATGCTACGATCACAAGACTAGATTTGAGTTATATTGTTGGAGTTCTTTCTCAATTTATGCAAGATCCAACAAGTGAACATTTAAATTCAGCCAAACGAGTGCTAAGATATGTGAAGCACACAGTCAATCATGCTTTGTTTCTATAGATATGATGAAGAATTGCAGTTAAAAGGCTTTAGTGATGCTGATTGGGCTAGTTCGAAGGAAGATAGAAGATCCACTTCAGGTTATGTGTTCATGATAGGTAGCGAATGATAATGGAGCTCGAAGAGTCCAAACACCAATGAATAAGTGTATCAAGGAGTAAATCGACCACTATATAGTTGGCTAAACCAAAAATGTGGAAAAATTTTGCTAGAGTATCCTCTAAAAAATGAGCATATGACCATTGTCAAAATATCATAAAACTACAAGTATTGACATGTTTTCCTGCATAGTGAATCACTGACTCCACTGCATATAATCAGTTACCGAAAAGAAGCCAACTAGGCTTATCGTGCACCTATGAACAACTATCATACATCTCCTATGTCGAGGCCAGGTAAGTCTTCCTCCCACATCGCCGAAGAGAACCTGACATCTGGGTGTCTGTCAATTAAGAAAATCTCACCACAACCCTCTTTATGAAATGTAAAAGGATTTATGATATAATGTAACTGCTATATCAATGACCACATGGACGTACATAAGCGTATCCACAAAAGTGTACATGGTGTGTATGCGCTCAATATATGGAGTAAAATGAAACTACAAGGGTGAATGCACAACCCAAAAAACTAGCCAACAACACTTGCAAGTGTGTGTCAACTCTTATGTTTTAGGCTCAAAAACCTACATAAATTTGTAGTGGTTGCTCCCACCAAAACTCAAAACCTTTCGCAAAACCAGTAGTTTTATGAGTATGGATGAAAACATAGACCCAAAGGTTGAGATTTATTATCAGATAAGTACAAAGAACACTCTTCTTGATGTTCTTGGACCTATGTGAAGAGAACTCTATGCAAAAATACTCCAAAATGGCTCCAAAAAACACCCCATAAATGCTTCAAAAATAGAGTTTGAAAGCAACGAATGAAGATTTCAGGGACCAAAACATGTTCAAGGTAATGCTAGCCTTAGGATTTCCCCTTCTTTAGATACCACAATAGTGTATCTTAGTGACAAGAGATTGCCAAGATTAAGCGGCCTCTTGGGAATAATACTAGGATGGGTGACTTCCCAGGAAGTACTTGGAACCTTTATCTTCCTTGATCATTGAGGTCCTCCATTATGCACAGCCAACAACGCTGATGGTGACTTTGATGACTCAGATGACAAGGTATGACAAGGTCTATGCCTTCCTCACTTCCTTAGTCATAAGGCTTGGAGAAAGTCGGATGGGGGGTGCTCACTTGGTTCACACAAAAGGAATAAAGCTTTTGTGTTGAATTGCTCTGATATCAGTGAGGTAATTCAATGATGATGCACCACGATGCGCTCTCCTTCTCGAGAGCTCCACGATGATATCGTGGGAATAGAAAAGGGGGATCCTAGGGCTGTAGAGAGTACTCTACATAGAGGCTGTAGAATATGCAGAAAAACATAGTACATAGGGAGCATGAAGACAGACTTCTTAGGTCTTGCAAACGTGGTCAAACATAGAGTCCGTGAATGACCAAGTGACTATATGTTTGTGCTGACATATTTAGGTAGTGATGTGTGTGAACACACTAGGACCATCGGGGCACTTTTTTCCCTCTTTAGGAGGTCTTTTTGCCCCTGCTTGTATATACACTTGTTGCACTAACGGGCTATGTGAACATTCTAGTGGTAATACATTTAGCATTGTGTGTTGAGCTCCAAGATTCTTCTTCTTCCTTGTGTTGTTTGCGTGCTTTTGTGGAAATCTAAATCCAACAATTGGTATCAGAGCAAGTTGCTGCTTCATCTAGGGCTTTGTCAACACCTCTCCGATTGGAGTCTCAGAATCGTACTAATTTTGGTGAGCATACTCAACGTGTTTTCGAGATCAAAATCGCTTGGCTCTATGGTGCCGAAATCATGATCTAAGCTCATTTTGGCCTCCAAATGCACCATTGCAGCACTTGTGCAGGCTATTTCATCTTTTTGCGCAAAAGGTATATACTAGTTTTGGTTCGCCAGTATAAGAGTAGTCTGCTATAGGTTTAGCAGAATTTGTTTGGGCAGTTTTGTTCAACTTTTTGAGATAAAATCAATTTTTTGCATCAAGTTATTTTCGTCACAGGCCATGGCTGAAAGCAGTGATGTATTTTGTATGTTGGATATTGAGGATAAGTTGGATGGTACCAACTACTCGTTGTGGGCTTATATGATGCAACATGTATTGGTTGCAAAGGAGTGTGGAACATTGTGCATGATGTTGAAAAACATCCTATCGCACCTGGAATTGTTACAACTATAGGTACTAAAGCTAATGTAGAAGGTGTCGAAGATGATGATATTCTCCATATTCCTATTCGTGTTGTGGTTTCTACTGCACCTACTGTAGAGCAAATGCATTGGGATGGCAGAGATGCCCTGGCACATGCATTGATAGCTTTGTCTGTCAAACATGCCATTATTCCTCACATTCGCTCTTGTAGAACAACTAAGGATGCTTGGAATACACTTATCACATTGTATTAAGCTAGGAACGAGGCTCGTGTTGCTTACCTCCGAAAATAGTTGGAGAGTGAGCACATGAATGAAGATGATTCTATGGAGATTTTTCTAACAAAGATGAACAATTGATTTCTACTAATGAGGTTATAACAGATAGCACACTTGTGCAAAGTGTTAGTCTCTTTTCTATTATAAGAAGATCAGTCTAGATAGAAGAGGTCCATAATGCATGTTGTAGATCAAGCTTTCCTAGCTAGTCAAAAGGGCAAAGGAAAATGGATCTCTTCAAGTAGTAAGCAAAAATCTGCTAATTCTGCACAATCGAAGAGGGAAGACAAATATGAAAAGAAATCAGAAAAGTAGAAATTATTTTGGAAGTATTGTAAAGGAGATGATCATATCATAAAGAACTGTCCAAAACTGGCTACGAAAGAGGCAAAGAAGAAAGAAGCTGGAATGGTTGTTGCAGAGGCCTCTACACCAAAAACAGAGTATGCTAATCTTGTGCAGAAAGAAGAATGGGCGTTTACTACTATTTGCAGTTTTGACCCATCTTGTCGTGAGCAATGCATGTCTGTAGTAGACTTAGATGTTTCGTACTTTGATAGTGCAGCGACCAAACATATCACCTTGCAACGTAGTTTCTTCACTTAACTCGAGGTTGCCTCTACAAGGAATACTATCACATATGCAAAGCTTGGCATGCATGCTTTGGTCATCTAAAGTTTTCTAGTTTGCTATGCCTATAGAAATCTGAAATGTTGTACTCTATGCCCAAACTCGAGGCACTTGGAAAACATTTTTTTGAAGGCTGTATTTTGGCCAAAATGCAGCATTCCTCCTTTCCAAAAGATGGTTCAGCTCGGGCTACTCCGAAATTGCAGCTTGTCCATAGTGATGTTTGTGGTCCTATGCAGGCACCTTCTTTTCGAAATTATCTTTACTTCATGACTTTCATTGATGATTTTTCTAGGCGTGCATGGGTATATCCATTGAAGGCAAAGTCCAAAGTGTTCATGTGCTTCAAACAGTTTTTGGTTTTTCTTAAAAATCTATCAGCATTTAAAATGGGCACCCTCCATTCTGATCGAGGGGGGGAATATATGTCTTCTAATTTAAATGCATTTCTGGCGGAATCTGGGATAAAACACCAGCATACAGTGCCATATACACCTCAATAGAATGGAGTTGTTGAACGAAACCACACTTCACTCATGGAGATGGCGAGATGTATGGTCAAGAGTTAGCCTTACCACAGTTTCTAGCTTGAGGCTATCATGTGTGTAGCATATGTACTTAATTGGTGTCCCACTAAAGCTCTCACTTCATATGAGGCTTGGCATGATCGCAAGCCATCTATTGCTCATCTACGTGTTTTTGGTTCTTTGTCATATGCATTAGTGCCTGAATAACATCGCAGAAAATTTCATGATAAAGCAGTAAAATGTGTTTTTGTCGGGTACAGTTCTGAAAGTAAAGGCTATCATTTGTATCATCCACAAGCTAAATGCATTCTGGTTAACCGTGATGTTGTTTTTGTGGAAGATGCTATTTAGCCATTGGTTTCATGTACTAAGGAGACATTTGTTAGCTCCAAAGACATGTATGATACTTTGCTACCTCTTTTTATAGGTGGATAGTCTAGTGTTGGTCCTAATGAGGCAATTTCTAAGCGTTTGCAGGTTTGATGTGGTGATGCAGATCATTCCATTTCTGATGGAGATTTACATGGTACACTTGTTGATGAGAGAGCTGATATTGAGCAGGGAAAAACTATGCCAAAATGGCTGGTGTAGACAGTCACTCTAGCACAATGGTGAGTACCAACGTGAGGAGATACACCTCATAAATGTCAATCCGTGGAGATGTGAGGACCGGTATGAAGACCGTGAGCAAGTGATGGCACAAGTGTGTGAGTGAAAGCACACGAGCATGCACACACATACACACACACGTGCACAAAGTAACAGCAAAGAGTGGAACAATGGAAGATCTTTGATTGCAAAAGAGCTCTCTTACAAAGCTGAAATCTACAACAAGCTAACCTCAAAAATGAGCTCTCCATCCCTTTTTATAGTTTTTTGAGTGGTTTTGGCCCTATCCAGACCTAGTGTTTAGTCTAGTAAAAAACTAGGTTCCGGGGCTTTTTTGGGGGCTCAAATGGAGTCTACAAATTATGAAAATTGGTAGGATGATAGTTCTAATACTCCTCAAGCTCGAGCACTCCTCGGTTTGAACAAAATGGAGTTGCAAAAATGGAAAATGGTATTTACAATGGTTTTTAGTGATAACAATCACTATTTTTATAGGGATTTCATCTGAAAACTTGATAGGTGCTTCTTGGAGCTCCCTACTTGCTCCTTCTTCTTGTGTGTCCACTTCCTTCATGCGCTTCCATGCTTTTTCCTTGACCTTGAGCTTCAACACTCCCCCCCCCCTCTTGAGTCTGTCATCCCTGAAAGACCCTTGTTGTAGTGGTTGTTCCATGTAGTACGTTGAGAGGTAGGGTCCTTTATGTATCAACAGGAGCGGTCCATCTTTCCAATGTAGCCTGGTCGATTGTCAGAATCGTCAGTTTTCCACTACTAGCCTATTCTCGAGTTGTGCCCCATGTAGGTATTTCTTCCCTAGATTTGAGCTAGAGGGTATACTTCTTGGCTTTCAAATTTTTTAGTTGCTCAAACAAGGTTGTTGATGTTGATCTCGAGCATCTATCTTCGTTGAAATGCTTCCTGGGATGTTGTACCGTGGATGTCCTTGAACTTTTGAAACATGAGGCCAAGTACTTGTGACCCATAATGATTGATGGTTAAGTGAATTTGTGCATGGGTTGGAAAAAATAGGTGCCTTGTGCACGGCCTTGTAATGTGGCCCTATGTATGAGTACTTGGGAAATGCATTGGAAGAAGTATGGTGCAAGAAATGGGCTCTTGAGCTAAGTGCTCAAGGGTATTCTGACGAAGAGGTTTCCTAATCTATCAAGGTTATAGTGTTATTGAAGCATACATGTCTTATCATGATGAAAGGTTTGTTGATCTTCATCTCTTTGTGTTGTACTTCCATCATGGTGTTTGACCATTGGCTTGTCTTTTTGGTTGATGAACATCCTTGCTGATGGTTCACCGATGAGTGTTGTCGAGCGCATGGACGTGTTGTTTTTTTTTTTTGAACAATTACAAAACCAGAAGAAGGTGGTTCGGATCAATAAAATAAAATATATTACATGTGTCAAGTGTGTCTCATGTGCTTGGGATTTATCGATTGTGTCTATGCACGACCGTGTAATGTGGCCCTATATTGATGCATACTTTGGAACTACATGATGTGAATGGTGCAAAAGACAAGGTTATGCCAAAGGCACATGGCTGTTGCTCGTCAAGGCTTCTCATGTTACTTGTAGACTTGATGCAATATTTTTTTGGAGGTGGCCAGTGGACCTTGAAATGATGTGATCAGTAGATCAGGAGATGACAACTGACATTCCTCTCTATTTGATATAGCGGTTGTCATGTACTGTTTAGCGTGCCTTTTTGTTTGAGTGGTTGTGACCGCATTAGTCTTTATACAAGAGGATTTAGCTTGCCTTTGAGTCTTTTCCTTCGTGATTGAGTCCTCCTAGGTCATAGAGATTTTGATGCACACAACATCTTGTTCGTGAAGATTGGTCTTAGAGGAACTAAGAGAGTGCGTGGTGCCATGATCTGTGAGCATGCAGTTCTCTAATTCTACTGTAATGCATTGCTCATGTGCCCAAACTTGAAGAAGTTGACTTCTTAGATTCAAGTTAACTACATGGTCATAAATCCAATCTTGACCTAGGACAAGTGGCTCTTTAAGATCCTCATCGTGACACACTAGCATTTTGACTTTTATTGGAACATCTTGAAGGTAGATGGAAAGTTCCACGTCGCCCAAACAAGGGGTTTCCACGCCTCCTAAACCTATGAGATAGGCTTCTATGGGCTTGATATTCAATTGCAGGTCTTGACAGTATGAAAGTCTAACTGCACTAGTTGTTGCACCTGAGTCAACCAATGCTCTCACAGTCCTTACACTCTTTCCTTGTCCTAACTCTATGGTCATAAAGGGGTGTCGGTCAATTATTCGAGAAGTAGTTAGGTCCGATTTTTGGCACATGTCCATGTGATATTTTGGAGCTTTTGTGTTGACATCTAGGCCTAGTCTCCGTAACTTATTTCTTCTGATGCACTCTCTAGCCTCTACTTGTGCTTCTTCTCTAACCCTCAACTCCTCTTCTTTTTGCTTCTTAGCAGTGTTGAGTCTCATTAACATATCCTCTGTGAGAGGTTCCTGATATAACTTCACTCTACAACCACTGATATAGTTTGGCAAGATATCACCTTCTAAAGTAGCCAATTGAACTGCACCACTAGTGGAGATTCTGTTAATGATCATGGGTCCATATCCTCATTTCTCCAGCTTACGGGCATGTTGCTTGAGTGTATAAACTAGCACCAAGTCTCCTTCCTTCAATCCTTTATCCTTCACATGGGCATCAAAGTATGCCTTTTGCCTTTTCTTTGCCGCATAGATGCCTGCTACCGCTCGTGGCCTTGTCTCACCTAAGCATTCTAGATCAAAGATTCTAGAGGACAACTCATGTCCATTCCACTCATGCTCTTCTGCTACTTTTAGGGTTGGGATTAGGAAATCTAATGGTAGCACAACATTCTATCTGAGGACCATCTGAAATGGGGTGGCATTGAGTATCGTTTTGTAGGCAACTCGGTATGCCCAAACAGCATGATAAAGTTGTTTGTCCCAATCAGAGCGTTTATTATTTACGAGTTTTGCCAATACATTACATAGGATCTTATTTGTGCTCTCGGCTTGTCGGTTAGCTTGTGGGTGATAGGGGGCAGAATTCTTATGTATCACCATGAATTCTTGAAGGAGATTTTCAATGACCTCATTCAAGAAGTGCGTACCTCTATCACTGACCAACTCTATTGGTAACCCGTATCTAGTGAACACGTTTTTGAATAAGAACTTAGCCCTCGTTTGAGCATCATTCTTTGTTGTGGCTTTTACTTCCACCCATTTTGTAAGGTAATCTATGGCTACAATAATGTACTCTGCATGGGAGTTCCTAATTGGGGGGTTAATAGGATCTACAAAGTCTATACTCGACTTCAAAAATGCACGTCCTCCCATCATTGGCCTCAAAGGAATCTCATCTTTTCTAATAAGATATTGGGCACGTTGGCATGTGTCGCATTTCTTCACATAGGTATGTGCATCCATGTGAAGAGTTGGCCACCAAAGTCCTGAGAATAGAATGGTCTTGATTACTCTGTCAGGCCCAAAGTGTCCACCTGACACACCGCTATGTGCAGTTTCTAAGACTTTCAAATAGTCTGATTCATGAATGCACAGTCTTAAGTATCCATCTTTGCCTCTCCGATAAAGGTTGTCTCCTACTAAGGCATAGTCGTGAGCCTCTTGCTCCATGCTTCGTCGCCTTGTCAGACTAGCCTCGCTGGTTAGTGTTCCCGATCTCATAAATTCGACCAATGGAGCACTCCAATCTGAAATTAATGACATGTTATAAAGAGTGGCATGCTCCACTGGGGGTCTCTGCTGGCACACTGGACAATTCTTAATCCACTCATGTATTTCTTTGTCCATGCTAGGCCAATACACTCCTAAACGTTTTAGGTTTTTCAATGCTCGTTGTTTTGCAATGCTCGTCGTTTCTTAATCCACTCATGTATTTCTTTGTCCATGCTAGGCCTATACACTCCTAAACTTTTTAGGTTTTGCAATGCTCGTTGTTTAGAGTAGTGATTTCCTAGCAATCCTATATGGGCTTGTGCAACCAACTAGTATGTTCATCGTCCTCAACACAACAAGCTAGTACGCCCTCGGTATCTTGCTTGTGCATACTTCCTGCCAATATTTGATATTGCTGTGATCGTACAATTTCTTCTTTGTTTGTTTTTACGTTCTTATTTGTAGGTCGGAAGGTTAGGAGGTATTTGCCCATTTAGGAACAACTTCTAAATTGAACAAATAAGCGTCAGGTAGTTCATCAGATACTCCTTGCGGTGGCTCTCCTGAAGTGATGCGAGAAAGATGGTATGCACATTTCCTGACAACAACTTCAAAGTCGTATTCCATTAGTAAGAGGAACCATCTTACTAAGCGGCCTGTATTGCAAGGTTTATTGACCAAATATAGTAAAGCTTGATGATTAGTGAAAAACTTGAACTTATTGGCCAATAGATAGTGTCTAAACTTTTTCACAGCATATACCATACCTAAACCTTCCCTTCTGATTGTCGTATAGTTTCGTTCAGCCGCATTTAATTGTCTACTAGCATATGCTATCGGCAAATCTAAGTTTCCTTCACATGTGGGTTGTGCTAGCACACATCCTATAGCATGATTGGATGCATCCACATGGACATGGAAAGGCGTATTCCAATCAGGGGTGGTAAGTATTGGTGCTGAGCACAAACGTCTCTTCAGCTCACTGAAGGAATTCTCGTATTCCTCGTTCCACTCAAAATTTGTCAACAACCCATAAAGAGGTTTAGCTATGATGGCATACATGTGGATAAACCTACGGTAATATCCACAATGGCGCATAAAGGCTTGTACCTCTTTAACATTCCTTGGTCTTGGAAACGCTACTATGGCTCTCACTTTGTCTTCATCTATTGATATCCCATTTTTAGAAACAATGTGACCTAAGATTTTACCTTGTCGTACCATGAACACACACTTCTTTGGGTTCAGACAAACTCGATATTCTCTACACTTGTTGAAAATTTTCCTGAGCTCAGGAATGTGGTATCTTCCTTGTTGGGAATGCGCACATAAATCATCCACATATACTTCTAAGCTCTTTCGCAAGAACTCCTTGAAGACATGACACATGCGTCTCTGGAATGTAGCAGGTGCATTAGTGAGCCCAAATGGCATCACGCAGAATGCAAAAATCCCCCACTCTGTGGTGAAAGCCGTTTTGTGTTGATCTTCTGGGGCAATGGTTACTTGGTTGTAGCCTGAAAATCCATCAAGGAAGCTATAAACTTCCTTGCCTGCAACACGTTTCAATAAATGTTCATTGATAGGAAGTGGAAAACTATCTCGGATCGTAGCGGCATTAACTTTTTTTAGGTTAATGCACACTCACAACTTTCCATTCTTCTTCGGCACCACTACAATGGGGGACACCCATTCAGTATGCTTAATCTCATAGATAAATCCCGCTTCAATCAACCTATCAATCTCTTCTTTTATTTTAGCTTCATAAGTGTCATTTTATATGTAGGGCTTTTGTTTGGTGGGCTTGGCATCAGCCGTCATGGGTATAGTATGAGAGAAAATTTTTGAATCTACTCCCTTCAAGTCTCTATAGTGCCACGCAAACACGTCCCTATATTCCCTTAATAGAGCTACAAGCTCCACTTCTTCTTTTGCACTTAGGTCATCTCCTATGTACGTACATCGCTCTTCGTTCCCTTCAATGGTCACTACAATTTTTTTGTTCTTTTCTTTATTGTCATATGCTTGTCCTATAATGGCCTCTCTCTTAGGCATTCATACCAAAATTTTCCTATCCTCAATTTCATATTTCTTGAAATTTTCTGGTACCTCAAACAATGATTCGTCCTCTTCTTGTTTCATTGCTTTTCTTTTCTTTTTCCTTTTACCTCCTTCACTTCCATCCTTAGAATTTACCGTTTTAATGCTCGTGAGGGGTTCTTCTTCTTTTTGAGTCAATACTCCTACATCTTCTAGATAGTGCTCCTCTGAGACGAAGCAGCTATCCTTCACAATGGACTCTAGATCATCGTCATTCTCTTGTTCTTCTATGACATCACTAGGGTCACACTCTTCCAACAAGGGCTCACACATGAACACTGAAATATCATAACCCTCCTCATCACAATGAGGTGTCCATTGTTTTTCATTAATTGCAATGTCCATGGTAGCTAAAATTTATGCCCAACCATGAGCCTCAAATTCCTCATCTGGAAATATCATCGATGTATAGGCTGGCTCTTTGATTGGTTTATCTCTTGGGGGAGCTCCTTCTTCCCTTTCTTTTAGGTGCTTTTCCTCTTCATCTACGACCTTGCAGATCCACAAGTGAGTATCTTCATGCAGCTAGGATGGATCACGTGAACTTCTAGAATGCACCGAGATAGAATCTTCTTTTGCTTTGTGGATAGGATTCCACTGTAGGGGTGGTACATCTCTGAAGGTGTAATCCTTCAAATTGACGTTGGTTGTGACCCCTAAGTGTTGTAAGTACAAGGAGTTTGTTACCCAATCCTGTACTATTTGCATTTGTCATAGGAATGGTCTTCCTAGGATCATCTCGTAGACATTATTTTTTTCAAAGTCACATATAGCAAATGTATGTTCAAACTCTACACCACAAGCGGTTAGAGTTATCCCTTCGAGCAATCCTAGAGGTCTTTTAAAATGACCATCTGCCATTTGAAGCTTCATTCTAGTTGGTCTCAATGTGGGTTTGCCCCATTGCTTCCACAAGGAAGTGGTCGCAATAGCAACACCAGCACCTGAATCTACGATTGCTTTGGTTGTGTAACCTTGATATGTGATTGGAAGATAAGTATTACCTTCTTTACCTTCGCTCATGTCTCCTATTTTATCAAGAGGTATTTCTGGAACTTTTTGCTTAGAGCCCACTTTTGGCATATTGGAATCAAGTTCTGGAACCTGATCCTTTACATGATTCCATAGCTCGGGTTTTGCTTTGAGCAGCTCTTCCACAGTGAGATGACACTAAACCTTAGTGTTCTTCACGACATCAGTGTTCCTTGGAACCACTGAGTCTTCATTTCCTACCAATATTGTGGGAGCTCTAATCTGGAGAGATTCAGATTCCTATGGGCATGTGAATTGTGGCAACTCTTGTAAAGAATTAGATTCAAAATCTAATCTTTCATCTTCATGTTGCTCTATTTGGTCTCCGTAGATAGATGGAATGTCTTGGGGGAATTGGTCATGAAGATCATCAATCTCAGGAATAGGAGGGGGATTTCCCTTCTCCTTGGCCCATTTCTCTTCTTGTATTTTCCGCAAGAACTCTTGAGAGTATTGTTGCATTGAAAGAGGTGTTCCATCATCCACGGAATCAGGAACATAAGATTTCCTTGGTGGTGATCTTTCTCTTTCAATAATTGGTTGAGCCTGTGGAGGTAAAGAAACCTAGGGTTTGTTTACCAATTGCTCTAATCTTTCTAGTATACCCTGGAAATGCAAATCCGATTTGACAGAGTTTGTCTGATTGAACTTTTGACTAGTCTCGAGCATAGCTTGAGCTACTTCTACCATTTTCATGCACATTTTTGTTCGTTGAATCTCTAAGTCTGCACTAGGGTAACTCTTGTCCAGGTTTGCAGCTGTTGGCCCTTCTTGAAGACGAGCCTGATAGGCCTTGAACATCATGTCCAAGCCTTCTAGGGTTGGATCTGCAAGAACAGAACCTGATTGCTGTCTATTTACAATGGGCAGTGGGGTGGAATGAGGTGGTGTGGATGGAGGTTCGGCATGAGAGGGGCTTTGAGATGCAATCTCTCCTATTTTTGTTTTGGTATCCCTTAGGCTGTCTTGTAGTTTGGATATCTTTTTGTTCTACTTACGATTCGCCTTCTCTCTGATATCCTTGCAAGTTCTTGTTTTCCTCTTACTAGGCTCTTCTGACTCACTTGACTCCGATTGCTCAGATGGTTTTGTTTGTTGTGCAACTTGTGCCCTAGTAACTGCCTGTACAGGAGCCACATTATCGCTAATTGAACTTGAATCTGCCACTACGCCTACCACATTGATGGGCGTAACCTTAGGCACACTAGAGGGATTCCTAGGACACTCTCTAGGAAGATGTTCCTTGCCACACTCAGGACAAAAGCCTTGTATTGTGATGTTTTGTCCTTGTCCCAGAGATGGTTGGTGGGGACATTCACGAATGAAATGGTCACCTTGACATCTAAAACATGGACCTCTAGGGGCTTGTGGTCTTACTTGTCTCGCTTGGGGCCTGGGGTTGGGATTCGTATACATGACATTGGAGTATTATAGTTCCCAATTTTGTTCCATAAGTGGTGTCTCGTATGGAGAAATCTCACTTTGCTCAGGTGACTCTATGTAATAAGCATGTGGACTACCTTCATGGGAGTAGTCTGGATTATGAGCATGAGATCCATTTTCTGAGACCAAAGGGGTTAGTGACACCAATGCTCTATTAGGGTTCTCCTCGGCCATCGTATACTTAACTGGGATCACATTGGCAGGAGCTGGTGGTTGGTTTCCTAGGACTGGTTGTGGCCTATATGGTGCCCGATATTGTTGTTGTGGTCTATAATATGGCTGTTGGTATTGGTTATGATACCTATCCTACTGGTAAGGTTGCTGAAAATTTTGTCTAACAGCCTGCCTGTTGTATGGACAATCTTGAGCCATATGATTTGTGTATTTTCTCTAATTGGTGCAATACAAAGCATTCGGGTTTCCTTGGGGTTGAGCCATCATTGGGTAGACATTAGCCATGTGATCTCCTCCGCATGTATAACATCGTTTGAATGAGGTGACCTTTGGCATTTATCTATTTTGAACTCCTAGCTTTTTGGCCACCTGCTCAATTATCTCATCTATCTCACTAGAGATTCTAGAGGTATGATTAGTAGAACTGTCAGAGTCCTTATAGAGTTTGGATAGTCCTAACTCCTCACCCAAGTTTTCTTCTATGTCAATGCATATCCACACACACTCTTCTATGGATCTAGGCTCTTTCAGGTACACATATGACCTTAACTTTGTGCTCAATAGGCCATCTAAAAATAGTGCCACTTGTTTGGCTGTTGTGGGTAATTCTGGCACAGGGCATCTTTCCAAGTACTATCTAAACCTTCTTCTTGCAAGTTGCACTGTTTCTTGGGGTGTTTGCTTGAAGCTGTGGATCAAGGATGATGTGTTATGCCTGATACCACTCTTGGAAAACTCTACAATGAATTCTTCTAGCAGTTGACCTATCTCTCGATAGTTGCGACTATTCAAGGGTTGAAACCAAGCTAAGGCAGTACCCTTAAGAGTCAAACCAAATGCCTCGAATTGGGTGAACAAGTCCTCAACCTGTTCAGCTCTTAACACTTGTTTGAACTCGGCCACATGATCATAAGGATCTCCAGACCCATCAAAATAGCTCTTCATTGTCTTAACCACTTGAGAGGGTCTAAGGGTTCTTGAGTGCTCTCGTGGTCTTGGGAACGGAAAATCATGTTCCTCTCTTTGATGCCGATGTACACGATGTGTCTCTCTTTCACGTCTGTCATTTTCAATCCTTGATCGGTCTCTACCCACTGTGTGTGCAAAGCTTACCTCAGGTCTCTCTCTAGTTCTTTCCCTCTGGGTTTCATGAGCCTTGGATGATCCTGCTCCTTCAAGGCCTTGGGAAACATTAGATCTTGATGGAGGGAAAATTGACTCACCTTGCCAGGTGTATGCATGCCTATCCTGCTCTGTCACCAAGAACATTTTCTCAAATGTGTGATCTAGATAGACAACTTTCCCTGTTGTCTTCGAATCCTTGAACTCATAGATGGTGACTATTGGGCTTGGTTGATCTGGCTTGAATCTCCAAAAGGCTTCCTCCATTTCTCTATTCAAGAACAGCTCTATGCATCTGTTGTCTTGGGAAATCCATTCTGGAGTGATCACTCTGGTCAAAACCGACTTACCTCTAGGAGTCTTGGGTTCTCCTCCTAGGTCCCCTTGCTCTAGGTCTCCTATCTCATTCTCAGGAATAACATTTCCAAATTCATCTATCCTATCTGGGAGGTTGGTTACCACATACATGGTTCCTTCCTTATCAATGTATGCACCCTCTTCGAACTTGACCACTGGGTGTTCAAGTCCAAAGGGTTGATCAGGATTTTTGAGTTGAACCACTCATCGTCTTAGCCCATCCTCATAGATGCAAGCACCTAATTGGTTGGTCCTGATATACTCCAATTGGGTCTTATAGGGACCTTCTAGTGTCTGTAAATAGGCAGTGCCTGAGCTACGTGTGGTTCTTTCCATGTTAAAAGACATTTCTGAGTCATTGGTCTCTGAACTTAGTGTGAAAGGATAACCACTAAGTTGTTGAGCCCAAGACTTGGCTATATGGTTGACACTAGCCTCAGATGATCTAATGGTTTGTCTATCCTTGCCTAAGTGTCTGCCAGATCTTAGGTTCATAAGCCTTGGCTTCTAGTCCCAAAGTTCTCTTATATTGCTCAAAATCCTTTGGAACTCCTTGGTTTTCTAGTTTACTTGAGGGTCACTTCAAAATACCCTATCTAATAATTCGTGTATTATTTTTACCGTAACAAAACTAAAATCATAGCAAACGCATTTCGTATGAAAAAGTTATGCCAATTCAGGGTTATGGGGTTAAAATAGGGAAATAGGACCTCTCTGGGATTACTATAGAACATGTGATACATGATACTTAGCAAGTATTGCAATACTTGAGGTAGGCGATACTCGATACTTGTCTTGCCACGATACACAATATCTCAACGAAACGATACACAACACTTGATACAGGAGTAGGTCCACAATACTCGATACTTAGGCCACACGATACACATACTCAACCAACTATACCGATCACGATACTCGATATCCAGCAAGTATCGCCGAAGAACCCTCACGATATTCCCTGTATGAAGACTCCAGGAGTTAGAAAGGCACATGCAAATGATACACGGGGAAGTGATCTAGGACCAAGAAGATCTGGGAGGATCCAAAACTTTGTGCAATGATTGATGTATGACGGTTATATGGCTCGTCATTGTCCCTACATGACCAAGGTAATAAAAGATGTTGAACCTTCTTGTTTTGAAGATGTAGTTGGAAATAAAGATTAGGAAAAAACTATGGATGAGAAGATGGGTGCACTTTATGGAAACAAAACATGGAAGCTGGTTCAATTGCCAGAAGGAAAGGAGCCCATAGGCTGCAAGTGGGTTTACAAGGTAAAGCACAGTGCTCATGGTAATTAAAGCACATACAAAGCACGGTTGGTAGAAAAAGGATATGCACAAACTTATGGCATTTATTATGAGGAAACATTCAGCCCTGTAGCTGAAATGTCTACTATCAGAATACTTGTTGCATTAGGTACAACAAAAGGATGGAGTTTGCGTCAAATAGATGTGAAGAATGCTTTCCTACATGGTGAGCTACATGAAGAAATATACATGGACCAGCCACAAGGATATGAAGATTCAAAGCACCCAAAATATGTTTATAGGCTGAAAAAGGCTTTTAATGGTCTTAAACAAGCCCTCATGCTTGGCATGCAAGGATTGGTGACTATTTAACCACCATTGGGTTTTCTATGTGTGATGAAGATCATTCACTATATGCAAGGAAGGGTTATCATCGCATCACAATTATGGGTATTTATGTTGATGAATTGATTGTAGGAGGTGACAATGAAGTAAGCATTAAAGAGGCAAAGCAACTCCTTATGCAAGAGTTTGACATGAAAGTTCTTTGTGTATTGTGTTATTTCTTTGGCACTCAGTCTATACATACAAAAATAGGTATATGGATGTCAAAAAGGAAATATGCTTTGAATATGCTACAAAAGTATAGTATGGAAGATTGTAAGCAAATTGCCATGGTATTCGATTAGAATTCAAAGTTGCATACTACATGAAGAGAAGCAATAAAAAATGCTACTATATAGTAATATATCTGACAATTACAAGGCTTGATCTTACACTATTGTACTTGAAAGTCAATTTATACAGGTTGCTAGACTTTGAATGTCAATTTATGTAGAATAGAAGACCTCATCTAAGGGACACTATTGGACTTGACAGTTAATTTATGCTGATTGGGCTGGTAGCATTCCATATAGAGGATCTACTAGTGTTTTTCTATTCTCACTTGGGAGTGTAGCTATTACATGGAGTATTAAGAAGAAACCCACTGTTGCTTTGTCCACTATAGAGGCTGAGTATAGAGGTGCTGCAATGGCAGCATGTGAGGCATCATGGCTAGAGACGCCACTTACGGATTTCGGTGTAGAAGTGCAAAAGTCAATCACCATCTATTGTGATAATCTTAGAAGCATATAGTTAGCCCAGAACCCTATTTATCATGCTAAAACAAAGTATATCGAGGTACAATATCACTTCATCAGAGAGAAGGTATTAGCGGGTGATATTGATCTTGTTTATGTGAGAACAAATGAGCAGGTTGGTGATATTCTCACTAAAGCACTTGGAGCAGAGAAGGTGAAGAAGTTTTGGAAGATGCTTGGCTTAGATGACATGACATTGAGTTTTATGGGGAGTGTTGAGATATCAGGTTCAACATGTGATGATCCAGGATGACACATATCACTTTTCCATTTTTATGACGTATAGTGGTCTCGCTGATATATGTGAGTGACACTTCATTCAGCTTTACTAAATTTATCTACCCATAGATGGCATATTTGTTTGTTGCCACATCACTCATTTGTGGACACTAGGATTTTTATTTTTACTTCTCTTTATATATTGCACTCGTTGTATTGTAGCTTTATCTAATCCTTCTACATTCCTTTTATGTAATAAAAAAAGAAGAAGATCATTCTTCCTTGCCTCAATCTGTGTGTGTGTGTGCTCCTCTTTTATTGTGAGAGCGTGTATGAGCTATCTTCATTATCTCCTTCCTCTTTACAATTGGGAGCAATAATACTCCTATTTCATGTATATCAATCCTAATCATAGTCCCCAATCGAGACAATTGAGACCCCAAGCCCTTTGAGCACTATGTTTTAGATGTCAAAGTGACCATTTCATTTGAGAGTATTCCCACCCACCAGCTTTGTGACACGGATTGAACATCATAATACAAGGCTTTTGTCCCAAGTGTGGCAAAGAACATCTCTTGAGACATTGTCCAAGGAACCCCTCTAGTGAGACCAAGGTTACACCAATTAATGCGGTATGTTTAGTGGTGGGTTCAAGTTCATTTAGCATTAACATGGCTCCTATATAGGTAGTCACAAGGGCACAAGCCTTAAAGTAAGATAAACTAGCTGAACAATCCGAATCTAGTGAATAGAGAGAGCGTACTAAGAGGAAAACAAGAACATGAAGGATACCAAGGAGAAGGCCAATGGTAAGTGGGCTAGAAAGTTATTCAAGCTAGAAGAAAGCCTCAAAGATGCAAAAATAAAAATAGCAAACTTTGTGTCTCAAAACCCCTCGCATCCCATAACTTGTTACATACGAACAAGCTCTAAAGTATTGTTTTTTAGGCTTATGGATTTTATTATTTATGATAAATAACATGTGGAGGTGCTCACATCTCCAAATGTAGAGTAAAAGTAGATAAAAGTAGATAAAAGTAAGATGGAAAGGAGAGGTGTTTATTTTTAGACAAGGAAGGTGCTTCTGTTGACAACCTCTCAATAAAAGAGTGGTTCTCTTAGTGTAGGTGGAAAACTTGAGTGATTCTTGTTGTGTTTTGAAGTTTACAACTTTTCATATATGTAGATTAGTTTCACGACAGAATTTAATGAGAAAAGCCCATGCAAATAGGCATTTTTGCAGATCTACTTTCTTGTGTGTATCAAGTGTCTCATTAGAGACATACCTCTGTTCAAACTTTCATATCTCAATTGTTATGGGGTCTTCATGGGTGATTTCACTTGGAGGAGTTTGCATAGCTCTTAACACTTTCTATCTATATAATAATTTTTCATAGCTCTTTGATTTTACCTGCTGCTATATATATGTTTTTGATTCGGATAGTTAGTCATACCTTGTTGTTGCAGGCCTCCGCATACCTTGACTCCAAAATATTTGTTTGGGAGCTATCGTCCAGATTTTTAGACCTTTTTTTTGTTCTAAAGAATGCTACTGAATGTCTACTTTCTGAATATATGATTAGTTTTGACAAATTCTACTTAGAGAGTTTCTAGTGGTTATGTTTGCTACAGTCACCCATTTCTGTTTTCTTGAAAGTTTGGAGGAAAGTCTGATTTGTGAAGTTTGGAAATGTTTGTTTGATCTTTTGAAGATGTTGGTAGGTCTCATCATGTTTGGTTGCATACTTTGATGTTTACAAGTTTTTAACATAACATTGTGGTATCAAAGCTTTTGGTCCTTTTTATCAAATCTTTCATAAAGCCTATTGAATTATCTTCTTCGTTTACAACGATTAAACATGGCAGATTCGAGTGCATCAATTGAGAAATAATTAGATGGAGAAATTATCCCATGTGGCAATTTAGAATGGATTTTTATCTCATGTCTAAAGACCTTTGGGGTTATATAACAGGTACAGAAGTGAAGTGAGTTTTACCAGAAGCTCCTACACAAGTAGATCGAGCAAGAGAGCAAGAATGGATCGAAAGAGATAGAATAGTTCTATTTATTATATGAGAAACAGTTTCGAATACTATGCTTGGACATATAAGAGATTTGAATACTAGCAAAAAAGCCTAGGAGTCTCTAGAAAGGATATTTGCAACTACCAATAGAGCAAGGCAAACACAAATTATTGGTGCGTTGACAAGAGTAAAGAAGAAGCCACGAGAATCAGTTAATGATTTTGTTCTTTAGGTAAAATCTTTTATTGAAGCATTAGCTTCTATTGATGCATCTCCTAATGAGTGTATAAAGTTTAATAGCATGTTAAATTGCTTGAGAGAAGATGAAAGATGGAAATCTTTCATTACATCTATCATCACGCGAGGGAAGATACCATCCTTTGAAGATTTACGAACGCTCATGATGACTGAAGAAATCAACATAGAAGGTGGGAATTCTTATCATTCACAGAGAGGTAGTCAAGGACAAGCTCTTTATACTTCATCAAATAGATCAAGAGGAAGAGGAAATTGGAGAGGAGGAGAACAATTCAACAACAATGCAAGAGGAAGAGGAAGCTTTAATGCTACTAGAGGAGGAAGAACAATACCAATAATTCAACAGACTCAACCAAATCAGCAAGGTAACTTTACTTGTAATTATCGTGGTAAAGCTGGTCATTATGTGAGGGATTGCTTCTCCAACCCAAATAGAAGAGGTGGTTTTGGAGGACAACGAAGAGGAAGAGGCCAAGATCACATGCATCAAACAACAACATAGTGCAAGAGGAGGATCAAACATGGAAGGAAAACATTCTTATGGCTATGCATACGGAGACACATAAGAGGAAGGGAAACAACAAAACTTGGTATGTAGATAGTTGTTGCTCAAACCAAATGAGTGAAAACATGAATATGTTTGTGAACTTACATAAGCCAGATTCAAGAGTTAGAGTTGCTACAAGAGATAGTACTGAGCATGAAGTAGTTTACATTGGTAATTGTCCACTTAACGAACATGTAACTCCCAGAGATATTTTGTTTGTTCGTACTATTACAAGAAATTTGATTTCAATTGGACAGATAGAGGACAATGGAGTGAGGGTCAATTTTGATAGTATTCAGTGGCAAGCTTATCAGAAAAAAATGGGACTTTTGTTATAAAAAGACAAAAGGTAAATAGATTATATACTTATGAAGTTGAAGTTCCAAATTCTGCAGGTTATACAATGGTTAATGGGGCTCAAGTAAGTCAACTAGATATATTGCATAAAAAACTACGACACATCAGTGTTGAAAGATTGAAGGATATTGCAAAGAAATTCTTGGTTGAAGTTCTACCACAACTACCTAAGCAATATTTGGATTTTGTTTGTGAGGCATGTCAATTTGGAAAACACGTACAAAGTCCTTTTTCAAAAGAAAGAATGCAAAGCAGAGGTATTTTGGACTTGATTCATACTGATGTATGGGCTCCATCTCAAGAAGAGTCCATGGCATGTAGCAAGTACTTTTTAATGTTTATTGATGAGTTCTCAAAGTTTATATTCATTTATTGTACGAAATACAACTCCGAAGTGTTTGATATGTTCAAGAAGTTTAAATCATTGGTTGAAAAGCACACAAATCAAAGCATAAGAAGGTTTAGATCAGATGGAGGAGGTGAATATTTTTCTAATCAGTTTCCTACATATTTGAAGGAAGAAGGAATAAAAAATGGATACTACAAATAGATACACACCCGAACAAAATGGTGTGGCCCAAAGAAGAATCAAGTCTATCTTGGAGATAGGTAGGTGCATGTTAAATGAAAAGGACTTACCACTTACTTTTTGGGCTGAAGCATGCAATATGCTAGTTTATGTGATGAATAGATTACACCTACTCAAACTCATGTACAAAAAGCACCTTATGAATTGTTGTATGGATCAAAACCGAATATTTCTAACTGTAGAATTTTTCGAAGCATATGTTTTTTTCATGTTCCACAACACTTAAGGTCAAAGTTGGATCCAAGGTCACAAAAAATGATTTTTATTGGTATGGCAGAAGGGCAACAAGGATATAGATGTTTGAACCCAGATACGAAAGAGGTAATTGTTTCGAGAGATGTTATTTTTCATGAAGATAAATCTTGCTATAAACATGAAGTGCACGTAGATGAAGAAGAAACTACAAGAAGTCACGAAGAAGAGCCAAATTCTCCAAGCTCACCAGAAAGAAAAATTACACATGAAGAGATAACTCCCCCAATCAAAAGTTGAAGAGAACTATGGATTTTATTTCAAAGGAAATTGACTCACAGGAAGAAGAAAGTGAAGGTTCTACGTGAAGAAGAACTCAAACTTGAAGGCAAGAAAAGCATGGCATTACAACAAGTTTATCAAGTTATCCAATAAAATAAAGAAGGCAAGCGCAAAGATTTTCTCATGAAGCTTATATGGCCAAAATTCTTGAGGAGCAGGAACCAAGAACTTTTAAAGAAGCATCAAAGGTAAAGAAATGGGTTAAAGCAATGGATGAAGAATTTACAGATTTGTATGAGAACAATAGATGGAATTTGGTTCCAAGGCAACCTAACATGAAGGTAATTGATAACAAATGGGTTTATTGGATAAAGAGAAACAACGATGGTTCAATAAGTAGATATAAAGCAAGGCTTGTTTGTAAAGGTTACGCACAAAGTTATGGCATTGATTATGAGGAGATAATTTCTTCTGTTGCCAAGATATCAACAATAAGGACATTAATAAGTGTTGCTGCAAGCAAGGTATGGAATCTTTATCAATTAGATATAAAAAATGCATTTCTCAATGGTGGTTTAAAAGAAGATGTGTACATGGAGCAACCAGCAGGTTATGAAGATCCCAAGAAGCCTACACATGTATGTAAACTCTTAAAAGCATTATATGGTCTTAAACAAGCTCCAAGGGCTTGGAATTATAGATTGGTAAAGTTGCTTGAAAAGCATAGATATAGGTGTTCAAATGCAGATACTTCTTTGTATGCCAAGGTTGAAGGATCATTGATTTTTTATATCTCAATTTCTATGGATGAATTGATAACAACAGGAAATGATGAAGGTGAAATAACCAGGATCAAAGCAAAGCTCGGATCTAAATTTAAAATTTTAGATTTAGGAGAACTCACGTATATTCCTGGAATCAAAGTTATGAAGAAGGATGATGGTGTATATCTTCTACAAAGGAAGTATATTTCAAATTTGTTAAAGAAATAAGGGATGGATCATTGCAAGAGTATCAATAATCCGATGGAACCCAATGTGAAGTAAAATGGTGAAGATGGTGAACCTTTAGAAGATCCATCTATCTAGAGGTTTTTGATTGGTTCTCTTATATATGCAACTTTAATAAGGCCGTATATTACATTTAGTGTAAGGAAATTATCACAGTTCATGAGCAAACCCACATATGTTCATATGCAAGCAACTAAAAGCGTCTTGAGATATTTGAAGGGTACATTAAATGAAGGTCTGGGCTATAAATATCATGAATTTATGGATTTGAAAGCATAGAGTGATGTAGATTGGGCTAGAAATAAGGATGACAGAAGGAGTACAGGTGGATATCTGATATTTGCTGGTAATAATTTGGTTTCATGGAGTTCCAAAAAACAGCCTACAGTAGCCCTTTCAAGCACAGAAGCTAAATATAGAAGCCTTACAAATGCAACATGTGAGATTATGTGTTATTTGAAGCTTTATGAAGATATGAATCTATCCACAAAACATCCACTCCTCTTTGCGATAATGTAAGTTCATCACAGCTCACATCTAATCTAGTGTACCATGCAAGAACCAAACATATTGAAGTACACTACCTCTATATCTGAGAGAAGGTCATGAATGAACATATTGATATTCAACATGTTGGAACCAAAGATCAATTAGCAGATTTACTCACAAAAGCAGTGGATGCTCAAAAGCTCAAGCGAATCAAAGTTCTACTTGGAGTCGAAGCTTTGTATTTAGAGCTTGAGGGGGGCAATGTTACATAAGAACAAGCTCTAAACTATTGTTTTTTAGCTTCTGGATTTTATTATTTATGATAAATAACATGTGGAGGTGCTCACATATTCAAATTTAGAGTAAAAGTAGATAAAAGTAAGAAGGAAAGGAGAGGTTTCTATTTTACAGACAAGGAAGGCGCTTCTATTTAGAGCCTCTCAATAAAAAGAGCCAAATTGAGTGATTCATGTTGCGCTCTCAAGCTTACAACTTGTATTGTATAAGAAGATCCGTTTTTTTACAAAATTTAATGAGGAAACCCTGTGCGAGTAGGCGTTTTTGTAGATCTACTTTCTTGTCTGTATCTGGTGCCTCATCCGAGACATACCTGTATTCAAACTTTCATATCTCAGTCGTTATGAGGTCTTTTTGAGTGATCAAACTTGGAGGATTTTCATTAGCTATAATTTCTATTTTATATCAAAATCTCTCATATATCTATAAGAGGCTTGTAATCTCGCCACCTATGAGCCCCCATTCTTGAGCTTATTGTTGATCATTTGTAGAGGTTGAGTGGCTTAAATCATAGCCTACTCTTCTCACTATCATCTGGCATCATATCTATGTCAATGATCATGTAAAAACATTATTTTATAATACATTACATCATTGATCACATCTTTCTTAATCTCTACTATGTTCACTCAGAACAATCTACTTTGAATGCTCATATCTCAGTTATCTCACCATCATTTTCCATGATCTATAGCTTGTTGGAGCCATCTCAAAGTCTACTTCAAGCTATCAAAATGTCAAGACATTCTCTTCAGCCAATGGGGAGAAATCCGCGTCAAAGTGCTCTCTAGTCATTCTCTATGTAGCTCCTAAAAAAAGTCGGGGTAAGGATCCATTTGCTAAATGATTGCTCACACTATGTTTTATCATTTTAAGTGATTCCACTTGGAATCATTATCTACGCTAATTAGATACCATCAAAAGGAATGTTCCTAATTGCTAGTGTACTATGAGGGCTGAGCAAAATATCTAGGACGTGTCAAGTCCAAAATAGCAAGTTTTTTTATCATTAGCTATTTGCTAAGTTATCTGTTTTGATCTAGTTGTTTGAAGCATCATCTCCATAGTACATAGGTACTTATTTAGTGTCATTAGCAAGCTAAAGAGGCCTACTATCACCAACTTCAAATCATAAGTTTAATAAAAAAAACTATTTGAGACCATTAATAACCACAAAAAACAGAATTTCTACTAGGACTCCTCACCCGAAAAGATTCACTATAAAAGAAAGCCTATGAGTATTTATGAAGTCCTCCAGAAGATTCTCTCTCTCCTTCATTATTTCTCTTTTTGCGTGATCTTTATTACATAATACACATTAAAACGTTGCAGGACGATGAATCCGCTCGATATGCAATGGTGTTCAATGTGAAACAACAAGGTAAGTGCAAAGTTTCAAGCTGTAAAAGGATATATACATTACTAAACTTAAAAACAGACGTATATAACAGTACTACATGTTAACTACTAGATGTTTAATAAAAACATAAGTATGTATCTATACATGACTATATGTATGCATGTATGAGTGTAAATATATATGTGTATGAGTATGAGCTTATATGTGTATGAGTGTATGTATATATGTGTATGAGTATGAGCTTATATGTGTAGGTATATTTGTATAGATGTATGTATGTATGTATGTGTGTATGTTTGTATGTATGTATGTTTGTATGTATCTATGTATGTATGTATATATGTATGGAAATATTTCATGAGATCATCAAAGATATGTATGTATGTAAGTATGTGTGTATGTCTATATGTATATGTATGTATCTATGTACGTGTGTACCTACGTGCATATCTACATGCATTTATACATACATACACACATCCATACACATATACAATCATACATACACACAAATTGTCTATGTGTGTGTGTTTATGTGTGTATGTGTGTATATCTCACAAATTCAATGGCTCTCGGATTGGTTGAAAAGGATCTCAAATAAGACATCATTTCATTAGACTTGTGTATGCCCAGGGTCCTAAATTTAGACTTAATATTAACTTTTAGTACTCTTTAAAACACGTAACATGGTGTGGCTTATTGTTAATGTTGTTGAACCTCTAGTAGAAGGTATTGGGTGCAAGTGGTGCAACATGGAAGAAGAGTTGTCTACATGGGAAGAATGTGATAAAGTAAATGAGTGCTTGATTTGTTCAAACAGATTTGAAAACGCAGAAATTTTGGTTAGTCTTGTGTAAGCCCAAATTCCTAAAGTTATACTTAAGCGTAATTGCTCTTGTTCTTTAAAACAAGTTAAGCGATCTTTTGTAGTGATTAATTTGATTGAACTTTTGTTGGAGGTGTTGGGTTCAAGTTATACAACGATTAGGGAGATTCAAGTATATTGTAATAACTCTAGACAAGTGAAACACTTGAAACACTTCTAGTTACATGGATGACATTTGAATGGTTATTATCTACCTATAAGAGTGGGAAGTCACATGGAGAGAGTTGTAAGTAGAAGCATAAGATTGGAAGCAGCATCATCTTTCTTATAGATGGTGTTCCTAATCCATATATATATATATATATATATATATATATATATATATATATATATATATATATATATATATATATATATATATATATATATATATATATATATATATATAGTGTGTGTGTGTGTGTGTGTTTGTGCGACTTAGCGATTCATAATAAATTTGTACGTTTACTCTGTACTATTATTTTCTTTGTTTTTTACCAACATTTGCAACAGTTTCTCTCTCAGCCTCCCTCTTATAACTTTAATCCCTCCCTCTTATAACTTTAATCCCTCTCTTTCTCTTTCGATCTTTCTCTTATTATCATAATCTTTCTTTTCATGAGCATACTCTTTATTTTTTCAAAGCTCAGTTAATCTTACAGACAAAATCAGAGACAAGAAACAGTGACGGAGGACGGAGGGAAAGGAAAAGCAATAAGGAAAGAGAGAATGAAAATTACAAAGAAAGGAGGATGGAAGGAAAGGAAAAGGAATAAGGAAAGAGGGAATGCAAATTACAAAGAAATGAAGTTAGAGGAGAAAGAGTTTTGAGAAGAGGCAATGATAGAATGGAACGAGATAGAGAGGAGAAGATTGCTGAGAGAGAGACAGAAGAGACAAAAAGACGTGTATGTTTGTATGTATGTATAGATAGGTACAACTATGTACTTATGTAGGTACATGCATGAATGCATACATAAACACAATCATACATACACACAAATAGTATGTGTGTTTGTTTTTGTGTGTGCATATGTGCCTATCTCAGAAATTAAACGACTTTTCGATTGGTTGAGAAGGATATGAAATAAGACATCATTTCAATAGACTCTTGTATGCCCAAAGTCCTAAATTTACACTTAATATTAAGCTTTGGAGCTCTTTAAAACACGTAACATGGTGTGGCTTATTTATTGCTAATGTTGTTGAACCTCTAGTAAGAGGTATTGGGTGCAAGCGGTGGGACGAACAAGAATTGTCTACATGGGAAGAATCCCATAAACTATATGAGTGTTCGATTGGTTCAAACAGATTTGAAAACGCATAAATTTTGGTTAGTCTTGAATAAGCCCAAAGTCCTAAAGTTAGACTTAGGTGTGATTGATCTTTAAAGCAAGTTAAGTGCTCTTTTGTAGTGATTAATTTGATTGAGCTTTAATTGGAGGTGTTGGGTTCAAGTTATACAACGATTATGGATATTCGACTATATTCCAAAAGCTCTGACTTAAGATAAATGAAACATCTAAAACGCTTGTAGTTACATGGATGACATTTGAATGTTTATAACACTTGGCGAGAGTTATATATAAAAGCACAAGATTGGAGGCAGCATCATCTTTCTTTAGATGGTGTTCCTAATCCTTCAGCTTATATATATATATATATATATATATATATATATATATTGTGTGTGTTTGTGAGACTTAGCGACTCATAATAAATTCGTACGTTTACTCTTTATTATTATTTTCTTTCTTTTTCACCACATTTGCAACAGTTTCTCTCTCTCTCTCCCTCTTATATCTTTAATCCCTCTCTCTCTCTCTCTCTTTCTTTCTCTTATAATCATAATCTTATAATCTCTCTCTATAACTTCAATCTCTCTCTCTCTGTCTCTCTCTCTGTTATAACAGTTTCTCTCTCTGTCTCTCTCTCCCTCTTATAACTTTAATCTCTCTCTCTCTATTTTTCTCTTATAATCATAATCTTTCGTTTCATGAGCATACTCTTTATTTTTTCAAATCTCAGTTAATCTTACAGACGAAATAAGAGACAAGAAACAGAGACTGAGGATGGAGGGAAAGGGAAAGGAATAAGGAAAGAGAGAATGCAAATTACAAAGAAATGAAGTTAGACGAGAAAGAGTTTTGAGAAGAGGAAATGAAACAATGGAACATAGAGACAAAAAGAGGCGTAGATGCTTCCGTCATAGTTTAAAACGTCCATACGACGGTCAAAAACAACCATGCGCGGAACACTGGCGATTCGCGAGTAATACATCCCTCATCGCATCTTCCACCTTGCGTTTCACGAACGCTTCAGGGAGCTTTTCAACGAAAGTACCACGATCATCATCGATCCCTGAAACTTGAAACTGGTTCCATCCAGGGAACTCATCGAGAGAAAGCAGTTGACGAACTCTCTCCATGGCCTTAACGTCTTCCAACTCAATTTTTTGGCTGTCCTCATCTCAGGAGCCATAATTCCATTTACCATGTCTTCAAACACGCGCCTCCTATCATCGTCGATCGGACTTCGCCCATGAAGAAGCAAACGTAGTAGCGCTTCACTAGCATAAATCTTTGTTATAAAACATATATTTCTGTTCGAAGAGCCAATTATCTCACAGAGCTTCATGCAAAGGTGTCCCAGCCTGCTTCTCAGAATCAGCTCCTTAGAATCATCCTCCTGACTGTTGTCGTTTCGTCCTTCTGGCTCTGGAGTCTCGTTTGCGCTGGAACTCCGGTCGCCCCCAAGCATGTGGACCGTAGCAGAGATGACCAGCTCATGCAGCATCTTTCCCACTTCACCCTTCGAAATGGGACGTTCTGAATGTCCTCTCTCATGCACAAGCTCCAAATCAAGCTTTTGGTAGAAGTATTCTAGCACAAGATGGTGTCGACAACATGCGGCCAACGCCTTGACCTGGAAAAACAACGTTGGCCGACTCCTCTGAGAGACAATGTTCACCAATGTGTCTACTATGTTCGTTCCAGCAACGGGATCATCCACAAGGAAAGGATATTCCTGCTTAAGATCCACGCTATTGTCGATCCAATGTGCAGCTAAAAATTGCACGCTTCTGATTGCACACTCTGCAACTTTGTCACCACGACGCATCACCTAACGTAGCCTCCAGAAAAGCTCTTTCTGCAAAGTTATATTCCTTTGCGTGGCCCAGAAGCCTGGAAGACTACCTGCTGCGGCTCTCAACCAAAGCTTTTCCGATTTCAGATATTCGCACACCCTGCGTACACATCCAGGCTGATTGTATATATAACCATTAAGGCGCTCGCTATACTGTCTCACCGCAAGAGGATTATTGCCTCTCTTCATGGAGGCTGCGATTGTTCTTAATCCAAGGTCAGTGAGATCCATCTCCTTTGCTTTCGTTCGTCCACGCGCGACTGCTTCTTTGAAGATTTCCATGAAGTATAATGCAACGATGGAGTCTTCATCTATAACATTTTTCATCATGTGAGAGAGACCCACAAAATACGTAACAATGAAATATACAAAATGGATGCAGCAGATGATGATTTCCAGGATATAGAATATGAAAAGGGAACCCATTAGATCTCGTGGATCACGACCTGAAAAGGGATGTGCTCGTCTGTAATCAGTGTGATATAGTCTGAGAACCAGGGAAATAAAGGTAGTGATGGTTCCAAAGACGGAGAGACGGCGATTGGAGAAGTGAGGCAGAGCATCGAAACAGGCGTTTTCGTCATCTCCATCGTCTGATAAGAGCTTCTTCCAAGTTTTTACGGAGCGGAACCGCAAAATATGAGCGATTGCCAGTCCGGTGACAAGATAGAAATCCCATTGACTGTGAGTGGGTTCAAAACTTGCGGCCCCCGTTTGTGTGGGAGCTCTGAATTCTAGGGTCAGCGATAGTGGTGCCTGTGCGAGCCATGGGAAGGTCGAGGATGTTTCGAACAGGGTACAGCAAAGCGCCTGTTTTTTTTTTTAAAAGGAAGTTCGGCCTTAGCCTAATCTCCCGGACTTTAATTATATTAAAGAGAAAAAGTTACAAGTGAATGGGACTAGTGCCCATGGGACCCCCCGAATCCCACAACGCAGGGGAGGAGTATGGCAAGCTACAAGGCATTACAAATGAGGCGGATAACATTACCATCACCCTCATGTGGGACCCATTTGGGTTTCAACTTGTTGTTTTCCAGGAGATAAATACAGTGATGTCTAAACGGTGGTGATCTCTTGACTCGGGAGATTCTTTTACCAAGGAGAAACAAGGATTTCTCGATCGACCATTCCTTAGGAGTTTGGCCGAAATTGACGGCACAGCGCTCTCTCCAAATCTTCCAGAGAGTCTCACCTCTGATGGCATTCCATAGCCTCGCTGAGCATCCGATCCCCTCACCCAACATCACTTGTTGCCAGTTGATTTGACTCGTTAGTCTCAAAACCCGGGACACGTGATGCCAGACAACACGGGACTTGGGGCAGCCAAAGAACAGGTGGGCCAAATCTTCGATGCACCGATGACACCGCTTGCACCATGGCGGCACACCACAGATTTTGTTAGCCCTTGCATTGGTCCAGATTCCCTTATGCAAGATCTGCCACATGAGAACGGACTTTTTGACCTCAATTAGGGGGTGCCAAAGAGACATGAATGTTAGCTCCCACCGAAGTTTGGTCCAATCAAGGCACCATCTCTTGTTAAGCGTGTGGTGAACATCCAAATCCCCTTTGAAGTTCGGGATTCTGGAAAGCTTCTTACCATTGCTCCATTTGAGGCCCTCCGAGCAAGGAAGATCCTGACCGCGGAGAAGGCGGGAAGATGAGCGGTCCCAGGCTAAACACCTGCTTTGAAGAAGAGTCCATTCCTCAAAGGTAATGCTAAGTCTCGGATCCAAATCTTCGAACCTAATCCACTGGCAGGTCTCTTGTTTCCAGAGCTGTTTCCACTGTTTGAACCCCTTGTTCCATAACCGCCTTGCAGTTTGGAGGTTCCAAGATTCCACTCCCCGAATGCCACTGATCGGGAACCAAATAGAGTCATTTTGTCTTATGCCAGCTGCCCACTTCCAATCATCGCTGATTCTGATGAACTGTTTGGCCTTGTTCCAATTCTTCCATAAGCAACACACGAGGCTAGAGCCTTTAGGGCAGACTGGGTGGGGGGAGAACAAAAGCGTGAGAATCCCTATGTCCTTCCAACCAGGGAGGCCGACAAAGGTAAAGTCTTCCGTGTTTCTGAAGATCAATTTAGCCCAAGAGGACTCCCTATTGCTCCAGGCCTTGATAAGCCATTTAGCCGCCAGCTTGTCAGCTAATCCAGCAATATCCAAAATACCCAAGCCCCCTGAGTCTTTAGGGCTAATGCAAGTTTCCCATTTGATTTTGGGAACCCCCCTTCTGTTGGGGTCCCCAGTCCAAAGGAAGTTCCTGCAGATTCTTTCAACTTTGGCCAATTCTTTCTCCTTAGGTCTCCAACACGAGATAAAGTAAATAATTGTAGACAACATAAAGGTGTTAATAACCATAGCACGACCTGCCAGGTTGACTTGCATACCTTTCCATTGATTCAGCTTGCTATCCAACTTGGATAGCACCCAGTTCCATCGTTGGTCCATTGAGATATCGAAACCCATCGGAATGCCGAGGAGACGGAAGACTTGACCGCTAGGGATAACTTGACACCCCCGATCGACCAACAATTGTGGAATAGGCCCGCTGATCGCTCTAAAAGCAGTTTTAGTATGGTTGATTTTTGAGCCGGATGCCATACAAAAGGTGTGGAGGCACCACCAAAACACCTCAATGCTATTTGTATCGTTATGCACAAAGGCATTCATGTCATCAGCAAAAAGTCTCACAACCATTTGGCCGTGATTTAGAGGTAAGGAGAGACCCTTGAGATTGTCGGCGTCCATCTGATGCTTTAATAGGCAGCTGAGTCCATTTGAGGCGATAGCGAATAGTAAAGGAGCCAGAGGGCAGCCTTGCCTAATTGATCTTTTTAAACGAATGGGCTCAGAGAGCTTACCGTTGATGTTTATTCTAGTTGAAGCATTTCCAAGAAGCGTGGAAACCATCTTCGTGAACTTTTGGCTGCATCCAAGGTCTTTCAATGATTGAAGAATAAAGTCCCATTCCAATCTGTCATACGCTTTGTCGAAGTCGATCTTAATGAAAACTAGATCTTGAGCAGACTCCTCAGCAAAAGCAAGGCCTTCCCAAATATCAATAATTGCTTCAAGTATAGATCTACCTTTGATAAAACCTTTCTGGTCCTCGCACAGCCATGACTTTAAATGACAGGAGATTCTGTTGGCGATAGCTTTTGCAATTATCTTGTATCCAGTTTGGAGCATGGTAATCGGACGCCAGTTTTCAATTTTGTTCTTATCTCCCCGTTTGTGGATTAACTTGATGACGCCATTATTCAGGCACTCAGGGAGGGCACCGAAGGAGAGAGCCTCTTGCCACACGAGGCGCAGGGGGGTGGCCACCTGAAGTTTGAAGGACTTAAAGAACTCATTGGTAAGGCCATCTGGACCCGGACTTTTCCCATTGGGAAGGGCATCAATAACCTCGATAATTTCATTCTCGGAGATGTTAGCATCCAGAAGAGCAATCAAGTTCTGTGGGATTCTGGTTTGAGCAACCCTTGAGATGGTTGCCATGGAGTCGCGCCTGTGGGGGGAAAGAGGAGTCGAGACCCCGAGAAGGTTGGTAAAATGTTCGACGATGAAAGTTCTATTCTCCATTTCCGTGCAACATTCAGTTCCATTGTTATCGACCATTAGGGGGATGGATTCCCTAGCTTGTTTTCTTTTGAGGATGTTACACATCTCTTTCGTTGGTTTGTCCGCCTTCCCCGCCCACCAATCTTTGAAGAAAATTTGGAGATTTTTCCTTTGGACCTCCTCCTCTAATCTTAGCCTACCCCTGATTTTCAACAGACCCTGTTGGCAATTTAGCTTACCTTTGTTCACCTCTTCTTCAAGCCGTGAGAGCCTCCGGTACACCGTTTCTCTTCTTTTTTTTCGAATTCCTCTTATAGCCTTTTGAGTCCTGATTAGAATTTTACGAGTCCTTTCTACCGCGTTTCTCCAACACTTAGCCGGTTCATTACAGTAAGCAAAGGCTTCCGTCCACACCTCAGAAATTTCCTAGTGGACAGAGGGGAGGGAAAATGATGTCTGACAAGCCTGAAACCAAGGAGCTTTCTGGAGCATGGGAATTGGTTTGAAGGACAGAGTAATCGGATAGTGGTCTGAGATTGTGAGGTCCATGTGTTGAGAAATCGAAGGAATACCCCACTGAAGGATGGTGTTCTGGTCGATGTAGCATCTATCAAGCCTTGCTTTCCTCAAAGAGTCCCCCGACTGGAGATTAGACCAAGAGAAACCTTGGTTGTCTTTCACTTCGACCAGGTCGAGGTGGAGCTTGATTTTATCCCAAATCTCTTTCTCCTGACCGTCAATAATTTTTCCTTTGTTATTCCATCGGTCCTCAGGAGATTCAACCATGTTGAAGTCCCCACAAATCAGAACATTGTGTGAAAGGGAGTCAAGGGAAGCCCAAGTATCCATTCTATTTGTTTCCCCATTAGGGGCATAAATTGAGACCACAGTGAACTGGAAAGGAGACCCGAAAGAGGCAGCAATCCAACGATGATTCCGACCTTCAAAAGTCGAGGTCACATTGTTAGACAAGGCGTGACTAATACCGATAGAAGCACCCCCTGTCCCTCTAGGGTGAGAAGTGGAGAACCAAAGGTGGTTCGGAGAAATGCATTTAAGCCGTTTTTGTAGATCCTCACCGTCAATTTTAACCTCTTGTAAGCAAATAAAGTCAGGGGCGAAGCACATGTCCTTCTTGTGGTCTTCTTTTTTCTTCCCTACTTCTTGACTTAGGATCCTACCCTTGAGGGGACTCTTCCAAGGCATGTCGGAAGGTTGTTTACCTTTAAGCTTGGACTTTTGTTGCGGTAGTCTTGGAAAGCATACCGGGAGGGTAGGGCCAAGAGCGGAGCTTTCGCTGTCTGGGTTGTCTTCGTTGCTGGTAGTAAAGCCTTCCTCTTTACTCGTGGTGTAGCCTTCTAGGTTATCTTCTTTGCTGGTAGAGCACCCAGGGGAATTATCAATGGGGTCTTCTTCCAAGAGGTTGTCCCCTGGGAAATCGAGTTCATTAATCTCTTTTTCTTGGTTACAGTATATGTTATTCGAGGGGGCAGCTGTCGTATTCCTTGTTTTTGATCTTCGAGGGCTAACTTTCCTCTTGTGTCTCACTTCAGTGAAACCTTCTGAATCCGTCTCAGCAACGCGAGTTCCCTCTTCTTCCTCCATTGGGTGGGGATGACCCCGAGTGTCGTTTTGGGGGATAGGGTCTAGGGTCCCATCTGGTTTAAGCTTGTTTTTATTGGTACTTTTCTTCAGGGGGAAGTCTTTGATCCTGTGACCTTGAAGCCCGCACCGGAAGCACGCGTTTGGCAGATTCTTGTAAGTAACCTCTTGTGTCCAGGTCTTGGCGCGGTGTAATCGTTTCTGAAACAAACTTCTTCTGCGGAATTCCTGGTCCTCATAGTGTGCGTCAGGTCTAGTTTCGTCCATCAGAGCTGGGATTTAAAACAAAGGATGCAAGGAACAGCTTATGGAAGGCAGAGGCAATGACGCGTAAACACGAACACCAAAGCTGCGTTGGAAATAAAGGAACGCGAGGTATGTGTACTTCTATGAGATAGAATAGAAAAATCGAAGGTGGGCTCTTACCTACTTCCCAGAATCGGACTACGCACCATCCATTGGATATTGGGGGAGATCCGCGTTCGGTTTCAAAGCCCACCAAAAAGTACTCCAAGTTGTCCTCAATGTTGTTTTTCTTTTTTCTTTTTTAATGGAAGTTCGGCAGAGGCCTAGTCCTCCACGGTTTAACTTTGAAATTGCAACTGTACAAGGAAAGGCATAGTATCCATGGGACCCCCCTTATCCCACAAGAACAGGGATTTACATAGCTGGATTAAACTGCGGTCACAACTATCGCAGACAGTGGCACATTAGCCACAACATACAACTTTCGAAGTTAAACATGTCCCTTGCATGGTCCTCGTGGGGGTTGAACTCTCGCCCCCCCTCAAGAGGCAAGAGGCCCAACCACCCGGACAACCGGCTTGGGACATCCTCCTCACTTTTGTTGATGATATTGTCCACAAGTGGGATAATTTATGATTGTCTTTCCTCGCAAAAACGCTTCAAAATTAAGAACAAGTTGAACTGGATTGCATATTCGATAGTTGAACTGAATTTCAATCTCCGGAGTCACAGTGAGTACTTACAATCCTAATTGTACTTACAATGAGCACCGCTCCAAAGTTCACACAATAATTGGATGCAACAGAAATCGAGTTGATTTTCTTTACATAGAAAATGGATAAAAACTACGATTATGGGAATCAAATACGAGTTTAACATGTTTTACTCAATGCAATTACTCATCCTAATCAAGATTATCTAAAACAAGTTTATGTAGCGTAAAAATAGAACGCAAAAACGCTTCTATCTTGGTTGTCACTATTTAAAAGATAGAGTTGGCAACGTACATATTATATGCTTTGAGTCCATAGTCTAAGTAAACAAGATTGTGTTATTGCACATACCATCACACGCTCACACGCATAAATGAGCTCTCTCTCTCTCTCCATTTCTCTTTCTGCTGAAACTATAAAAAATCTCGCTCACACGGAGAGGCAAAAGAGCATGCACCGAAGCATTCGACACATCTCTCGTGAGTCGTCTCTCGCACCAACAACAATGCTAAAACTAAGAAAATATTTTCATGACTCATGAGCAAGATTTGTATATATCCCTCTATTAAATTCCACAACGCTTGTCATACTCTCCCCTGCATTGTGGGATTTGGGGGTCTCATGGGCATTAGTCCCATTCACTTCTAACTTTTCTTTTTTATTTTAATTATAGTCGGGAGAATAGCCTAAGGTCGAACTTCCTTTTATTAAGAAAAAAGACTCTTGCACACATAGATGAGCATGCACTCAGAACCAATACTTTACATCACCAATACTTTACAGAACCTCGCAGACATAGGAAAACATGCGCTAATACAAAACACGTTTCTCTTTACGTCATACACATACAAAATGCCTCTCATTCACACAGAAACTGTTGGAGTATTCTCACGCTTGAATGTAACTTGAAGGTGATACACTCTTTTCGAATTAGTTGCTCTTTCAAAAGTACTCAGAGAAAGTCATGAAGCTAACAAAGACTATACAAAAAACGAGACCTGGACTTCACATTATAATTTAAAACTCTAATATTATCGCAAATTCACTTCACTTTACATTAAATAGTTCTTGAAAAGGTGTACGAAATAACAAACGATTCTTCATTACAGGTGATTATTATTGACTTTGTTTTTGTTAGTTTTATTGCTTCTAGGTTCTACAGAATTTTAAAGTACGTAGGATCTCTAGAACTTGGAAAAGTATTGAACAACTCGAAGAAGTCAAAAAAATAGGCCTTGGAGGGGAAAATGCCCTGAAATGGATGAATTACCTCAGGTTTATTGGATTTCTCCAAAGAAACGGATAGATAAATCAATACAATTCCGTTTCCAAACAAATAAAAGATTCCTCATAGATATATTCCATGTATTCAAGTGGTAACACTAGAAACCTGGTTAGAAATGTTACACCTAATAGAATATTTGTATGTTAGTTTAGACAAAACATTTTTCATGAATAACCACCTGTCTAGTTTAACTGGATTCAAGCGGCCTTCACAATGTGGCTTTCTACACAAGCCAGAAATTGTCAAGTCTTTGTAGTTCTATATTATGGAATCAAGCTTTTAAATTTAGGAAATCATTGAAAAAATCTAGTATACGTGTTCAATGATTGAGTAATAATGTGTTAGATCTATTTGTATATTGAGAGAAGAATACTAAAGATACTTCATGTGCTCTTTATCTCCTGTGTGTTTGAAAATCTCCATAAACTGTGAGAAGTTACAAAATCATAAGTAGAAGAACAAATCTACGATTTCGATGTGTTGTGTTCAAGATATCTAATGTATGTTTTTATGTATGCAAAAGCACTCTGAAGAATTCTAGAATTGATCATGAAGTACTCAGCCTTAGTAATGAATTGGTCAAAGTATTTTGAAGGGATGTCAAAATCAAGTAATTGTTGTGCCTAAGGTAATCTTATGGATATCTTATTTTTGTTGGAAACGTTTTTAAGTTTTGGTTCTCATGCCAGCTTCATGATTTCATGCTTGTTATTCATAATTTTAAGTATTATTCTACTTGTCCTCCTCATATTGAAGAAATGTTCAAGTTCTATCTCATACACACATCTATGTGGGATATAGTGTTTGGTCGTATAGGCCATCAAACATTATGTTCTACATAGGTGTAGGAAGGATAGTATGGGAGAAGATCATTTAATGATTTGATTTTCTAGATATCACTCATTTGATCTTCATAGTATAACACAAAAGATGCCAAAGCTAAGGCAATCACTTTGTCTGATGACAAACAAGGAAAGTTTATGGGCAATCTCCCTTCAAACTAAAAGGTAAGATTTGGACATAATAATGTCTTTCTATAGCAATTGCATTTAGAAGCAATTATAAAATTACATAGTAGTTCATTGCATATGGATGACATGAAGAAATGTTTTATGCATGTTATTCATGAGGTGAGCGAGGTACTTCGCATTGTAGGCTATGAGTGTACACATATCTTGTTATCATTATTTCAATGTATTTGGTAGACTATTATTTGGAGTGTTATCGTCCCTCGTAGTGAATCATTGTTGATTCCACCATAGTGATTGTCAAATATGATACAAGTTTTTTCCACATGAACAAGTCTCATTTTATCATTGTAAAAGTATTGATAGCTCTACTATTTGTTGTATTTATGCAATAGATATTCATTCAGTATAAGGGAATCAGTTCCATAGAGTGGATGAAGATTCTTTGTATGAACAATTTTACACCACAGTCTGGATCATCAGAGATGGATATGAAAGATTGAGATCTTGGAACCGGAGTTTGGACGAAGGTAGGAGTTCTTTCTAGTTTAACTTCATTAAGATGCGTAAATCTAGTGGATCTACTTGCGTTTTGAGCTTAAAACACTACTTTGAAGAGATTTCCATTATTTATGAGTAATTTGTTTATTTGAAAGCAACATTATTTCATTAGTTTTTATTATTTTTAGTATCTACCTTAGAGATTTGAGACATAGTAAGATTTTCTAGGAAGTTTCTACTACACTTTTCTTTTACCACTCTCTTCTGCTTGTGCTCGGTAAGTTACCGAACCAATTCGTGGAGCCTACATAGGTGGCTCATATTTTTAGATAAGCGCACTATTATTCCTTACTATAATTATCAACACTTGACAAGTTCTAACTAAGATTTTTAAGAATAAGGGGCAAGTTCGCAAGGTCTCTATAGGTGACAAGTAGTGACAAGGTATTGGTCAATGGCTTCAGGATCCACAGAATGTCCTTCCCAAAAGCCACTGAATTTCAATCTCTAGACTCACAGAGTCTGAATCCTGACCGATCGTACTTACAATGAGCACCCCTCCAAAGTTCACACAATCATTGCATGCAACAGAAATCGAGTTGATTTTCTTTACATAAAAAATGGATAAAAGTTACGATTATGTGAATGAAATATGACTTTAACATGTTTTACTCAATGCCATTACTCATCCCAACCAAGATTCTCTAAAGCTTTAGGTAGCGTAAAAATATGACGCTAAAACGCTTTTATCTTGGTTGTCAGTAGTTGACGAAATTGTGAAGCAGTTAAAAATCTATTACATATGTTACAAATATTTATATTTAAAAGATAGAGTTCACAACGTACATAATATAAGCTTTGACTCAATATTCTAAGTAAACAAGATTGTGTTATTGCACATACCATCATACACTCACACGGATAAATGAGTTCTCTCTCTCTCTATCTATCTCTCTCCATTTCTCTCTGCTGAAGCTATAAAAAATCCCGCTCACACAGAGAGACAAAAGAGTATGGACTCAAGCATTCGACACATCTCTTCAAGGAAATGTCCCATTTACATTCTAGACTTGATTATGAAGTACTCAGCCTTAGTAATGAATTGGTCAATGTATTTTGAGGGAATGTCCAAAGCAAGTAACTGTTGTGCCTAAAGTAATCTTATCGATATCTTAATTTTGTTGGAAACGTTTTTAAGTTTTGGATCTCACGAGAACTTCATGATTTGATGTTTGATTTCACGCTTGTTATTCATGATTTTAAGTATTAATCTACTTGTCCTCCTCATATTGAATAAATGTTCAAGTTGTATCTCATACACACATCTATGTGGGGTATAGTGTTTGTTAGTACAAGCCATCAAACATTATGTTTTACATAGGTGTAGGAAGGATAGTATGGGAGAAGATCATTTATGATTTGATTTTCTAGATATCACTCATTTGATCTTCATACTTTAACATAAAAGATGCCAAAGCTAAGGCAACCACTCTATGTGATGACAAACAAGGCAAGTTTATGGGCAATTTTCCTTCCAACTAAAAGGTAAGATTTGGACATAATAATGTGTTTTTTTATAGCAATTGTATTTAGAAGCATTTAAAAAATTACATAGTAGCTCATTTCATATGCATGAGATCAAGCAATGTTTTATGCATGTCATTTATGAGGTTAGCTAGATACTTCACTTTCTAGGCTATGAGTGTACACATATCTTGTTATCATTATTTCAATGTATTTGGTAGATTAACATTTGGAGTTGTCGGTGTATCTCATCCAAGCCTAGTGCTTGATCACTTATTATTCTAAAGCATTAGTTATGTATACTATCGACTAGCAAAGCCATAGAAACAAACGCTTGTCATAGTTATTACTTGCATTCAAAACTTACTACATCAAAAGTAAATGTCAAAGGAGGAAGTCATGGCCTTGTTAGGCACAAATCAGGAGCCAAAGTTAGGAGGGATTGATTAGCAAGAGATTCCCCAAACTTGACGGGACTTTTAGGTACAATCCTTCTAAGTTTTGGATTCAAAAACTCCTATATATACACATATGTGTAGTCATGGATTAGAGCAAATCATTTGAGCTACATTCTAATGCGATTCTGACCAAGGACCTAGTCATTTGTGAAGCACACATTGTGCTCATCCTTCCTTCATACCCATTTATATCATGTACTATATGTGCAATATAGTTTGATTTGCTACTTCATCTTGGAGTTCTCCTCATGTGCTGCTATAGGTCTATGTTCACAAGTCAACTTCAATTATTGATTTCTCTATGTATACTTAGTCTCTTGATGAAATTTAAATTGGTATAAGTAATTTGATAGGTCTAGTTGCATCATATCAATTTTCATACATTCATTTGAAGTCACCTATGTATTCTGGAAAATAAGTCCTGAAATGTCGAGATGACATCTCTATATTGCTAAAGTTATTTCTCTTATTATGGTTCATTGAAATGCATCAAACTTGTTGCTTTAGATTCATTATCTATCTAATTAGAGGTGTGCAAAATATCTCTGGTAAATTTCCAATAGGCTATGAGCTCTAAGTAAATTTCCAAATTACATCTCATCCAAAAAAAGCAATTTTTGCTTTATCTATTTTGTGTCAAGTAGTCTATTTTATTGAATGAATTTGAGATTGATGCTCCAAATTAGCACGAGGGTGGTTTATATGCATCATTAAATGGTTGAAGGTGTCTACATATCATCCCTGAAGCTATCTTGGAAGGTGTAGACCAGGTTTTTGCAGCACCGGGCACATCCTTGGACTGTATCCACCACTATTCTCACAATGGTATCAGAGCAAAGTTAAATCAATATGGGAGATGGTTTTCCTTCCACCATTAACAAATTGGATGGAGACAACTACTCAATTTGATCTAAGGATGGAGGCCTACCTTCAAGGGAGAAATCAATTTGGATACATATCTAAGGATGAAGTCATGCCAACAATAAGAAGCAAAGGACAACCATCACATGAAGAGCAAGAAAGGCTTACAACTTGGTGTTCCAATGATGCACTAGCAGGTCCTGCATCATAGACTCAATTTCTGATTTTCTTTTACCTCATGTGAAATGGTGCAAGACCTCAAGAGAGACTTGGAAATTTGTTGCTTCTTTCTTCTCTTCAAATACTAGAGCAAGAAACAATCAGCTATGGATGGAGTTCACTACATTGAAGAAAAGTGCAAAGCAAAATGTGCTTAACTATGTCACCAAAATTTTAGGAAGCATTGGAGAGGTAATTGAAGAAGAGCAAATCATAATGCAAATCATCAATGGCATGAGAGTTGATGACAAGTGGGAATTATTGACAATTGCCATGGATCTATACAATGACATGCAAGTGTCTTTCCTCAACACTTTGTTGGGCCAACTCTTCACACATGAAGCAAAGATAAGCAAGAACATGAATCCTTAAGAGGTAATCAATCTTCTACCTTAAACTCTTAAAATGTTAAAGCTAAGGGTAAGTCAAAGTCTAGGAAGAATGAAGATGAAGGTAGCTCTTTCCAAGCCAACTTCAGAGGTAGAGGAAGAGCTAGAGGAAGAGGTAGAGGAGGAAAGCAGGATAGGGGAGACCTTAAGTATCTCAACCTTGCAATATCTGTGGTTACTTGAATCGCACCATTGAGGGATGTTACAGGAACCCAAGGAATTCTAGACGAAGAGGATTCAATAGACATGGATATGGATGAAATAGATCGAGATATAATTGAGGATACAACTACTAAAACAACAATAGCAACCATCAAAATGGATACAAAGGAAGAAAGGACTACAACAACACTGACGATCAAATTCAAGAAGACTCACTACTCCTCATGAACCTATCATTGAAGCATGGTAAGAGTGATGACCATATTTTCTATATTGATTTAGGATGCTCAAATCATGTGTTAGGAAAATGAAGCATTTATCTCTAATCTAAAAGATCCCAAGACAAAACATGAAGTATAGATAGGTGATGATACAAGACATTCAGTGGAAAAAATAGGTAATGACAAGACAACAGATGGCAACTTGAATCTTCTAAGAAAAGTTTTGTATGTACCTACAATAACCGAAAACTTGAGAAGTGTTGGACAAATTGTGGAGAAAGGATTGTAGGTTAGGTTTACAAGACATGGATCATATGTGGAAGACCCCACGCAAGGATTTAGAAGGATTTCCAAAGGAGAAAAATAGAAAGACTCTTCACCTTTGAAGTGAAGGACACCAAGAACATAGCATGTTTTAGCAAGGGATCTCAAACACTCTTTGAATTGGAGGTATGATAGAAAAGGCTTGCTCACACTAGTGAGAGAACCCTGAAGAAAATCTACAGGGATCAAATTCTAATTGGATTTCCCAACGTCACAAAACAAAATCTTATATAAAAGTCTAGAGCTTGTCAATTTGGCAAGGCTCATAGACAACCTTTCAACAAGAAAGGTTATATCCATCGGGAACTATTAGATATGGTTAACATAGATGTGTGGGGTCCAAGCAAAGAACCTTCTGTTTCAGCTTCAAAATATTATGTATCTTTTATTCATGATTGTAGCAGGTGGACAATTCTATACTTTAGGAAGCATAAAGATGAAGTCTTCAATTGCTTCAAAAGGTATCTTGCTCTTGTAGAGAACCAAACAGGTTAATGTCTCAAGAGACTCAAATGAGGTGGTGGTGTATTTCTCAATTGTGTTTGATGCTTTCCTACAAGAAAGAGGCATCTAAAGAGAGGTAGCAACTAGATACACACCTGAAATCAATGGACAAGCTAAAAGAAGGAACAAAACTATAGTTGATGTTACCAGATCCATGCTAAATGAAAAGAGTCTACCTAATTATCTTTGGGTAGAGGCTATATCAACAACCACATATCTTGTAAATAGACTTCCATCAAAGTCTTTGGATGGTATGAATCCCTATGAAGTCTTGAATTGAAGAATGGCCAAGTCTAGAGCATTGCAAAATCTTTGGGCGTCTTTATTAGTTTTGATCAAAATAAAAAAGAATATAGATTGTATAATCTCGCTAACAAAGGCTTCTTAGTTAGTAGTGATGTAGTCCTTGATGAAAATAAATCTTGTTTTGATGATTATAGCAAAGTAAATCTAACCTATGACTTGGAAGAAGACTTTCCATCACTTCCAACAAAGGAACCAAAGCATCTTGAAGATAGTGACTCTCAAGATGACTTGAAAGATTTGGAGAAATTGAAGCTATGGAAGAACAAAGGAAAAGCTAAGGTGCAAGACCTACTTCAAGGCTTAGAAATCTATCTTCAACCAATCAAAAGGTCAATGAGAGAGAAGAGGAAACCAGAGAGATATGGATTTGAAACCTCTTGGGTCACAAAACATTCCATTCATATGGCTAAGGAATCCAAAAATGAATGAGCAACTTCTTATGAAGAAGCTCAAAACAAGAAGAAATGGAGAGAAGCAATGGATGAGGAAATGAAAGCTCTTATGGACAATGAAACATGGGAATGTGTTACTAACAAACCATGAATGAAGGTAATTGGATGAAGGTGGATTTAAAGTAAAAAGGAATTGAGATGGTAGTATTAATAGATACAAGGTAAGATTAGTAGCTAAGGGGTTCGCCCAAACGCATGGGATAGATTATGAAGAGACATTCTCATCTATTTCTAAAATGCCTACCATTAGAGTACTTATTAGCATTGCTACATCTAGGAATTGGAACCTATATCAACTAGATGTAAAAACCGCATTTTCTCAATGGATGAATTTCATAAGAAGTTTATATGGCACTAGCTAGTTATGAAGATTCACATCATCCCAATTATGTGTGTAAATTGAAGAAGGCTTTATATGGTTTGAAGCAAGCTCCAAGAGTTTGGAATCATAGATTAGTTACCTACTTGCAAGACCAAGGATTCAAAGCTAGTAAAGTAGACACATCCTTATTCATCAAGAGGAATGGATTAGAAGTGGTATATCCCTATGTATATGTGTACATGGAATGATATCAATGGAATTAAATAAGTAAAGTTTGGAATGAAGGATGAATTCAAGATCAGTGATCTTGGACCTCTCACCTATTTTCTTGGACTTGAACTTTTCTATATAGATTTTGGTATCTATATCACTCAAAGAAAGTATGTGCATGACATGCTTTCTAAGTTTAAACTAGAGAGTAGGTACACCTATGGAGTTGAATCATAAGCGAAGTGCTTATAAGGGAGAACCTATTGAAGATATCACAAGCTATCAAAGCTCGGTAGGAAGCTTGAACTATGCAACTCTCACAAGGGTGGAGATATGCTACACTGATAGCATACTCAATCAATTTATGCACAAACCAAGGAAGCCACAAATGGAAGTAGCCAAGAGAGTGCTCAAATACATGAAGGGTACCATCAGTAAAGGGTTTTTTTACCCCTTCACTTTAGAAGCTGATCTCAAACTTTACTAAGATTCAGATTGGGCTAGATCAAAGGATGGTAGGAAGAGTACATTAGGCTATATATATTTTGAAGGTTCAAAACTAATTTCTTGGTCTTCAAAGAAGCAACCAATTTTTGCTCTATCATCTACTAAGTTTGAATACAAAGGTTTGGCCAATGCAACACAAGAAGCAATGTGATTAAAGTGTCTATACTCAGATTTGGGGTTACATATTTTAACTCCTCACATCTTTTGAGATAATACAAGCTCACTTCACTTCGCACCTAATTTATTTTACAATGCTAGAACCAAGTACATTGAAGTCCATTATCATTATGTAAGACAAAAGTTGATGATCAAGGAAATTCAATTGTCCTATGCATCTACTAATCTTCAATGTGCATATATGTTGACTAAGCCATTGGATGGTATCAAGTTAAGCAGATTCAAAGGAATGATTGGATTCATAGAAGTTAACAAAGAATGAAGAGTCAAGCATGCGGCTTGAGGGGGAGTTGTTGGTGTATTTCATCGGAGCCTAGTGCTTGGTCACTTATTAATGTAAAGCATTGGTTATGTAAACCCTCAATGAGAAAAGCCATAGAAACAAAGTCTTATAATAATTATTACTTGAAAAGCAACTACATCAAAAGTAAATGTCAAATGATGAATTCCTCGCCTTGTTTGACATGAATCACGATCCAAATTTAGGAGAGATTTATTAGCAAGAGATTCCCCAAACTTGAGGGAAAATTTAGGTACAATCCCTCCATGCTTTGAATTAAGAAACTCCTATATATACACATATGTGTAGTCATGGATTAGAGCAGATCATTTGAGCTACATTCTCATGTGGTTCTGACCAAGCACTGAGTTATTTGTAAAGCACACATTGTGCTCATGCTTCCCAAGCTTCATGCTCATTTATATAATGTTCCATATGTGCAATACAAGTTGATTTTCAAGCTGCATCTTGGAGTTCTCCTCATCTACTGCTATAGGTCTATGTTCACATTTTAAGTCAACTTCAACTATTGAATTCTCTTTGTATACTTAGTATTTTGATGCGATTTTAATTATAGGTATCTTGATAATTCTATTTCCATCATATCAATTTTCATCATCATTGGCTTAGTATTCTATGAGCTACATTCATTTGAAGTCACCTATGTATTCTAGCATATAAGACTTAAAATGTCATGATGACACCCTTATATTGCTAAACTTATTTCTCTGAGTATGGTTCATCAAAATGCATCATATTTGTTGCTTTAGATTGATTATAAATCTAATTAGAGATGTGCAAAATATCTCTGGTCAATTTCTAGCAGGCTGTGGGCTCTGAGAAAATTTCTAGAGTACATCTCATCCAAAAATAGCAAGTTTTGCTTCATCTATTTTGTGTCAAGTAGTCTGGTTTGATGAATCCATTTGAGCTTGATGATCCAAAGCAATAGGCTAGTTTATATGCATCCTTAGCGAGCTCAAGGTGTCTTCTTATCATCCCTGAAGCTATCTTTGTAGGTGTAGAGCAAGTTTCTATTGCACTAGGCACATGCTTGGAGTGTATCCACCATAAATTTTCACAAGAGTGTTCTTGTCTCTCATAGTGCTTGAGTATTGATTCCACCATAGTGATGGTCAAATTGTAAGACAATAGTTATAGAATATAGCATAGGAGCAATGGCAAAGAAGATAACAGATATAAGAGAATCTCAACAATTTTTTACTAATAGCAAGTACAAAGATGATGACATTGTCCACCCATGCACTCTCAAGATATAGCTTAAATGGTGATCTAGACAACTCTAGATAGGGAGATACAAGGTAGAGGTATGCTGGCTCAATTCAATGTCTCAGGTAGTCCAGAAGTCATATATATATATATATATATATATATATATATATATATATATATATATATATATATATATATATATATATATATATATATATATATATATATATATATATATATATATATATATATATATATATATATATATATATATATAGGATAATGGGTGGCCTTTCGTGGATGGCTATACATGGGTGGCAGAGCATGGGCGACCACCACCTGCATAATTGCCATACATGGCTTAGGCCGGTTGAACGGACCTAACAAATATAAATGATTTCTGACTCCAACAACAATTATTCCATGGAATATTCCATGCTCACTGTTGCCCTGAACTTCACAATTGGGGACCCTCATAACTCCCTTTCCTTACAATACCTTACATGGTCCAATATGACCTTCATCCAACATGCAAGTTGGGATTCCCATCAATTGGCTCGGCTTCTCCTCATAATGGAGGCCTTTCAAAATGTTCTTACAATCATGAGGGGTAGACATTGATCATATACTCACACCCCCCCTCAATGTTTATCGAATGATAAATCACGTAGGTCTCGGGCCTATGCCCATCTATTGAAGATGCCTATTGAGCTGCTCTCTTCCAAGTGATTTAGTGAATATATTAGCACAATTTGCCTCTATTGTGCAATATTATAGCTCCACATTTTACATTCATATTCAATTAGCTCACGAATGTAATGGTAGTGTACTTCTATACGCTTGGTGCGAGCATGAAATACTAGGTTCTTTGCAGTAGCCATACAACTTTGATTATCACACTTGAGTACAGTCACCATATTTGATGGAAAGACTAGATCTACAAGAATTATCCTTAACCAGAATGCCTTACAAGAAGCAAAACAAGCTACTTTGTACTCTACTTCAGTGGAAGAGAGTGTGAGAGTTTGTTGCTTCCTACTTACCCAAGAAAATATTCCTAAACCAAGTGAGAAACAATATCCGAAAACTGATTTTTAGAATCACAATCTCCAGCCCAATTTGAATCACAATATCCTTGAAGTGTATCACATGTGGTATAAAAAATACCAAAATCCAAGGTTCCTACAATGTACCTTAGAATTCGCATTCCAGCATTCCAGTGACTCTCCTTAGGTTTGCTGAAAAACCTACTTAACACTCCAACAACATAGCAAATGTTTGGTCTAGTGTTGCATAGAGAAATAAGACTTCCGACGAGCTTTCTATACTTTTTAGCATCTACATCACGCATGTTATCATCCATAGATAGCTTATGATCTACCTCCATAAGTGTATTAGTTGGTTTGCAGTCAATCATTGCAAATGCCTTGAGAATTTCTTTAGCATATTTTTGTTGTGAGATGAAAATGCCATCCTTTCTTTGCCATACTTCAATTCCCCAACAAAAATGGAGTAGACCCAAGTCTGTCATTTCAATCTCAATTCCCAAGCTGATCCAAGTTTTATTGATGAGTTCCTGATGAGCTCCTATAATGATCAAATCATCTACATATATAATGACAACAACTATCTTGCTATCCCTTTTTGTTACATACAACTTAGCATCAGAAGTACTTCTTTCAAAACCCATATTTTTAAAAAAATTATCTATCAGTTGATCCAAGCCCATGGTGCTTGTTTAAGTCCATACAAAGCTTTCTTCAACCTGCAAATTAGATTTTCTGAATTGGGAACCTCAAAACCTAGTGGTTGAGATACATATACTTCCTCCTAGATATGACCATTTAAAAATGCAGATTTGACATCCATTTGAAAAATAGGCCAGGCCTTTTGTGCAACTACTGCAAGTACCATTTGAATAGTTTTCATGCGCACTGTTGGTGCAAAAGATTCTTGAACATCAAATCCTTCGATTTGTGAAAATCCATGTGCAACTAATCTTGCCTTATACTTTTCTAATGTTCCATCTTCTTTATACTTAGCATTCCAAATCCATTAGGTTTCTATTACCTTCATCTTTGGTGGTAAGTCGACTAGATCCAATGTATCATTTTTTATCATACTATCACACTCATACTGCATTGCCCCTCTCCAACATGGATCATCAAGGGCTTCTTCAATCGTGGTAGGTTCCTTTATTGAGCCCATGGATATCTGCCATTAGAGACATGTTAACAATGTGTTCTGAGGCTCTTCTTTGCTCCTCTATTCCCTTTGATCCTCATAATCCATCCAAGGATGATTTTGGTACATCTACATGTGGATTGTGATCATCAAAGGGCTGTTGTGCCCACTTTGGTAGTGGCTTACTCTGTGCAGCTAGAATTGGTTGGCTTTTTACTAAGGAAATTTCACCATCAGATGTTTCCTCCTCCTCAACTTTAACCTCTCTTTTGGTAGGCACAAGATGAGATATTTCTCCATTTGATGAGATAGTAGATTTAACTTGATCGTCTACTCAGTGTGGTCGTTCATGAAACACCACATCTCGGCTGAAAAGAATCTTCCTTGCCTTAGGTTCCCACAACCTATATGCTTTAGACTATTCACTATATCTTAGGAAGACACACTTTTTCTTCTTGAATCCAACTTCCATCTTGTTGAATCAAGAATATGTGCATAACAAAAACAACCAAAACTCAAGGCTTTTTACCAGAATATGCTTCTTGAGGATTCATCCCCTTCAGCACTTTTGAATGCTTCTGCCCATAATGAATCAGGCATGTCTTGAGCCTTTAACATAAAAAGAACCATTTCAACTACTGTCCTATTTCCACTCTCAACAACACCATTTTGTTGAGGTGTATGAGTTGTGGTAAGTTACCTTTTCACACCATGCTCCTTACAGTAATTATTGAATTATGTTGACAAGAATTCACCTCCTCTATCTATTTTGAGTTTCTTCAATTTCCTTCGTGATTCATTTTCCACATACTTATGCCACGTTTTAAACTTTTCAAAAGCATCAACCTTCTCTTGAAAGAAATAAAGCAACATCTTTATACTACAATCATTGACTAACAACAAAAAGTAGGAAGATACTCATAAAGCAGGTGTAGACATTTTACCGCAGAGACTAGCATGTACCAACTCTAGAGGAGCTTGAGATCGATTGTTGGTCTCTCGTGGAAAAGCCTTTCGTTGTTGCTTGCCCATCATACGGGCTTCACATGGTTCCTACAACTCTAAAAATGCAGGCAAATGAGCAACCATCCTTGTTCTTTGTATCTCCTTCAAAATTGCAATTTTGAGATGCCCAAATCATTGGTGCCATAACTTGCTTACATCTTTATCTTTTGTAGCAGTTAATGCACTTAACTCATACAAGTTATCACGTCTTATGCCTTTTCCTACTACATTACCTGATGAATCCATGATTTCTACACCACTCTTATTGAATTGAAGTTCGATCCCACGATCTGTTATTTTAGAACTGACAACAAACTTCTTTTAAGTGTAGGAACATAGAGAACATTGGATAACTTTTTCTCAACACCTGGACAAGTGATAAAAGAGATGGTTCCAATTCCTTCCACTAGATACTTGGAGTCATTTCCCACCACTTCATTGATGGATTCCCGTAGAGGCACTAGGGAACTATACCAATCCTTTCTACTGGTCATATGTCGAGAAGCTCCACTATCTAAAGTCCATGGTTCATCAACACCAACTTGAGCACATGAGCATACCTCTTCAATAGCTACCCATAGTTCGAGCTTTGTGTTTTTTGCGGACTCTTTGTTCTTCCACGATGATTTTACAGTCCCATTTTGTTCATCAGCTTGCTTCTTTCTACAATCCTTGATGTCGTGGCCTTTCTATTCACAATAGAAGCAACTTCCTGTGAACATTTTCTTCTTTGGCATCTTCTTTGATCCATCAGAAGAGCCTTTACCTTTTGCATTTGCTGAGAATGCAACATCACTTCTTTGCCACTTCATCAATCGCATCTCCTCTTCTAAAAGCATAGCACAAAACGCTTCAAATGTAAGGGGAGTTGGTCTTACCTATGTCTTAAGGGTTGTTACTAATCCATCATACTATGCTGGAATAACATGTACACATCTTCGAGCTAGCTCTTCTGGTGATATAACAACACCAACTATAGCCAATTGATGAAGATGTTTTATCCATTTGATAAAATCTTCAACCTTTTTCAGAATGAGAATGCTTTTCATTTGCCAATTGATTTTCTAAATTTTGTATCCTAGTGTGGTTCTTGTTGTCATATTGACGAGCCAATATGCCCCAAGCCTGATGTGCTTTGGTAGTATGTTGAACTAAAGTAAGCACAGAATCACTTACACTAGTGATACTTGCACATAATGCATCAACATTCTGCCTCTTCCAAGCTCGTAGAAGATCTGGATCTGGCTAAATCATCAATCTTGAATTTGTTGGATCATCAATTGGTATAGGCTTTGGATCCAATCCCATCGATCCCATGACAGTGTCAAGTAATTCATAGGAATCCAAAATTGTAGAAATTTTGAACTTCTAGAGTGTATAGTTGGTTCCATCCAGCTTCCCTTCAGTGAATGCAGGTGGATGAATTCGAATAGGTGTGTTTGGGGATTCTTGTATAAAAAGGGATTTGAGTGTTCATAGGAGAAAAGGGAAAGGTAGGAAGAAAGATACACACTAGAAGCCTCTGTTGATTGATTATATGAAGACAAATACAATGGTGATGCACAATACAATCCAATGCTTCTATGCAAAATCCCATCGAGTGCACAATCAAAAAATATGAAATACCCAAGGGTCTTGTTGCTGTTGGCCTTCTGTGCGCCATACCTCCACCTTCTCTATTGAACCCATAAAAGTCATATTGCTCAAAGTCAACTACAATCAAAGTCAACTTAAGTCAAAGTCAAAAGGTCAAACTCAAAGTCAACATGGGTGAAGTGAAAGTGTTCAAACTTGGAGGGTCAAGGTGCATAGGTAGTGCACAATTAATTGTTCACAAAGGATAAAATTGCAGAAAGTTGGTTGCAGGTTGCACACGTATTTTTTGTAATTTCTCTAAAGTTCAAAGTGCTTTTAAAGTGTCTGGAAGGTTCAGGTGAACCCTCTCTTAGGTACAAAAGTGAAGAATTAAGAGGTAAAATGTGAATGTATGCGAAGCGGGAGTGTACGTAGAAGTGAAAGTATGGCCCCCCAATTAAAATTTTTTGTTTTAGTCTAAAGTCACTACAGGAAAAAACATGGATTCATTGGCTGCCCACTTGTGGAGACGAAGTGAGCACCAAGCTACTCTTGCAGTTAGGAGCATACATAAATCCACACTCAAATCAAGGCAAGGAATATTCTTAGACTAGAGTGTTGATATATTTAGGTAGTGATGTGTGTGAACACACTAGGACTGCCGGGTCACTTTTTTCCATCTTTAGGAGGTTTTTTTTTCCCCGGCTTGTATATACACCTATTACCCTAATGGGCTACTTATCTTTGTACATTCTCTAGTAATACATTCAGTATTGTGTGTTTGTGCTCCAAGCTTCTTCTTCTTCCTTGTGCTGTTCGCGTACTTCTGCAGACGTCTATCTCCAACAATTGGTATCAGAGGAGGTCGTCGCTTCATCTAGGGCGCCGTCGATAGTCCTCCGTTTTCAGTCTCAGAATCGCACAAATTTTGGTGAGCATACTCAGTGTGTTTCTGAGATCAAAACAACTTCGCTCTGTGGTGCCGAAATCGGGATCTGAGCTCGTTTTGGCCTCCGAAGGCACTATCGCAGCACTTGTGCAAGCTATTTTGTCTTTTTGTGCCAAAGGTATGTACCAGTTTCTATTCGCCAGTTTAAACATCTCGAAGTCTGCTAGAGGTCTAGCAGACCTCATCTGGGCAGTTCCGTTCAACTTTTTGAGATACAGTCAATTTTCTGCATCAAGGTATTTTAGTCACCGTCCATGGCTGAAAGCAGTGATGTATTCCGTATGTTGGTTGTTGAGGATAAGTTGGATGGTACCAACTACCCATTATGGGCTTATATGATGCGACATGTACTGGTTGCAAAAGAACTGTGGAACATTGTGTAGGGTGTTGAAAGACGTCCTGTTACACTTGTAACGACAGGTACTGCAAATATAGGTGTTGGAGCTGATGAAGATCGTGTTGAAGATGGTATTCCGTAGATTCCTGTTCGTGCTGCTGTTTCTGTTGCACCTATTGCAAAGCAAATTCATTGGGATGGTAGAGATGCTCAAGCACATGCATTAATAGCTTTGTCTATCAAACGTGCTATTATTCCTCACATTCTCTCTTGCAGAACAGCAAAGGATGCTTGGGATACACTTACCACTTTGTACGAGGCTAGGAATGAGGCTCGTGTTGCTTACCTCCGAAAACAGTTGGAGAGTGAGCACATGAATGAAGGTGATTCTATGGACAATTTTCTCACAAAGATCAAAGACCTGAAGGAAAAATTGATTTCTGCTGATGAGGTCATACCAGATAGCTCACTTGTGCAGACCGTTCTGAATGGTCTTCCTGATTCATATCAGAGTTTTGCCTCCACTCTTCGATTGATGATGAAAGGCAATCCAAATGCCTTGTCATTTGAGGAGTTAGTCTTTGTTATGTTGCAGGAAGATGACTCCAGGCAAAATAGGTCCATTATGCGTGTTGCAGATCAAGCTTTCCTGGCTAGTCAGAAGGGCAAAGGAAAATGGGGCTCTTCTACTAGTAAGCAAAAATATGCAAATGTTGCACAATCGAAGAACCAGGATAAAGATGAGAAGAAATCAGAAAAGCAGAATTGTTTGGCAAGTACTGTAAAGGAAACGATCATATCATAAAGAACTGTCCAAAACTGGCTGCTAAAGAGGCAAAGAAGAAAGAGGTTGGAATGGTTGTTGCAGAGGCCTCTACACCAAAAACGAAGTCTGCAAATCTTGTGCAGGAAGAAAAATGGGCGTTTACACTGTTTACTTGAGTTAGAGCTTAAAACACTACTTGGAAGAGATTTCCATTATTTATGAGTAATTTTTTAATTTGAAAGCAACATTATTTCATTAGGTTTTATTACTTTTAGTATCTACCTTAGAGATTTGAGACATAATGAATTTTTCGACGATGTTTCTACCACACTTTTCTTCTACCATTCTCTTCGTCTTGTGCTTGGTAAGTTACTGAACCAATTTGTGGAACCTGCATAGGTGGCGCATATTCTTAGATGATCGTATCGTTATTCCTTACTATAATTATCAACACTTGACAACTTCTAACTACGAATTTTAAGAAGAATGCGCAAGTTTCCAGGGTCTCTATATGTGACAAGTAGTCACAAGGTATTGGTCGATGTCTGGGCATAAGGAGTCCAAGGATATTGCTCATTGGACCTTAGAGGGATTCTTAGAGCAAACCCTACAGAAGAAGTGCTATTTCTGAGTGTAGATTTTGGATAGGTAGCAAAGAGACCATTTATATTTAATTTTTGCTACACAACACACACTAATTTTACTAGTTGGGATCACATGTTATGATTCTTGGGTCTGTAAATCCTTCTAGATAATTGAAAAAGAAAATATCTTTGAAAGGGTAGAGGGTGTGATGTTTTAGAGATGTACATGCTTGGGGGATCCATAAGATCCTTTCTCGAGGCATAGCCAAGGCCCAAAGCTAGAGAGTTCAATCAAGGTGCCTATTCATGATGGCTAGACAAGTAGAGGAATCGTGGAGAGGACTCTAGGGATGACTAGACAAGGGCTATAAATAGTTTGGGAGTTAATTCTTACACACATCATTCTACGCTTCTCATATGTGAATGGAAATATAAAAGAAAATTATGAGTTGGATAAAAATGTGAATATGCATGCACATGATAATATACAAATAGATTATGAGAAATATGCAAGTAAAGACAACCAAATGCAAAATATTATGAATACAAAAATTTTGACATACATCCGAATGATTCTATGCATACATTTTAAGAGAAGGCATACATGGAAATATTCTTTTATTTAGGATCAGCACATTAAGCATTCAGAAGGCATGTATAAGTGCTTTGAATATGTAAAGTGCATCCACATATGATGCATTTGAAAATTTAATGTAGAATAGTAGCTATATGGGGATGCTCTCTTCATGCTATCACCATTTCTTCACAATACATGCAAATAGGTTTCTGCCTAAAAGCACGGATTGAAAAATGAGACAGATTGGTTACATATTTAGACTTTTTAAGTGTGATTACATTGAACATTTCTACAAACATGGCTTCTCTCCATGACAGCTAGCAAAGCATATGATGTTCAAAGAGGAACTTATGACCAAGGATTTGGCAATGCTAATATAAAGTGAATGTAAGTATAATTGTGTAGAACTAATTTTTCCTATTTGATATCTATATGAATGTAGTAACACAAATAAACAGGAGAAGATGAAGATTTGGAGTGGAAACGTTGAAGATGAGAATCTACACCAAAGAAAATAAACAATTAAACCTATTGAGTCCTTTAGAATATATATGGTCTTTTCAAGTTTCGATGCATGTTCCTTTCTTCTATATCATAGTTTCATGGGTAGCATAAGTTGGGTGATAGAATGTTCTCACGCGTTTCGTGGAAAGGAGGGTGTAAGTAAGCAAACTAGAGCGTGTCTAAGGAATCCAAGAAGCACTTTTACGAGAGAGAAATCCAATATTTTTTGTGGATTGAGTAAGAGAACATTTAAGAAGCACAAACAAATCTATGTCATTTGTTTCATATTAAGCATACATTAAGCATTTGTTTCATATTAAGCATACATTAAGCATGATTAACTAAGAGAGATTATGAAGGAAATAAAGTGAGAAAGAATCTACGTAAACGAAACTCCTTTATGATTTTTTTTTGTTCTTTTTAGTAGAGATCTACTTCTTTAAGTTGATGTTTCCAAATAGTACAGTATCCTTCATCTTAAGGAAGCACAATGAATTCAAATTGTTCGAACTCTATCGCATACTTTCTTTTCATGATAATTACTCTATAAAAGCTAGTTGTTATGTTCTTTTTTTTCTTTTTTGACTTCTCTTCCAGCTTCCCCTACTAAACATAATTCCAAATAGTGACCCTTTTCTTTATTGCAATGAGGAGTGTACGCTTTTTGACCCTACTGTGCCTTCAAATGAGTAGTCAGACATCTCCATTGAATCCGTTTCTTGTCGGAGATTGGAGAAAGCCACTTTCATCATTTATATGAATATCTGGGAATTCAAAAATACGTAGTTCTAACTTTATCATTCAAGTATAGAAATTCTTAGAACACTTGGATACAAAGAGAACCCTAGAAGGTAGGAGCTGTAGATTCAGATTTGAGATCATGAACTCGGGCTTCTTCTCCTCAAATGTTTAACAACTTTTTGCTTGAATACCATCCCAAAGAGAGATCAATTTCTGAGATCAGATTTCAAAAACGCCTAAAATTATAGCATCGATTTGGGGAAGAGAATGGAATCCTTTTTTCACCTCAAAGAACAAGGTTATGGAACTCCTTTCTTCCCCTCTAGAAATCCTATTCCTTTACCTATTACGTGGCTGCCATACTTTGTTTCCAAAGCTTCTTTTACATGCTTGTTCTCTTCAAAAATTAGATCCCCATGTTGTGCATATTCCACTCCCCTATTGATTTTCACCAGACCATGAATCTGTTTCTAACTTGATGGATGTTTTATCCGAAATTCGAGAAGATGGAGATACTTTAAACCTTGTGGCCTGCTTTTTTTCTCTTCTACAGATCCTTGGCTATTGTCCTTCTACATGAACCACTCGTGCTCTCAAAAGGATACCCAAAGAGAGGAGGCTTCATCCAATGATGAAGGTTCACATCAACTATTCTAGAGTTATCCTTGTCTCTCTATACGATAAAACCTTCTAGCCTTTTTCTGAAATTATCCATGAAGAACATCGTATGTCTCTCGCTCTTCTTACCCTTTTCTTTTTCAAAATACGCATATTCCCCTAAGGAGATCCATCTGCATCTTACAACCCTCTTTGCAAATATGCAACTCTTACCTCACATCATTTTGTTTCTCCTTTCTAGACCTCCTCGTTGACTATCGGGCTTTGGATTCGCCAAAGCTTAGATGTCTTTCCATATGAACAGATAAAGAAAAAGTATCCATTATATCATGAGCGTATCCCGAAGAGATTACGATGAAAGAAATTGTCCTCCATTCCTTTATTTTATCTCTAGACCTTGCGAATTGTTCCTTTTACAAAATTCATATTCTTTATCGTCCCTTCATACAGTAATATGGACCCAAAAAAACTCCATTATGGTCTAATCTCTTTATGGTTATCTTCCCTCCATTTTGTGCTCGCATTTTCTCCTCTATATTGATGGATTCCAGCCTTCATTGTTGATGGAAAATTATTGGTATTTTGATGGAAATGCTACTTTCACTAAAGCACATTCATAAAGGATCATGTTTGGTAGATACCTCCATGAAATTATGCTTACATACGAAAGCATGCCATACTCCCTCGTATATCCCTTGAGCGTCCTTAATCTTTGTTGCTTGAGTAATACATGGAAGAAGGTCACTCAGTTTCATAAAATATTCAGCACCTTTGTGACTAGCTTCCAAACTTCTCTGGTAAGAGTGGTCATCCTGATCTCTAATTTGAGGAATACTTCAAACCCTATTTCTAATTTGGCAATTTGTTAGTTTTGTAGCATCCTTCTAAGACCAAGTGAGTCCTAATTTTCTCACCTATGATTTCTCAGTGACTCCAACCTTTTCTACCAAATAACAAAGATTTTCATTGGGGGATTCATGTGCTTGGTAAAAGTAACATGTGAAGGTATATATCATTTACAAGAGTCTAAAAATTGTGCTTCCCTCCATTCTTCATGCTTCACTCCATGATTTCTAGATAATGCTTCCAAAAATCAAAGAACCTGACACCCTGCTTCTTTTTGTTCTCCTTTTGGCCAAGAGGACATCCCTCATGTCATGATCTTCCACCTTTAAAACCTATAGGAATGAAAAGAATGCCAAAAAGTAATCACCAGGTGAATTCTATTTGAAGAAGATCTTGACGAGCTTAAGCATATACACATGTAAATATATGTTCATATTTACACATGAATATGTACAATCAGATTGTTATGCATATACACATACAAATTCACATGCACATCCTACTATAAACACATTTTCATGTGTTGATTACATGCACACACAAATGCACACTCTCTCAAAACATGTATAATTGCATATCCTTATGCCCAAATACACAATCAATCGTAGTATTAGTCCTCATGCATTCAATATCACAAACACATAAATACGAACATGGTTCGAAACACCTTCATATATGCATTCAAGTTTGATGCTTTGCTATGAATATTTAAGTATTCACACTTGTAGTAATGTTCTTGCAAGTACACATAAGTGATTTTCCTAGCTTTGAAGGCGTCATCTTCTTAGAAATAAAAAATGAAAATTCAATATGTTTATGATGGCAAACAAAATCATATGAGCCAAAGACAAAATCAACCACAAATGCATAGGCTTGGGTATGTACCAACATACATCAAATATGAGATTCAAGGAATATGATGACAATGTCATGAATATGTAAGACAATAAGAGCACAAAAAAATATACTAGTGGATAGAGTTGAGACAAAAACACACACAAAGACACATGCAAATTGAGAGATAGATTACTCAAACTCTAAGATTGCCAAAAGTAGTGTAGCTACAACAATGTTGTCACCACCCATGAGCTCCCAATATGGAGATTAGATTGGGATCTAGATAAACTCTAGATGAAGGGTTTACTAGTGTGTAATCTTGTGTGAAGCTCAACATGCGGCATGCTTATAAAGCTTTTAGAATGGGAGTCCATATATATAAACATTGTCGCAAGATATTAAGAAGTGGGAAAAATATAGAATACGAAGATATCTTTAGGACCGAATGTTATACCTTCTTGACCCTATGAGCCAGGGGGATATGCCCCACAAGCCTTACAAAAAGGGGCAAGCACCCCTCTGCATGTCCCCCATGAAGGTTCCATGGGGAAATTTCAAGGCACCACAGGGCCTTCATTTTTTCCTTGAATGGCAATGGAATGGCCAGAAAGTTTAGGTGTTGAGTAATCTAATGGCTAACCTCACATATATGATCTATTATCATCAAGGATCACACATAGACCTCATCTAACTTGGAATCTAAAGTTTCACAAATGTTTGGGCTCTCACAATGGCTACTCCTCATACTGAGGGCCTTATAACTTAGAGAACCATGGATCATTTGTGGTCACTTGAGGGTGGAGGGTTGACTTTATGTAGGTCCACCTCTCAATGTCCACCATGTGATGAACCGCCTTCTCGATCGAGTGTTAAGCTTTGGAAAGTGTCGATGAAGTTGCTCTCTCCCAAGATCCTTGGTTATGATGTCTACTCCATTTTCTTGAGTTGGACAATAACTTATCTCCATAAACCCGTACTCAATCAACTCACACAAATAGTGATACTAAATTCTTATGTGCTTGGTATGTGCATGGAAAATCAGATCTTGGATGATGGCCATGCAATTTGTGTTGTCACACTTCAACATTGTAGTTTCCTATCCTTCCTATGTGCCATGGGATCCTCCTCAACCATACTACTTTGTATGGTGCAACAGATGTGTTGGTGCAAAAGTCCAAGCCTTCACATTTGGCTTAGCATGAAAACTTTGAAGTATTTCGATGGCGATCCACCACAATGCGCTCCCCTTCTCGAGAGCTTCACGATGATACACTCAGAGTAGAAAACTGAGCTCCTAAGGCTACACATGGTACTCCGCACAGAGGCTCGAGAATACACAAAAACATAGTACACAAGGAGCATGAAGATAGACTTCTTAGGTCTTACAAATGGGGTCGAACTTACAGTCTGTGACTGACCAGACCACTATATGTTTTATTAAAGAGCATATACAAAGAAGTGTCCAGTGGCCATTTGGCTTTTCGCATGGACACTAACATTAACAATCTCCCACTAAAGGCCAACATGGCAAAAGTAACTATGGGAGAAAAATAAAGAATGATAAAGAATACCTGAGTGAAAGTATACAACTTGTACCTCCCACCTGATGGGCATGTTACACAGTATACAAGTGACTGTGTAAGATCAAGAATCAAGTAACCCCCATCAAGTGATAACACTGTCGAAAGCTATGCTCTGGTAGAGCTTTAGTCAAAGCATCTGTAGCATTATCTCGAGTGTGAACCTTCACAAGAATAATGCGCTCAGTGGCTAAGCAATCTCTAATGAAGTGATACCCCACCTCAATGTGCTTGGTCTTTGCATGATAAACCGGGTTCTTAGCCAAAGCAATGGCACTCTGACTATCACTGAGCAATCAAGGTACATGCTGAGGTAAACCCATATCGCAAGCAAGACGAGAATGCGACAATGCTTCCTTACATGCCTTACTTGTTGCATAACATACTCTGCTTCTGTGGTGGAAATAGCTATACATTCTCCAGCAAAATGAAAAATGTACCCTGATCTAGACTTACGATTGTCTACACAACCAGCATAGTCAGAATTTGTGTAACTAATAACGGATGCTTTCCCTCTACCTAAGCATAGACACTTGTCCTTAGTGCCACTCAGATATCTCAAAATCATCTTGACCGCTTCCCAATGTTCCTTGCCAGGATTAGACATATATCTGCTCATAACTCCCACTGCAAATGCAATGTCTGGTCTTGTAGCTACCATAGTGTACATGAGACTACCAATAGCAAACTGGTAGGGAATCTTGGTCATGACTTCCTTTTCCTCGTCTGATTTGGGGCAATCATCCTTGCTCAATTTCACATATGTGGGTAACGGTGTACTCAATGCCTTTCCACCCTACATATTGAACATGTGAAGTACTTTGGATATGTACTCACTTTGAGACAAGTATATGCATCTTTTACTCCTATCACGAGTAATGCGCATGCCAAGAATATGTTTGGCATCCCCCAAATCCTTCATATCAAATGTCTGACTCAACTTTTTTTTTGGAGAATTGACAAGTCATAAGAGGACTTCCCAGCAATCAACATATCATCAACATAAAGGATCAAACATATCAAGCTGCCATCAGAGCATCTCTTTGTGTAGAGACAATGATCCTCATTGCTTCGAGAATAACCTTCAGACTTCATAAAAGCATCAAACTTTTGGTACCATTGTCTAGGGGACTGTTTAAGTCCATACAAGCTCTTCGTGAACTTACAAACTAGACTTTCCTTGCCAGGAACTACATAACCCTCTAGTTGTTCCATGTAGATATCATCTGTAAGATCTCCATGCAAGAAAGTAGTTTTCACATCCATTTGGACTAACTCTAAGTCCTCCATTGCAATGAATCCAAGCAACATACACAGGGTAGTCATCTTGACCACTGGAGAGAAGATTTCCTTGAAATCAACACCATGTTGTTACTTAAAACCCTTTGCAACAAGTTGTGATTATACTTTGGAGAAGCACTATCTGATGTAAATTTCAGCTTATATACCCATTTACATGGTAAAGCTTTCTTGCCATTTGGCAAAGGTACTAAATCCCACCATTCTTGTGAATAGAATCCAACTCACTCTTCATGGCATGCTCCCACTTGACATGATCCTCTCTCTGCATAGCCTCTTTGTAGCAAGAAGGTTCACCGGCATCTGTTAACAAAATCTAGATGTGGAACATATCTATCAGGTGGATGTGCGACACGTGCAGAACGTCTCAATTGTTGCTGAACAGGAAAATGTGCAGACTGATCTGAATGGAGATTCTCTTGAACATCCCTATGTGCAGCATTTGTGTGGCTATAGTAGCCTCTTTAGAGCTCTTCACTTGATGTTTTGTAGGATTTGAGTAGCTTACATTATAGCCTACACATTCCATTTTCATTGAGTATCATGCAATGCCAATGATCTTGTATAATCATGTGCTATAATACATATACTTCATTGTTCATCTCTATCTACTTCTCTGTTATGACTATTCAGAACAATATACAAGAGATCCGAAAACCAAGGAGGTATGAAACAAGATATCATTGATACAAGAACTCTCTTGAGCGAGATGAATTAAACATAAGAAATAATTATACAACATTTCATATTATAATATTACTGCAAGACAACGAATGATGACCAAGATACCATAATAGGCGAGACTAGCATAAAAAACAAGACTAGAACTCGAAGTGGAATTTGGAAAGTACTTACATGGAGCTCGTGATTTCTTGAGCTCCCAAGACTTGCACTTGCAAGCCCGAGAGTGATGTTCCCAATTCCTCCTTATATGGGTGTTCAAAGGCATTTATTAAAAGCGGTTCTCAAGGGTGGTTACAATTTCATGATGGTATGGATGATGTCAATAACTCAAAACAATACCTTTGGTGTCAAAATCAAGCAAATAGAAAGTTGATCTTAGGGTTTTTGGCATGTTCTAGATGTAATCATATAATTAATTTCTCCAAATTAGGAATCAATCATGAGATCTAGAAAGCTACGTGAAATGTAAGGTTCAAGATGGTTTCCATTGTGTCATTGAAAATATTTCGATTTGTTTCATTCTTGAAATCATTTCAATTGATATCATCATTTGCATCATTATTATTTAGACGTCTATCCTCATTGAAATGGAGTTTCTAGATATCATTATGCTTAGATCGTGATATATGAATCAAAACTGTGATCCAATCTATCTTGATTCCTCCCTATTTGAAAGCCAAATTTATGGAATCCAGTTCTTCATATAATCTTTGCAATGTTTTATCATCATTGTTTTGGTCCAAAATCATCCTTTTTCATCATGAAGGAAGTCCATATCATCATAATCAAGAAACCTTCATCATCAATATAACTATATTGCTTCTTATGCAAGTCAAACTCATCACATTCTCGATATTCACTCACATCATTTTGACACTTTCTAGGAATATGCATCTGGTTTGGCATCAAATAAACTTCTCTATTGAAAATGCAATCATAGAATTATTTAGCTATCTCAACTAATTCTTGATCATTCTTTCTAGAGAATGTACTTAAATAATCTCTTATTACATTTCTTGGGTCATCGACTTTTGCGCGGATACTTCAGCATGTCTAAATATCATGGAACATTCATTTGAATCAACTGAATCTCGTTTCTCTTATAATATGCATAACCATCTCAATCAATGTAGCTATTTGACTCAATATTTCTTATTGAAATTCATATCATCAATTTTGTTTGTAGGATTTTATTAATAAGCCTCATCATGAGTACATTTGAATACTCCATGCATAAGTGCTTCGTGTATAATTGAGTTTCCAAATACTTTATGAGTTTTAATGATAACCCACAGTTGTTGAGATACAAGGAAGCTTTACATTTTTATCATCTGCATGAAGATCTTCTTTCCAATCATCAATGAATTTTTCCATTTTCTATTGATTCTTGATGTATCTTCTGAAACGTTCAAGGATGAACATCAAGTCCTCTATGACTCCTGATTCAAAACCAATATCTTGTAAGAATGGAACTAATTCCTCTTGGGATTTAGGTTCTTGCACATAGAAACAACATTACTCTTTTGTGCCTTATGCATATCGTTTAATGCTCAATAATGTCTTCATATTGTTGATCAAATTCCCTTTTGATCTCCACAACTGGTTAGTCCTTAGATATATGGAGCCACTTTAGGAAAGATCTCTACATCACTTTGACCATGTCCTCTAGCATGACCAACTTGATCATTGCCGCTTTGTATTGATGCAAGAGAATGAAAACTATGATCGCCATGTGCTAGAGAGATGACTCTCCTCCCAACCTCATGTATATATATAGATGCTCAAATAAAGAGGACCGCATATGTAACTAGAGTTCACAAGTGCATGTGCAATCTTCGCCACTCCTTTATTACCCTCCACTAGAGTCCACTAGTGGTAGTTGTACTTGCCATTGGAGTTAAATCTTACTAGATTCAAGTTAACTCACCTTTCATTGAGTTAGAAGGCTCTAGAGATTCTAGGGAAAAGCTCTCTCCCAATTCTTCCCATGGGGTTGACCCCAAGACCTCCTCCACATCCATTAGACTTAACCACTAGGCTAAGTGAATTAGTTATTTAAGAGAGCTTATGAACTTATGCTTATATCTAGTCTCAAGATCATTGGCCATACACAGAGGTGACCAAATGGTGTCTGATTTTAGATCTCGCTTAATCAGTCAGGCCCTTGGATCATAGAACTACTTTATTTCATTCTTGCACCCTTGGAAAAGTTTTCTATCTAAAAATTAAAGCTATAAATAGTAATTGTAGGCAAACCCATGAGCCTCATATTCTAAAAATAGAAGAACATGTTTCATCTCTACGGTGGGATCACTACCCCAAATGATTCAAAACACCATCCAACTTTACACTTTGATAGACTGATCAAAGTAAAACTTAGTGAATGAATAATAAGGATGTATCTGAAAACATACCTAACCAATTCACTGATTTACTAGGTGCGATCTAGGCATGAACATGTGACATAGGTGGATTCTAATTATGGGTCCATTTTTGTGCATGGATGGTGCATGAACATAGTAACTAAGGGGGGATTCTCTCCCCTTAGAAGGCTTTGAGGATTATTGACTTGAATTTGATTTGGAAATCTAGAAGTTTCAAACTTGGATGCTTAAACAATGATATACTATCAACTAACATTTACTTGAGTTTCTCACCCATTTGGAGGATAAATTTGTCCTAGTGGGATTGCAAAATCCTATGTAAAATGTACGAGAAATTGTTCCATTTACATTCAAATAGTTATAATTAAACTTGATCAAGTGCGCTTGATAACTCGAAGCAAACACAAATGAATAAGTCAACTTATATGTATCATGGTTTTAAATTTGAAAGGGTTGTTTTACAAGACATCTATCTCGGATTTTCAATTTAGTGACATGGCTCTAACAAGCTTACCATGGACTTTTGTGAAAATAATCAAATGCCATATTTGATTCAAATCTAAAAGATTCGAAGAGCGAAAAGGAAGGACTAAAAATCAATACAACCAAAATTAAACTTCAAACATATGTATACTTGCGATGAGTCAAACTCTAGATGATTAAGGACTTTAACTTGTGAAAGATCTATTCCAAAAAGTTAGTGAAGCATTCTATCGATCTTTAGCAGAAAGAAACTGGATTCTCAAAAAGATTCATGGAGTAAAATCTAAAACATCATCCAACCATAACATACTAGTATGGTATCCAACATTAGTGTCTCCACCTAGTGAGGTCCTATTCATGAGTTTCTACTCAAGTAATGTTTCACTTGAGACTAATTTCATGCCTATTTCAATCTTTATAAATGCTTATTGGGAATGCAATTCTTATGCATTTCTTTGAGTCAAGGGATTGAATTCATCGAGTTGCACTTGGAACTTGGTACTTGAGTTAGTTAGTGTATTCCTTCGCTAAAAGGATCATTTCAATGTCAGATTCCTACTTCTTCAAAAGTTTATGAAATATTTATAAACCCATAACACTTTAAGTTGAAGTGTTCTTTTAATCAAATAAGAACAAGTCTGCCCTACTTGAAAAAGAAGATCTTGGAAGTTACTTACTTTGTATCTTCTTACTTACTTGATCTTGAAGTATCTTGAGATCATTTGTTAATCCTCCTTGAATTTAGAACCTCTTTGAAGCTTTAATTCCCTTGAGGATCAAATCTTGCTTCAAGATTCATTCTAGGACTTAAGGATTACTATCATTCAATGGTTCGATGTCCCATACCATCTTTCCTACATCAATTTGAGTATAAAATTTGGTGTTCCATACCACCTTATTTTATATTCACATTAGCGTGTGAGTGATATGTATCCTAACATCTAAACCTATCTTTATAGAGTAAATTGTCACTTAAATTCTTTAAAAGAATTTCAAATTTTCAAGAATTATCTCCACTTGATGTGTTGGGCTTTGATTCCTTCACAAGATTATTTCACAATTTTGTGCTTTTACCTTGGAAACTTGAAAAACTTTGGATACAACATCTATCCTTCTGTTTTAGGGTTTCATCTAGCTTTCTTTCCTAGGGTTTTTAGAAGAAAAACTATTTCTAATTCTAAGTTTCTGTGCTTGTGAAATTCAATTCCAATTTGTTTTACTTGAGGAATTGGTAGTAAGAAGAGCTTTTCACTTCATGTCTTTAGATTCCTTTTAACTAAAGTTTTAAGTAGCTTCCTTCAGGACTTTATATGAATCTCTCTACTTCTACTCTTTTAGCATTTTCCACTAGATGAAGGGTCCTTGAGTGAAACATTTCCAAACGGAATTCAAGTTCCAATACTTGGCCAAACTTTGGAGTAGTTCCAATCCCAAGTTCTTGGACAAACCTTGCCAATATTGATCAGGTCTTTTTGATTTTTGATAAGAATAAATATTGAGTGTTTAACTTCAAGATCTATTGAAAAATCGTCTTTGTTTACCCATGCAATCTTAGAGGTCTTTCTCTCAACTCAAGTCTAAGCATGTGCTAATGCCTTTGAAATTCCAAAACTAAGAATTTTATCAATATTGATACACCTCTAGGTGATATAAACCATTGGACTTTAAGTACCAGTACCGGTGGTTTGGGACTTCTTGGGAACTAATTTCTATCTAACTATCTTGAAGAATTTCGTTCTCACAAAGTTTATTCTTGAAGTACTTGAGATTACTTTGAAGGAACTAAATAATCTAAGCAAATGATTCATCTAGGAATCCTTTGAATTCTTAAAATGATCCTTTACTACACACTCTCAGACAGTATCCAAAAGCTTTATTCCTTCAATTGTGCTCATTTTCTTTGTATCAAACTTAAAGGATAAATATCACCTTTAGGATATGGTTTTCAATTTGAGTATGAAAGTTTCACTTGAATTGTCAATTATGTGATATATATTCCTATTATTGAGTTTGGAGAGATTATTATCATTGTTCAATCTTTGGATGTTACTAGATAACTTAACATCCATCTATTCAACACAAAATTTCAATTGATGCTAAAGTTAAATGTTTGATTTTCATCGCTCTTGGGGATGAGTTCAATTGAGAAATTGTAGAAATTCCATGGTTTTCTTGGCTTATTTATATCCTTATCAGGGATGAACTTTGGAACATAAGAACTATCTAGTGAACTTTAAAAGTTCAATTTATGTTAAGTTCCTTGAGATGGAATCAATTAAAAGAGTTCACTTTAATGTGCTCATGGAATCAAGAAAACTTTGTGCATGTGAAACTACACAAGTAAGTTTAAATTCACTTGCTAAACTTGAATTTATTATTCTCTAAGTATCACCCGAACTTAGATTCATCATAAAGATTAGAGCTTTACAAGTAGTCATGTTTTCTTGCCCATCAAGAGTGGCAAGAAAAATGAATGCATGAATTTTGGCTTATGCCTAATTTTATTAAGCAAGACATCTTGCATACTTAATGTAACTCTTCATTAAGTCTAGGATACCTAAGTATGGCCCAGGTAAAGAATGGAGTAGTTACTTGAGTTGCAAGTTAGCTAGCATAAAATTTCAAATAACTATTTTTCCTTCTTTTCTAATATCTAACTTGAGTGTTTAAAAGTAAGATAACTATTAGGGAAGTACATTCATTCATCTACTTAGCAAACAATCATGGAATATCATATGCAAATGCATGTCCTTGCATGAAAATACATGTGCTTGCATGCAAACCCATGTGTATGCATGTTTTTGTTTTGATGCCCTAAACTAATTGATCAGATTCCTAACCTTGTGATGCATAAGTGTCATGCATCCATGCACAAACATACCAACTTGACTTCCTTTAAAAACTATAGATAGGCAAGTGCACAAGCTTTAGTGCATCAACTTTCTTTTCAAACAAGATGGAAACATATGTTGCACATGAAAACAATGTTTTAGAAGGAAAATGCACAAAAACTCGTTCATTTCCATTCATGAACTCATGTTTCCATGTTATGCACCAAATGCTTCTAATGCTTATCATGTTTGAAATGATAAGCTACCTTTATAACCTTGGACTAGATTTAAATTTAATATACGAAAGTCCTTGCTCTAATTCTACTTTTCTTAAAAGATGAAGTGCAAACTAATGAAAAGAAGATCAAACATGAATTGAAAACAATCATCGATTGGAAAATACTTATCTTTAGATCAAGCTTCATCCATCCATTGGTCCATTAGGAGAAGTGCATACAACTCCTTGAAAAACTCTTCTTCCTCATGTCCTCTCTCTCGGAGGGTTCTTGATTCCTTAGTACTTTATAATCATGGTGTAGTATGCGGTATGAAGTTTTTCTACCATAGGATGATATGTTCGAAATTGATATATCCATCCTCAGATACTAGAGTTGTTAGAGCTCATTTGTGCTTGATGTTGAACCCATTGCAATATGATGAATGATCAATATTTGTAGCCTTTGGTATAAAGATTTCTCACTTTTGTATATAGTAGAACTTTCTACCTATCATGGATAGCCTAATTTTGTAGAATGTTGTAGACCTGCATTTGAATCCAGCAGTCATTGTTATATGTTATCATTGATCATTCTTTTAATATGGTCAACAAAATCAAAAGCACTTCAGGAAACATATTGATACTTTGCTACGCCACTAACCCATGCTACAACATGTCATGGTTTCAAGTCCTTTAAATCACATTAGCCCTTTCCTTCTTGCTACACATGAGAGAAAATGGCTAGTAAGTTTCCTTAGTCTAGAATATGCAATATCAACATGAAAGACATCATGTGGCATCAGAGGCTTGGCTATCCTAACCGATTTCCACACCTTGGAAATGGATCAATCCTTCACATGCACATGCATACACAAAGACCATTTAAGATCTTTTGCTACTTCGTATAGCAAATGCTTCAAATGCCAAAGATGAACACTTGCACGAATCTGAGATGAAATCCTCTAGAGAAATGAGTGGTGCACCTGAATCCATTCATACTTCAAGAGATATAGTGTTTTGTGTCTTGGGCTATATAGTATAATAGGAACTTGCATCTGTGTCAAAGATAGGTCAATCGATAGAGAAAATGTTCCTCACTAGCCATGCCCTAGGTTCAATACTAGGGTCTATGCTTGCATATGATGAACTTGACCTCTCCGTTTTTTGAAAAAACCATGTCCCTCTATTAAGAGAGAAAAACCTTTGCAAGGGACAACAGAAAACACATATCTGTAGAGAAATATATATTTATCTATGCACAACGAAGATGAAGATCATCATGAATCCTTAAGGATTAAGGTCACCATGAGTCCTATAGGGATCTACTACCAATACAATAGAATGATAATTATGACCAGCGCTTGCTAGAGAGCTCAATCTCTTGCCAATGTTTGTCTTGTATGTTGGTGCAGGACAATCATCAATTGATGATTTGCACAAATACTTGAAGTCAAAAGATAAAGAAAAGACCAATATATGAAGATTGAAATTAGTGCAGCAGACTTTTCTAAAAAATTACTCTCTTCAGCAAAGATTGGTAATCTAGCATTACTCTTGCAAAATTGGTTGAGGTTTTGAGTTGTTCTTGACATAGAGGTTCTTTAACATCAAGGATAACATTTTCTTTTGGAGATTAACACTCTCCATCAGTGGTATCAGAGCAGGAGTCATCAAAATTGAAGAAAGGAGGATCCCGACTGTTGGAGCTATACAAAAATCAACCTTTGAAGATTCAAAAGGTGAAAGTTTGAAGTGAAAACTAGAGAAGAAGGCCTGAAGCTATCAAGAAGATCAAAAGGAACGTCATTCAAAGTAAAGGTACATCTATTATTCACAAAGCTTGAAGAATTTAATATAGGGAGATTCTCTTCAGATAGAGAAATTGGATAGAGAAAACTATCTTGCTTGGACCATGAGGATGGAAGCTCATCTCATGAGCAAAGACTTGATAGGATACATTACACGTGAAGAAGAAAAGCCAAAATTCAAAGATCGTAGTGTTCCTACTAGGGAGAAGCTTGCAGATTTAAAGACATGGATGAAGGAGGATGCTCAAGCTAGGAGCATTATCTACATGGGAGTCAATGATTACTTGCTGCCTCACATTAGAGGACTTGGAAGTGCAAGTGACATATGGAATGCTTTGGAGGAGCATTTCCAAAACACTACAAAGTCAAGGAAGGCATCTTTATGGGCAGAGTTTACCACATTCAAGAAGAAGGATTCTCAATCCATTTCTGATTATGTAACAAGGATGAAGGACAATGCAGATGCATTAGGAGCAGTTGATGAAGATATTGAAGAGGTTAAATTGGTAAGGAAAATCCTCACAATTTTGAGAGGATATGAGAAATGGAAGACATTCATTTTGTCTACTGAATTTTCATTGGATCATTTCACTCCTGATTTGAATCAATTGCTTGGACATATGCTAACCTTTGAGCACGATGTCAAAGGTGATGTTGATAAGAGTACAAGTGAAGCAATGTATTCAAAGGAAGGGAAGAAGATTAACAAAGGCAAGCAACAATTGAATGAAGATGAAGGTACAAGTAGTCAAGCTAACTTCCTAAGAGGAAGAGGTTGTGGCAAAGGCAGAAGCAATAAAGATGGAGTCAAAGCTTGCTGGATTTGTGGTAAAACTAATCATTTAGCTCATGAATGTTGGCATAATAATCAGAATAATGGAGGATATAATCAGAACTTTAACTCAAGAGGAAGAGGTGGTAGAAATCAAATAGGTAATTTCAGAGATAGAGGTAGTAGAGGTTACTTTGGAAGAAATCGAGGTAGAGGTTTCCAAAGTCAATCCTACAACAATACCTACTATGATTATGCTTTAGATCAGAAGGAGGATTCAACGTTGATTATGAATGCAACTTGTGAAAGACAAAATGAAGATAAAAAAGTCTCTTACATTGACTCAGGGTGTAGCAATCACCTAAGTGGCAATATAGCTTTGATGACTGATTTGTAGAATAAGGTAAATAATCGTGGAGTTCAAGTAGGTGATAATACAAAGCATAATGTGAAGTCAGTTGGATCAGTGAAGGCTAAGGATGGGAGCACTCTTCTGAATAAGGTTTTGTATGTTCCTACAATTCCCAAGAATCTGATAAGTGTAGGGCAAATTGTTGAGAAAGGTTATGAAGTAAGGTTGACTAATGATGGAGTTTTTGTGGAAGACCCTAGTAATGGGTATAAACAAATTGTTTTAGGAAAGAAAGAAGGAAGGCTATTCACATTGAAGATTCAAGGCATTGTGGGTCATGCCTTGTTCACTTATGGAGGAAATAAGATCTTTGACTTAGATCCTTGGCATAAAAGGCTTGGAAATTTCAATGAAAGAGGTATTAAGGATATGATTAACAATGGTTCACTGCTTGGGTTACCTAATGTTGCAGTTCAACATATGACATACAGATGTGGGGCATGTCAATTAGGTAAGGCTCATGAGAAATGATATACTAAGCATGGTTTCATGTATTTAGAGAAGCTTGAGTTGGTACACACATATGTGTGGGGACCATCAAAGGATTTCAATATTAATGGCTCAAGATACTATGTGATTTATGTTGATGATGCTAGGTATAGCTATGACACTTCTTTTTTGACTACTAAAGATTATGCTTACATGGTGAAAGTAGAGGAAGATCCTTCTACATATGAAGAGGCAAAAGGTAATGAGAATTGGGAGAAAGCTATGCAGAAAGAGTATGATGCATTGATAGAAAATGAGACATGGGATTTGGTTCCTAAACCAAATAGTTAAAAGATCATTGGATGCAAATGGGTCTACAAGACAAAGAGGTATGCAGATGGAAGTGTGTCTAGATATAATGCTAGACTTGTTGTGAAAGGGTATGCTCAAACATATGGTATAGATTATGATGAGACTTATAGCTCTATGGCAAAAATGAAAACTACAAGGATACTTATAGCTTTTCCTGCATGTAAAGGTTGGAAACTATGTCAATTAGATGTGAAGAATGCTTTTCTTAATGGTTACATTTCAGATGATGTTTTCATGGAGCAACGAGAAGGGTTCAAAGATAAAATGTATCCAGAATATGTATGTAAGCTCAAGAGATCTTTGTATGGATTGAAGCAGGCCCCAAGAGCATGGAGTTGTAGACTTATGAAGTTCTGAAAAGAACTTGGTTTCCAAGTGTCTAAAGTAGATAGTAGCTTTCTTGTTAAAGCAAGTGATGATGGTTTCGTTTATATGTGCATATATGTTGATGAAATAATTCTTACAGGTATAGATAAGAAGGGCATACAAAGTCTCAAAAAGCAAATGGAGAAAGAGTTCAAGATTAGTGACTTGGGAGACTTGTCATATTTCTTGGGCATGGAGATCTCATATACTCAACACGGAGTATATGTGACTCAAGAAATGTATTTGAAAAACTTGTTAATCAAGTTTAAAGTGGAAGATTGGAGGGTAGCACCTACTCCAATGGAGGTGGATCACAAATTGAGCAGATATGGAGGAGAAGAATTCAAGGACATGAAGTTATATCAAAGTCTGGTTGGTAGTCTAATCTATGCTACATTAACTAGGCGTGATTTGTCATATGCAGTTGGAGTGTTGTCTCAATTCATGCATTGTCCTAGGAAAGAACATTGGGTTGCAAGACAAAGAGTGTTAAGATACATTAAGGGTACACTCAAAGGAGGTTTGTATTATGGTTTCACATCAGATACAAACATCAAGATATATAGTGATACAGATTGGGAAAGTAGTCCGGATAATAGGAGACCAATCTATGGGTATCTATGTTATGTGGGAGATAAGCTAATCTCTTGGTGTCCTAAGAAGCAACATACAATTGCTTTGGCATCTACAGAAGTAGAGTATAAAGGTATGGTTGAAGCTGCAAAGGAGGTCATATGGTTGAAGACTCTCATGAAGAGTTTTGACATCATTCAAAGTATACCCACTATTCATGGAGATAATATGAGTTCATTGTATCTAGTTGCTAACCCTATATTTCATGCTAGGACTAAACATATTGAGATTTAATATCACTTTTTGAGAGAGAAGGTGATTGATAAGGAGATTGAAGTCATACATATTTCAACAAAAGATCAGATTGAAGATATGCTAACCAAAATCTTGGATGTACCAAAGCTACAGAGATTCAAAGACATGTCAGGTCTAAAGAAGATGGAGAAAATCACAATTGATGATTGAGGGGGAGCTATTGGTGCAAGACAACCATCAATTGATGATTTGCACAAAGAATTGAAGTCAAAAGATAAAGCGAAGACCAATATATGAAGATTCAAGTTAGTGCATAATCAAAGAAGGAAGGCTTATATATACATGTACATTAAACATGCTTATACTTTTGTAATAGTAGTTTGAGAGAAGTATGCATTAGAAGTTACAGGTGTCAAAGTCGACTCTATAGAAGTACAATTTTAGACATAGGTGAATTGTTTGGAGTAAATCTCAAGATTTACTAAACCTTTTGACAAACTTAAACTTGGTGAGGGTGCGCAAACACTAGTCAACACCTCATACAAAGTTTCATTGAAAACCTTACACATTTGATCACTCTGAGTGATATAAGTGTAGCATACTTTTCTGAAAAATTTCTCTCTTCACAGCTAGTGCAAATATTGGTAATCTGGCATTAGTGTTCCAAATTGGTTGAGGTTTTGTGTTTTTCTTGATATAGAGGTTCTCTAACATCAAGGATAACTTGTTCTTTTGGATATAAACACTCTCCATCATTGTATATATAGCTACACAAATCAAGCAGGACCAAAAATGTAACTAGAGCCCACAAGTGCATGTGCAATCTCCACCATGCCTTTACTACCTTCTACTAGAGCCCACTAGTAGTAGGTGTACTTACCGCTCACGTTAAGTCTCACTAGATGTAAGTCAACTCATCTAAACATGAGCTAGAAGGCTATAGAGCTCCTTGGGCAATACTCTTATAGGTCAATCAATAGAGAAAATTTTGCTTGATAGCAACACTTTGGGTTCAATATGTCTATGTTCATGTGTGATGAACTTGACCTCTCCTTTTCTCCAAAAAACTGTGTTTGTCTATTAACAGATAAAAACCTTTCCAAGGGAGAAAAGAAGACTCATATCTACAAAGAAAGATATATTATTCTCTGCAGGAAGAAGTTGAAGATCATCATGAATCCTTAGGGATTAAGGTAACCATGAATCCTAAAGGGATCTGCCACCAATGCAAGAAATTGATAATTATGGCCACCCCCTCCTAGAGAGATGATTCTCCTCCCAACGTTCTACTTATATATAGCTATGCGAATCAAGGAGCACCACAAATGTAGCTAGAGTCCACAAGTGCATGTGTGATCTCCAACACTCCTTTACTACCTTCTACTAGAGTCCACTAGTAAGTTGATCATGAACATGGAATTGTGACATGTAGAGAAAGTTCTTTCATAGCTCATTGTCTATCATAAGCATGAGACCATTCTAGGTGCTTTTCCTTGAGTTCATATTCTCTAAAGAGTTTGATCACATCCTTTTCATAGAAGAAGCAATATCCCTTAGCTAATCATTCATGAAGAGATTAAACAATTCTCTATTGTCGCTCCTCTCATTGGAATTTTAGAAACTAAGCTAGAATATAGTCCACATATATGGCTCTAGACTCTATTTCATTAGCTTTATGATTTACTCACCCCTCTCCTTTCACATTGGGTTCATGAAGTATGTCATGGGGTTCATTGAAAGGAGGGTGGAAGTAAGAAAAAAATCTAGAATTAGGGAATCCAAGGAGCACTTTTAGGAGAGAAAAATTCAATATTTGTTGTGGATTGTGTAGGAGAATATGTAGGAAGCACGAAAAATTGTCTCTCACCCATTCTTATGATAAATATATATCTTATATCATATTAGGTATACATTACATATGATCGGTAGAGAGGTCATGAAGTACAAATGATTAGTTCAAGAGGAAAAATGCTAAGAATTTCTATCCTATTTGATGTTGAACAGATATATTTTAGTGAAATGGAAGTTTTATCTCTAAATTCAATTGGGATCCATGGCTAAAAGGGTTGTGGGCTTATGTTTTGTGAAACTTTTGTGAGTCATGTTTTATGTACCTCATTTTGGGCTCTATATTTAGTTCACTCTAGCATAAAGCTTTGATTTTATTTTATCTCTAGAATTTCTAAACTTGTAGGGCTCAAAAGTGATATTTGGACGTAGATATGGACGTAGGGAATGTCCTATTGAGATATCAAGCTCAACATGTAACGATCGAGGATGACACGTATCACTTTTTCATTTCTGTAACATGTGTAGTGGTCACATCAGTATATGTTTGGGATACTTCATTGAGCTTTACTACATTTATCTACTGAGAGTGATGACACATTTGTTTCTGTCCATATAACTCATTAATGGACATTTGGATTTTCCTCATGTACTCTTTTGTATATATTGCACCAGTTGTATTCTTTTCTTTTAGGTCATTCGTGTATATTATTTTATTTACTAGAAGAAGAAGAAGATCATTTCTTCCTTCTCTCAATCTGTGTGTGCTCCTCTTGAGTGTGAGAGTGTGTGATTGAGCTCTCTTCCTTATCTCCTTTCTCTATACGTGGTATTTAAGACTAATTGGCTATAGAAAGATCATGAAAAAGGCGCATATTAAAGAGTATGCAAGAAGGCATGGAGAATGCACAATTTGTAAAAGACGAGCTTGTTATGAAAATTTGTTTGAAGATAGAAAGCATCAAAGTAGTTTGGAGAGTTATTCGTTAAGGGTCACTTGTTTTGTTTTTATTTTGAATGTTTCCTCATAATCAATGCCATATTTGTGTGCATATCCTTCTGCTACTAATCCCGCTTAATACATTGCTACGCCACCATCAACATTTTGCTTCATCTTGTAAACCCACCTGGAGACTATGGATTTATTTCCTTGCAAAATTGAAACTGGCTCCCATGTTTCATTTCCATAAAGTGGAGCCATCTCCTCATCCATAGCTTTCTCCCAATCTGCATTTCCAATTGCATCTTCAAAACAAGAAGGTGTAGAGGACATCACTATTGAATTAGTTCTCCCTTGTGGGAAGTCCATATTGGATACCTTAACCAGATACTTCTGGAGCTAACTCATCTCTCTCTTTCCTGTTTACCGCTTATTCTGGAAAGGAAGAACCTTCTAAAGTCAAAGATGGACGAGTGCAGAATTGATAACATCCAATTGGAAAATGTGACTAAAGACATGTGGAATTGCTTCAGACTCAACATGGGCTCAATTTCCAGTCTGCTTCCCAAACTCAACTCCAGATGGTGTAGCAGGTGGTCTGCAAAACAATGAAGATATCGATTTACTGCCATATGGGCCTTCCCTTACAACATTAAACATTCCTTCTAGGAATGGTTGATCTTGCATAATGGTCTGTGGACAGGAAACATGGCAAAGAGAGTAAATAGGAACAATGGAATTTGTTCGCTGTGTAGCAGGGAAGAGGATTTGGCCCACCTTTTCATCAACTGTTGGCATGCTAAGTGCTTCTAGCAGTTGTTGGATCCCATCTTATGTGTAAAGAATCTCCCTCCTCTTGGCTTCAAAGAGATCATCTTGGGAAGCTGTAACTCTATTGATCTGGTTCTGTGGAACCTGTGGAGGGGACACATATTGTGACACATTTGGATCAGTAGGAATCAAAATGTCTTCAACAGTGGAAAGAAAAATTTCCTCTGCTCTCTTAGGTGTACTCTATACACCACTGGCCTACAGAGTCTTCAGTCTATTAAATGTATCTCTCAAGACCCTAAAGTGTCTTTTAAATCCCTTCCTCCAAATAAATGGAGAGAATATTTATTATCCTGCTATTCTAGGGATAGGTTTATCATGGTCCAGAATCTGTAATTTTCCCATGGACTCTTGCTCCTGGGCCTGTTGTTGTGGGATCACTGCTTCTCTGTACCCTGTAATTTTTTCCATTAATTTACTCTCTTTTCTTGTTGTTTAAAAAAAAAACATCCCCCCCTTTTTGTCTTGGAAAGACTGTAATGAGGTGATAGGTTAAAACCGTATCTTCTTTTAATGAAGAAGATGCAAACTCTGAGTTAATCAGCAGCACTGAGAGTGCGGACCTTTTTTTCGTCAGACAGGTGTCGGGGAGTCCTCAGAGAGAGTGGTGTCTGACGATGATGCCCTGGCAGGCACCGATCAAGATCGAACAAAGCAATCCCCGAGTTAGATGGGTAGAAGCTACAGCTGCGCCCGTAAATCGAAACTCGGTTGCACTACCCCACCCATTGCCTAGATTTGTTTTGTAGTGAATATTACAGTTTGTACTCGTCCAGGTAAGATGAACATGTGCCCCTATTTCTAACTTAGGCCTGTACAAATTAACTTCATTTTCTCACCACATCTACCTTGTGCCACAGTTTGAGGGCTCTCACGTGATGTTTAAGCAATGTTATTGACCCTACTGTTGTATCTTTGGTCAGTGCGTCAGACATTTGCCACATATATCCTGAGAGATTGGGCACTCCAACCAACCTCCCATTAACACGATTTAACAGTCATGTACTTATTTGGGAAAGAGTTTCAAAATAGCTTACCAACATCCACGCTTCCAATCACTGCAGATCTGACTGTATCATGAAAGACAACATGGAGCTTTGAATTCGCATGCAAAACCCTAGGGTTTTGAGTCGCTTTGCGCTCTTCTCCTCCCCTCTTCGTGAGGTGGGCTGCCCTGTGCTCTTCTCCTCCCCTCGTCGTGAGGGGGGGTGCTGCTCCTCTCCTCCCCCGCGCCGTGTGAGGAGTCGCTGCTTTTGTTCTTTGACATGGCTCTTCATGAAGCTCTTCGAGATGGTTTACCTGGTTCGAGGTCAGTGTTTAATCCTGTGTTCGATTGCAGTTCAAGTTCCCCCCGTCCTGTTGAGGCTTTGTCGAACGCTGCGGAAGCTATTGATGCTCCTCCTGGAGGTAACTCTAACGCTCATGCTTCGTACGCCACTGTGGCTCAGAGACATAGGCAAGATTACTTCTCGGTGTTTGCTAATCAGGAGTTGTCAGGTATGTGTTTCCCTCATGCTAATAGTAATGAAGTCAATGCTAAAGGAAAGGCTCCTCAAGTGTACAATGTAGCCAACCCTACTCCTGTAGTTGATAAGGAGCAGTCTTTAAACATTGATAGTGAAGTGGTAGATAAGGATGACTGTACTCTTATTATAGAGAGCTCTGAGCTCAACAGTTGGAATATACATTTGGAAGACAAAGTGGTGATTGCTCACTGCCATGGGCCTCGTCCTGCTCAAGATCTCCTTAAGAATTGGATGAAAGTGAACTGGGAAAGTAGGGGACTATTTGCCAAGCATGTGCAATACCTCCCTAACAACTTTTTTCTTTTCTTCTTTGAAGATGTTAACAATGCTATCCAAGTCATAGCAGAGGGCCATTGGACTATTAAGAATACTCCTCTGTCTTTCTACAAATGGTATCCTGGTTTTAATCCTAGGAATAATAAGCCTACCAAAGTGCCTGTTTGGGTGGAATTTCCTGACTTTCCGGTGGAATTTTATCCTTGGCTTGAAAAATTAGGTGCTCTAGTCGGTAAAGTGATCGGACAGAAACCTAAAAAAGATTTTAACCCTAAATGGGAACCCCAGATGCTAATAGAGGTAGATATCTCCAAAAATGTCAAAACGGAGCTTATCATTAAGAACTCTGAGGGTTGCAAACTGCATACTCAAAATATTGTCTACAGGAACCTTCCTAATGCATGCTTTAATTGTTATAAACAAGGTCATCTAATAAAAGACTGTCCTCTGCTAGTTAAAAAGATGGAAAAAGATACAGGTATTGCTGAAGCGGCCCCCTCTGTCTCGGCTCCTGCCATATCGGCTCAACATAAAGAAGAACAAGGCTTCAAAAAGATCCCTCTCAAACAAAGAAAGAAAAACCCCAATGTGGTTTCTAGATCGGAGCCCATTGTCAAAGGTATTATCAATCCTTATCAGGTTCTTGAAGATCTCCCTCACAATGGAACCTTTGTTTCGGGTGATGTTGGTATTGAGGAGCAAAATGAGCAGAAGATTGCTGAAGGTTCCTCGGACAATGGCAATAAGGTAAGTAACCCCAATCTGATTTCTCAGGTAAATTGTGAAAAGGACAAGTTTGTAAAGGACTCCGAATGTAAACCCTCCTCAAGCTACACTACGGCTTCTGTGTCCTCTGAAGAAGATGCTTGTGATGATATGTTTGTTGATCAAATTAATGAGTTTGATGAGCGCACCATCCTTCAAAATGTCTCGGATTGTCTCATAGAACGAGATATTAATATGTCTAATGTTAGTTCTCTTAGCCCTAAAGGAAATATGAAGTCCAAATCCAAGAGGAAGGACACGGCTAGGACCTCCTTCTCAGCTGTAAAGCCGGGTAAGAACCCTAAAAAGTAAGTTGTTCCTTTTGTTCCTTGTTCCTCATGGATAGTCTTAAAATGATTTCTATTAATACCAAAGGTCTCTCTGATCCAGTCAGAGGCAAAATGATTAATAAGTGGGTCAAAGATGCTTCTCTTGGGCCTGACATTATTTGTTTACAGGAATTAAAGTTAGGAGGGCCCCCTCTCATGTTGAACTTGAAGACTATTGATAATAACTGCCTCTGGGTGCACACTGATCACAAAGGCAAAGGCGGGGCAGCCATTGGTGTTGCTAATAGATTGTGTCATTTAATTGAGGAGGTTCTGATCAGTCCTACTAACCAATGGGTTGCAGTTAAGTGCAAATTGCCTCTCAATGTCACTATTGTGAGTGTTTATGCTGCTAATCATGCTATGCAGAGATCGAGATGCTGGGAAGAAATATCTAGAATAAACGGGGAAATCTGGTTGGCTGGAGATTTTAACATGGTCACTAATAGTAGTGACAGGTCTGGTAAATGTGATAATGTTATTACTGGTAGTGAAAAGCATTGCTGGTTTAATCTTATTAATAAGCACAATCTGGTGGATCTTTCTGTTAACTCTGGTCACACCTGGAATAACAGGAGTCAGAGTTGTTTTTTGTCTGCTAGGCTGGACAGATTTTATATGCATGCTGCCAGGAGTCATGACTTGTGGAATTTTTGTTGCTCTGTTGATCATTTTTTTTCTCTTTCTGATCACTCACCCCTGATTATAAAACTGTACTTCAATAACCCCAGCTACAGGTCTGGTTGGCCCCATTTGGACTCTTCGTTGTTTCAAATACCTGTTGTGAAGGAGAAAATTTCTGATATTATTAAATTGCATTTTTCTATGGACTTGTCTCCTTTTGTGGCTTGGGAGAGGACTGTTAAAGATATCCAGAATTTGATTAAGTATTATAAACTTAAAGCCAAAGATATCAGATACAAGAGAAGGATGATGATTAGTCAGGAGATTAACCTTCTTGAGAATTCTAACCTTGATGTGGATGCCAAAAGATCTAAAATTCTGGAATTGCAGGAAAAGGTCAAGAAAGTGGACTACCTCCTTGCTAGAGGTGCCCTTGCCTCTTCTAGAGAATTTTGGGCAGGAAAAATGGACAAACCTAATAAACATATGTTTGACTTGCTGAGAAAGAAAAAATCCAGGGACTTCATCCCCCTGTTGAAAGATAAAGATGGTAATCTTGCTTCTAGCATGAAAGATAATATTCAGGCTGCCCATAGGTTCTTTGCCAATGTATTCTCCCAGCCTCCCAAGAGAGGTGACACTGTCTGGAGTGCAAGAGCTGCCATTGCCCTTTGTAGGAAAAAAATGGTTCCTCAGGGAATGGACTCCCTCCTTGACATGCCCCTCTCTGAGGGTGAGGTCAGAGAATCCATTAGCAAATTGAAGCCTGGGAAATCTCCTGGTCATGATGGACTGCCTTATGAATTTTTTCAGGTTTTCAAGAAAGAGATGGTGCCCATAATTCTAAAGATTTGGCAAGAAGCCTCTAGAAGGGGTTCCCTTTCTCCTTTTATCAACACTGGTGTGATCAAATTAATCCACAAAAAAGGGCCCAAAGATGATTTGAATAACTGGAGACCCATCTCCTGCCTGACTTCTCTGTATAAAATCTTTGCCTCCATTTTAGCCAGAAGGCTGAGTCCTCTTATGGATAGCATCATCCTTCCTGAACAGAAAGGGTTCATTAAAGGCAGATTTATTCTTGACAATATTATTACTATCTGGGAAGGGCTTGAGTATTACAATGAGCTCAATATTGATACCTATTTCTTTAAAATTGACTTTGATAAGGCGTATGATAGGATTGAGTGGGATTTCATTTTTCAATCTTTGCATGACATTGGCCTTGGAAAACATTTCATTAAGTATGTTAGTATCCTTTTTGGTAATCCTTTTTCTAAAGTTTCTGTCAATGGTAGGCTTTCTAGCCCCTTCAAGTTGTGCAGGTCCATCAGGCAAGGATGCCCCCTGGCCCCTCTTCTTTTTGCTATTGCCAGTGATGCTCTAGGCTGGTTGGTCAAGGACAGCATTTCCAAAGGGTCAATAATAGGCTTAATGATTCCCCAGGCTCACTCTCCTCTGGGGCTCCAGATGTTTGCAGATGACACAAACATGTTAATGCAGGCTGATGAAAATTCTGCTAATCAATTCCTCAGATGCCTTGAGATGTTCTGTACTGCTAGTGGCTCTGTGGTCAATCATAAAAAAACTGGTTTTTATACCACTAATAATAAGATCCCTTATTGTGTTGAGGCTGCTGGTTGTGATATTATTAAAAAAGGGTCTATCTTCAGACTGCTTGGTATTCCTATGGGTTTTGGCATATCCAATGAGCAGAGATGGAATTGGATGCTTGATAAGTTTAGAGCTAAAATCCATAAATGGGCTTATGTTGATCATAGTCTGTCTCAAAGAACTTTTATTCTGAAACATTATATCCTCCCTTCTCTGACTTATTTTCTCTCATGCTGGCAGCCTAATAAAAAGCAGTTGGGGCAGGCCATTTCTCTGGCTAGGAATTTTTTATGGGGAGGCTCAAAAATTCCCAAAGTTGCCTGGAATACCTGTTGTATGAAGAAGATAGAAGGAGGTCTTGGCCTCATATGTCCTACCAGGATGGCAACTCAAATGGCAGCCAAATGGATTGTTAGATCCATTTCCTCCAATGACTTTTGGGCTTGTTTGATCAAAAGAAATGCTCACAAGTTCAGTGTTAAGAATAATAAGAGTTGGGATGATTGTTCTCTTTGGGATGTGATTACTTCTCATGTTGTTTTTGTCCCTAAGGGAAGCCAACTTATATGTAATTTTTGGAAGGCCTGGATGATAGTTAAAGCTAACTTTTCTCTCCCTATCTGGTTTGCTAACAATTTTTCCTTCATTGAGCAGGATTCTATGTGGCTGGGTTGGACTGAAAGTTCCAACCACCAGTCCCTCCCTATCAGGTGGAATAAATGCAGGAAAAAAGGCTTTGCTCATTGGAAGGACTTGATGTTTGAAGGTGAAGTTGTATCCAATAATTTTATCCTTGATTCTGATGGTTTGTCATTGCAGTGTAAACAGATACTCCTGGGTAAGAAAGAGCAGCTGCTGGAAAAGCTGGAGGCCAACTTATGGAAGAAGGAGATCACTCTCCAAGTCCTGGCAGAGGATATGCTAAACTCCTACAGGAGATGTGAGAGAAGCATAAAGGAGATCTTGGGTAAACTCAACAAGAAATGGGATCTTCAATGGTCCCACCTTCAATGGAAGTATAGGTTCCAGTGTGCTTGGGCCTTCCCTCTTTCCAACAAACAGTCCAGTCTCAATTGGCTCATTCTTCACAAAGGTGTCTGGACTGGTAGCCATGCTAGGAAGTATAAAATTGATGCTGGTCTCTGTAAGCTCTGTGGGAAAGAAGAGGATTTGGAGCATTTATTTATCAAGTGTAAATTTGCTGTCAAATTTTGGGAGGGCATCTGGTCCTTCTGTCAGATTCAGGGGCTCAAAATTCCCAGTTGCAAAGATATTTTGATTGGTGAATCCTGTGGCATGGACATCCTTCTGTGGCAAATTATCAGAAACCACCTCTTTTGGTCTATTTGGAAAAATAGGAATAATGCCATATTCAGTTTAAGTTGTAAAAATCACTTTTTCTCCTGTCTTATGGGCTTGAGAAAAATCCTCAACCTCTACCTTACTTCTTGCCAAAGTCCTCATGTGGCCCCTATGAGCCCCTTTATGATAATGAAGAATAACCGCTATAATGTTTGGAAAGCCAAACTCCTCCTCATGTATTCTAAACCTAGGAGTGACTTGATCACTTTTCTTGTTGATTATGTCAATCACTATATCAAGTGAATTCCCTCTCTCTCTTGAGATGAGATCGTCAGAATTGTAATCTTTTTCTAGCATCAATTTTATACTTCCTGTTTGTCTCAAAAAAAAAAAAAAAAATCACTGCAGATCTATTTACTGTCTTTCGCATTTTACCTCATGCTACTGGTTCTCGTCTATACTTCAAGCAGCCCGTGGTCTGCGAAGGAAGCGTCTCGTTCATATGCCTTCGTTGTGGGATACCATTAACATGTGCTTCCAAATTCCAATACACTGCTAAGTTTATGTCCCTTGCCACCAAAGCTAGGTCTAATAGGTCCTTTGCAGAATTGGACCGTGATCTATGGATTGAGAACCCATATTTTGAGGGTATCATGTTTGTCTTCCACATTAGTATTGGATAAACTGGAAGGCCTCCTAAGCTGACAAAATAATCAGGGTGATTAGTATTTTGGGGGGTCCCCAATTCTCTGTGCAGTCAATCACTCCAACCGAGATTGCTGTAGCTAATGTTTTCACTTAAAGGTCGAATCAGATTCTGCTCCTCGTTTCCCATGCCTCAACATTCGCTGATTGCTTTTGAAGTAGCTCAGCCGTCCTTCTTTCAAATATTCTAGTGGGTGACATTTACATGGAGGACGCTGCCAGCACAACCGATAGCTTGAGCCTTGCCAAAACTTGGTCCATTTCATGTGCTTCTATGACCCTGCCTTTGTAAATTCCAGCAAATCAACTTATGCAGTCCTCCATGAGTGCTTTCGCTTCCCTTGGTGTTATCCAAGAGTAGAGGTGCCTTTCAATTTCTTTCCGCATGGTCCAACTCATGTGCCTCCTTCTTTGTGCCCATACAAGAGAGTCATCTATCATGTGTGTTTATTGTATCAGCATCCTGAGCCTGCTCAGCCTACACCTTACATCCACTCCTAAACCTCAAGAGCATACCGCTAATCATGGCCTTCATCCATCCTCTCAGAAAGGTAATTGTTGCCTCGTCTGCATGCCTTCCATTAATGAAACCTCCAAAGAGGGCAGAATAGGATGTCTTACCTTGATAGGATCCTCTTTCTTCATTGTGTCAAGAGTGAGTCTTGCATTGTTCCTGATGCTCCTTCACCAAGTAGAAAAGGAATGAACTGCCTTTAGGGGCATGCTTAGTCTCTTTTTCTGTCCGAGTGCACCAGCTCCTCCAGGGACCTTCCTTCAGCTCAATTCGCAGTCCTCTTGACCAATATAGTTCCAATCTCCTTTGCAATGTCCTCCCTTCTCATCAAATCCCTTGGAAGGCTGCACACCTTTTCATAAGAAGGCATCTTTACCTGTTTCCTCCACTGTCAGGAGAAATTTTTTTGAAAATGATCACTATAGAAAATATGCACCCTGCCATCGCTAATATGTCTCTTATTTTCTTAGAGAAATCAGAGGTTAGCTTTAGATATTTAAAGGCACGAGCTAGCTCAAAGGATTTCTCAAAATACAGAAATGCTTAATCATAGATATACGGTTTGGTGTACATGCTTCCCAGCTTACAATATACAGCAGCCATATACCATCTTCAGAACAACAAAAAATCTAAGAACTCTTTGCTTAACCTTTTCCTCTGTCATCACCAAAATTATCCCAAGAAGTTCTCGGAATCCTATGACTAAGCCTTCCTCAGTATTACTCTTTCTTACAGAAACACGATGATCTTCAAACCAATTATTGCATCTTATAAAGATCCCATCTTTTCGTCAATATTTCCAAGGCTACACCTCACCTTTGCCTGATGGAATGGATCCTTCCCTTGCTTAGAGTGTTCCAAACTCCTGTTTCTTGGTCTCTGAATTTGGCTTCCCATCTGATAGAATTTCCACATAGTGGTTCTATAGGTTTGATATTGAGGGAAACGTCAGTTCACTTGAATTTCTTTTCGCTTCAAGTTCAAGCTTCTCCATCAAATCAGATTTCAACTTTATTCTCTTCTGAACATGGATACTATTATTAGACTAATTTCCACAATTTACATACATAGCAACAAGCATATTGCAAACAGAAAGGTCAGTATCTATCCCATATTCAACAACAATCCTATGAACCTGCTGCCCTGTCTCCAATGGTGAGAGTCAAACATTGAGTTCTGTCATAGAATGAGCGTGGACAACATAGGAATATGCGAGCCAACATCTGTTCCAAATATCAACACTCTGGAGATTGGCCTTTTGCTGATGAAAGCTCAGAATCAAGAGGTTCAACCAGGTGCCGAACCTTCTCTGATGAAGAAGGATGATCAAATGTGCTCTTCCTGTGCTCACTATCCTGTTCGGATACAACAATAGATGCACCAGTTCTCGCTTCTGCTTCTTCATTCACGACTCTCTCAGCCTGCAGGACTGGTTCATAGTAATCCGAGTATATATATTTTTTTCTCGTACATTCTTTTAGTAACACGTGACCTTATGACATCTCTCAACCATGTTTTCTTTATCCTTTTCTGCCTGCTCGACACACTCCTCCTGCTCGATGAAGCTATCTCTACAAGCTTCTCTTTTCATGAGAGATAAGATCTGCATTCACCTGAATCTTCTTCTTCCTCTCCTACCTCTAGTTCTCTGGTCTCCTTACTGTCTTGACCTCCTTTCACATCATCACTTACTATTACCACTCGATCCACCATCTTTAGCAACCTGACCTCTGCCCCCTTCAAGCAAAACTCATGTTTATTAAACAACAATAATTGCCTCTTCTTGTCTCCTACGACAGTAGATCAGCATTCCTAAGAGCTTCGCTAGCATTTTAAGATATGCCCTCAAAGGAGCGTTGCATGTTCTCTGTGCGTCATGTGTTATCTCTTGCACTCTCTCCACACTCCTTGTCATTGCTTCTCTTGAAGATTTTGCCATACTTCCTCCGTCCCCTTCATTGTCATCTGACGAGTCCACTAACTCAGTGTTGAATTCAATTCCTAATGAGGCCCCTCCGTGCAAATCATCCTCAGATTGACCATAGGGTACTTTCGATGATAGGGGTTCTATCATGAACAGAGAAATCCAGAGTAACCCCTACCCCATGCAAACTACAAATGTATACAAAATTGGATTCTTCCTCATATATCAATCTCATGATCACCTCTCTCATTATCTGCTTTCCCTTAACTTGTAGATGAAGATGAAAAAACATGCCTTTTTTTTTTAACTTGCAGAAGAGTCCCAAAATGAAAAGCCATAACTCGTACATCAGGCTCATGATCGTCTCTCTCATTATCTGCTTTTCCTTAACTTGTAGATGAAGATGAAAAACCATACCTTTTGAAACTTGCAGAAGAACACCAAATGAAGTTTATTCACACATGATTAGAGAAATATCAACAGTGTTATTAGAAAAATGAAACTAAAAGATTTCTACGACTACTATTCTACTCGTAAACTTGAAGAATCAGCACACATGGTAGACTAATCACCCAAAAGGGGATCCTCAATCCACCCAAAAATGGCTCATCTCAACAAGTATCAAAAAATCTTGCAAGCCACAAATGCTTACAAGAGCATAATGAAATGAAAGAACTCAAAAAAACATCATGAAAAGGTTTTTTACACGTCTCTTTCACGCCAAAACTATCACATAAGTGACAAGAGAACACTCCTCGATAACGACGCCAAAAGTTGTTGATGTTGTGGCATCACAACTCATACTTGTCAATCCGGGAAGCATCTCATGAGACCCTAATGTTTGTGTAGAAGCATTGAGCAGATGTAATTTGCGCTTCATCAATGCACGATTAACAACGTAATTAACAAAAATACACCACATAAGCATCGCTAATGACACACATAATCACAGTCACAAACATGATCACGATGTAATCGCACATCAACGTGTCACAAGCGTTAGACGAGAAGAGAACAAGTACGCATTCACATCATGATGACAAGAGAGCTAGAGTCTAACTACAAACTAGCATTATCTCATTACTTGTAGAAAAGCTCTTCCAGAAGAAGAGGTGGAGACCTCTTTATATACATAATGGCAAAAAGCTATGTGGGATTTCTAAACTGAAAGGAGGATGAATCCCACTTATTCTCTAGTGTCGCACTCACACACACCTATACAAGAGTGCTTTATTAACTGAACGAAAGGTAGAAAAAGGTACAAATGATGATGAAAATAGAGTGGATCCAAGAAATATATGTTGTAACTTCAACACATACTTTTGCAGCATATTCAAGGTATATTGCCTTTGCGATATCCATATACCTGTTTCTGTATGTATAAACTCAATGCCCAAGAAATAGTGCAGCACACCAAGATCTTTCATGTCAAATTCGTGCATAGGAAGTTTCTTTACCTCTTTGATGCTTCCTTCATTACCACCACATACAATCAGGACATCAACATAAATAGCCACAATAGTGATGCCATCATCAGCTTTCCTTGCATGTAGTGAGTGATTTGCATCACACATAGAAAACCCAATGCTGGTTAAGTAATCAGCAATCCTTGCATGCCATGCACAAGGGGCTTGCTTCAACCCATACAAAGCCTTTTGCAACCTGCAAACACATTTTGGATGCTTTGAATCTTCATATCCTTGTGGCTCGTCGATATATACTTCTTCTTGTAACTCACCATGTAGGAAAGCATTCTTCACATCCATCATCCTTGTGCTGTAGTTAATGCAAAAAGTGTTCTGACAATAAACATTTTAGATACAGTGCTGAATGTTTCCTCATAATCAATGCCATATGTCTGTGCATATCCTTTAGCTACCAATCATGCTTTATACCTGCTTATGCTACCATCAGCATTATGCTTTACCTTGTAAACCCATTTGCAGCCTATGGGTTTCTTTCCTTGCGACAATGTAACCAGCTTCCATGTATCATTTCCATAAAGTGCAGCCATCTCCTCATCCATAACTTTTTCCCAATTTGCAATTCCAATTGCATCTTCAAAGCAAGAAGGTTCAACATCTTGTATTACCTTTGTCATGTAGGCACAATGACGAGCCATATAATTGTCATACGTCAATCGTTGCACTGAATTCAACATCCTCCCAAATCTTCTTGGTCGTGGGTCACTTCTCCTGATATCATCTACATGTGCCCTTCTTACTCCTGGAGTCTTCATAGAGGGCAGTCTAAGTTCCTCATCAAGACTCTTTTTCGAACTGCTTGAATCTCCATCAACATCTTCAAAACGTGCACATGTTTTATGACCTGTAGAAGGCTTTTCTTTTCCTTTCTTCGATATATTTGATGAATTTACTGGACTGGAATTTCCACGCAATCTTCCGCTCCATGGATTTGAGTTGGAACTATTGCTTGGTGATGCATCTGGTCCACTCAGAACTTGAGATTCTGCACTTGATTTTTCAGCATTTTCTTTGTCATTTGGTTCAAGAGTCAGTCCTTCTTTGACATCTGCATAGAAGCTTGAAATTTCATCAAATACCAAATCTTTGCTCACCTTTACCTATCGTGTGAGTGGATTATAACATTTATATCCCTTTTGCTCAAGGGAGTATCCAATGAAGACACAATTTTCTGCTTTTGGATCAAGCGTCATCCTCAATTCATCTCAGACATATACATATGCAATACAGCCAAAAACATTCAGATGTGATAAGTTTGGCTTTTTACCTGTAAACTTCTCTTCAGCTGTAACTTGAGGTACAACAACAGTTGGAGATTTGTTCATGATGCATACAACAATATGCAGAACTTCTACTCAATAACAATGAGGCATATTCTTCTCAACCATCAAGGCTCTTGCGATTTCTGCAATATGTCTATTTTTGTGTTCAACATCGCCATTCTATTGTGGTGTGTACCTGCATGAAAACTGATGCCGAACTCCATGATTTTTTAGAAAACTACTTAACTCATTTGACATGTATTCACCTCCTCCATCAGATCTTAATGTCTAAATGTACTTCCCTGTGTGCTTTTCCACCATAGCTTTAAAATTATGGAAGTGAGTGAACACCTCACTCTTCTCTTTCATGAAATATCTACAATATATGAGTGTTGCGGAACACAACGCAAGTTACAGTTTTTGAAACTAACCTCGTTTTTCTGTGGGGCCCACCTTACGCACTCGAAACGGAGGTCGAGATGGCTCTGAAACTTCAATCTGACAAAAACTAGTGACCGTAAAGGGATAACTTTCAAAAATATTTTGAGATCTTCTACCTTACACACCGGTTTTCATAGCAAACGGAGGTTGTTTGTGAATCGTGTTTTCTCCATGCCTTGTTGCGTACTCGTCACCGTCGCCTTCTCCACGAGCTCTCTACAACCACACTAGCTTTGATACCATGTCATGAGGAAGGAGATAAGGAAGAGAGTTCACACACACACACTCTCACTCTCAAGGAGAAGCACACACATAGATTGAGGCAAGGAAGTATAATCTTCTTCTTCTTCTTCTTCTATTACATAAAAAGGAATTTACAAGAATGACCTAAAAACAAGAATATAACAAGTGCAATATATAAAGATCAATACATAAGGAAAAAAACTATTGTCCTCGAATGAGTGAGCTGGCAAGGAAAAAATATTCCATCACTCTCGGTAGATAAATCTAATAAAGCTCCATAAAGTATCCCTGACATATACCGACATGATCACTATACATGTCACAGAAACTAAAAACTGGTACGTGTCATCCTGGATCATCACATATTGAGCTTGATATCTCAACATATATTGTAAGATCATGAATCAAGTAACCCCCATCAAGTGACAACATTGTCGAAAGCTATCCTATGGTAGATCTTAAGTGAAAGCATTTGCAACATTATCTCAAGTATGAACCTTCTGAAAAATAATGTGCTCAGTGGATAATCAATCTTTAATGAATTAATACCTCAACTCAATGAGCTAGGTCCTTGCATGATAGATTGGATTCTTAGCCAAAGCAATGGCATTGTGACTATCACTGAGGAAATGAGGTACATGTTCAAGTAGACCTATATCACAATCAAAAACAAAAAGCGAGAATGCTTGCTTACTTGCCTCACTTGCTAGATCATACTCTTCTTTTCTGGTGGAAAAACTATACATTCTTGAAGAGGAGATCTCCAAGAGATAGCACGTCCAACAGAAAGAAAAATATACGCTAATGTAGTTTTACAATGGTCTGCACAAACAACACAATCAATATCTATCTAACCAATAATGGATGCTTCCTCTCTACCCAAGAATAGAAACTTGTCCTTACTACCATTTTGATATATCAAAACCAGCTTGATCGCTTCCCAATGCTTCTTTCCAAGATTGGACACATATCTGCTTACAACTCCCATTCCAAATGCAATGTTTGGTCTCATAGCTACCATAGCATACATGAGACTACCAATATTAGATAGATAAAGAATTCTAGTCATGGAATCTTTTTCTTAATCTAATTTCTTTTGAGAGTACAATGAATTGGAAAGACACACACACCCAACCTCGTAAGGTAGAGGCACCCATCTTGGGGAACTTTGAGGTATCCAGCCCTAGGCGGGACTTGAACCCTGGCCATCTGCCTAGGAGTACAAGGTGCATCTGCTAAACCATGCCTGTTGGATAACTTCTTAATCTAATTTCGAGCAATCATCCTTGCTCAATTTCACATATGTGTTTAAAGGTATACTCAATGTCTTTCCACCCTACATATTGAACTTGTGAAGCAGTCTGGATATGTACTCACTTTGAGAGAAGTATATGCATGTTTTAATTCTATCACGAGTAATGCACATGCCATGAATATGTTCAGCATCCCCCAAATCCTTCATATCAAATGTCTCGCTCAACTTCTTTTTGAGAATTTATAAGTCATAAGAGGACTTTCCAGCAATCAACATATCATCGACATAAAGGATTAAGCATATCAAGATACCATCTGAGCATCTCTTTGTGTAGAGATAATGATCCTCTTTGCTTTTGGAATAGCCTTGGGACTTCATAAAAGCATCAAACATTTGGTACCATTGTCTAAGGGACTATCTAAGTCCATATAAGCTCCTCTTGAGCTTACAAACTAGGCTTCATTTTCAAGGGATTTCATAACCCTCCAATTGTTCTAGATAGATCTCATCTCTAAGATCTCAATGCAACAAAGGAGTTTTCACATCCATTCGGACTAGCTCTAAGTCCTCCATTGCAATGAATCCAAGCAACATGCACAGGGTGCACTATTGCTAATAATTGTGTAGAACTTATCCCATGATAATGAAAAGGTGTATAACAATAAGATTCATTTCACTTCATTATCCAACTCCATTTTCGAAGCTTGTAACTAGGAGGATATAGCATCAAACTCATTTGGATGAGCAACAACACTATCTATGTCCTTCATGCAAAGATCATATAACTTTCTGATCAGATACACTTTATTTGATGTTGTTTTGTTTTCATATTTATTCCATAATTTGTTACAAAGTTCATCTCCACTTTCACAGTCCAGTAACATAAAGTAAATATTATCTCTTAGGTGAAATCAAATGGTAGACCTGACGATTTCATCCAACTCATCCCCATCATTCTCATCCATACCAACTAACATCTTCGAGATTTGATTTATTATCTTCGATTCACTCCTCTAAATCAGCACATGTTTGATCTAATTCTTCAATAGATCAAAGTTTATGCCATTAAATTTCGAGATCTCAAAATGGTCTTTCCCTTGCAAGTTATAGCTCCTCTTGGTAACACTAGCACTAGACCGAGATCCACTAGATGTGCCTAAGATTTTTGATGCCATGATGATAGAGGACTCACTAGAATGAAAATAGATCTAGAATAGTCCAAGCACTACTAAGTTTAAAGAAAGGACTACCAAGTTTTAGATTTTGGCAAAAAAAATTTAGACTCCCCTAAAAAATGGATTAATGAACATTAATGACCAATCAAAAGGATTATATATGAGTGAATGTGCTCACATCAATAAGTGTATCAAGGAGTAAATTGATCACTATATGGTTGGCGAAACCAAAAAATTCTCAAGAGCTCTTTTGCTAGATTCTCCTCTACAAAATGAGCATAGGACTAGTGTAAAAATCTCATAAAAGTGCAAGTACTCACATAGAAACCTCCATACTGAATCAGAGATTCATTTATATATAATTACTACAAAATAAGCCTATTAGGCTTATCTGGCATCTATGAACAACTAGCATACATCTCCTATAGCAAGGCTAGGTAAGTCTTTAACTTGCATCATCAAAGAGGCCCCAACATCTAGGTGTCTCCAAGTTACAAAAACCTCACCAAAACCCTCTTTATCAAAAGTAAAAGGCTTTATGCAAAAAAGATGTAACCCCTATATGAATGACCACATGGACATACATAAGCGATATCCACAAAAGCATAAATAGTGTGTATGTGCTAAATATATGCACTAAAAGACTGAATTCATAGCCCAAATAGTAGCCAAAAATACCTATAAATGTCTTTCAAGTTTGTTATTTAGGCTTAAAAAACCTACATAAACTTGCAATGGCAACTCCCACCACAACTAAAGGCCTTTCAAGAAACCTAAAGATTTACTAGTGTGGATGTAAACAAAGACTCAACGATGAATCTTTTTGTTGGTATAAGTACAAAAAATCAGTTTTTGTGATGTTCTTCAACCTATGTAATGAGAACTATGCATGAAAGAACCCCAAAATGACTCATAAAATCACCCCAAAAGTACTTCAAAGCAAGCTTTGAAAGAAAAGAATGAAGCTTTGAGAGCCCAAAACATGTTCAAGGTAATGTGAACCTTAGTCTTTCTTGATTCTCAAACACCACAGGAGTGTAGCTTATTGGCAAGAGATTGTGAGTTAAGCAAACTTCAGGGGGAATAAACTGGGATCGGTGACCTCCCACAAACCTTTATCTTCCTTGATATTGAGGTCATCCCTTACATGTAACCAGTGGCACCAATGGTGACTTCAAGGACTTGGATGACAAGGTTTGCCCAGGTCTATGCCTTGGTCGCCACCTTATTCATAAACCTTGGAAAAAGCCTTGGGTGGGCGGGCACGTGGTTGCTTCGTTTGCACAAAAGGAACAAGTCTTTCACATCAAAATGCTCCAATACTAGTGAACTATTTCAATGGCAACAAAATACAATGGAATCTGCTTCTTGAGAGCTCTACAAAGTACAAATTGAAGTTTGAGATGTCATACATAGTACTCCACACAAAGGCTATAGAATATGGAGAAAACAAATAACACACAAACCAAGAACACATATTTCTTAGGTCATACAAATGCGATCGAACTTAGAGTGTGTGGCTGACTAGTCCACTATATGTTTTATTAAAGAACATATAAAAAAGTGTCTAGCAACCATTTGGCCTTTCACATGGACACTTATGGTAACAATATAGCCTTTTGTGGTTGCATGTGATGCAAGCAGTAGTCAAATAGGATGTGTTCTTTTGTAGGATGGTAGATTGGTTGCATATGAATCCAAAAAAATAGATAAAAATGAACACAATTATCCTAATCATAATATATAAATGCTTGCTATTGTACATGCACTTAAGCATTGGAGACATACTGCTAGTGGTTAAGTTTGAATTAAAAATAGATCATCAAAATAAAAAGTACATTTTTACATAACCATTTCTTAACAATAGGCAAAAGCATTGGATTGAGTTATTAAGCTCGTTTGATTTTAACATTAAATAATTACTAGTAATGAAAATAAGATCATTGATGCATTGAGTCACAAATATGTATCTCATCTCCTTTCTATAATAAATTCTGATTTTCTCAATCAAATTCAATATGAACTAAAACAATGCTCTTTTTATGCACCTCTCTTGGGGTTTTTGCATGCAAAAAGGGATTGATGAATCAAGAAAAATTTAATTTCATGAATGGATCTTTATATTGTAACATTCAATTAGGCATATCTTTTGAGTCTCCATTGAAAGCTCAAATATGACATGATTGTCACGATGGACCTTTTTTTAATATCTAGGTTGTTTGAGGACTCATACTAAAACAAAATATTCTTACTTCTAGCCATGTATGAAGTAGCATATTAGAAAATATGATAGTGAATGTTTAATGTGCGAATAGGTGAAATCTGAGTCTAAGAGAATGTGAAGAATTCTACAATCTTTGCATGTGACATGGGAGTTTATCTCTATGGACTTCATCACTAACTTACCTACATCCAAAGGTAAACAACTAATATAGCCTTGAATGTTGCAAGACTATTTGTAACACTACAACATACTAGGGTCCTACCAATGCTAATGAGATCGACAACCATCCATAGAATCGGTATGTACATTGGAACATGATCAAGAAAATGTTTTGGACCCAATGTCAGTATAGTCATCAGAATAAGCTCTATTATAGTCGACACAATAATCCTTGATATAAGCACTAGTAATGCACTTGCAAATACTAGTGCTTACACTAATGACTACATTGACAATTATGTGGGTGCTTATTTTGACCACTATTCCAATGTCGTGTTTAATAACCCAAAACCCAAAAGACAACTAGTGCTTTGTTTTGAACATGAAAGCTCAACCCTCTATTTTTTCTCTTGAATATGCAATGCAGAGCACCTCCATGTCGCTTGCACTTTGGCCCCTCCCCCCTTTTGCTTCTTGCATATCCTCTCACTCACATCCACCCTCCTTTCTTTCCATACACACACACACCTCTGTCTCTCTACACATACACACAAATCTCTCTCTCCCTCTCTCTCTCTCTCTCCCATCCTGGTAAATGATGCCCTCCCTCACCCTCTCTTTCTCTCTCTCTATTCCTTATTCTTTTTATGGTTTCCTAATTTTGATTTTATTTTGTTTTGCAAGAGCTTTTTGGTGGTGGTTTTTTGATTGACGAGAGGTGACGTTGATTATACATGCATGAATGATGTTTCAAAGTTGCATCGATGTGAGAGATCTACATCCCTGCATGGAATATTTTGTTCCTTAATAGAGAGAGATATATATATATTGAAAGAGAGAGAGAGAGAGAGAGATAAAACACAACATTCATGCAAAAAAAGAAACCAAAAGAGCATACAAAAAACCTTAATTGATAGATAGATATAGAGAGAGAAATGAAATGAAATCTTGGTTAATATTTGAAAAACGAGAGAGAGAGAGAGAGAGATGGAGAGAGAGAGAGATGGAGAGAGAGAGAGGTATATAAAAATCCAAATCTAATGAACGTTTGGTTGGTGATTGAGAGCGAGAGCTATAGAGAGAGGGAGAGCGACAGAGAAAAGAGAGATCCACATGCACATGTATTCATACACACACATACACACACATATATACATATACACATATACACACATGCATACATACACACACATGCATACACACACAAACACTCATCTACACACATACATACAAATGCATACACTCACATATAGATGCCTGCACACAGATACACATGCATACACAAACATACAAATACACATGCACATATATACATACAGATAGATGCACAAATTCATACACACATTTACATACACATACACTCACATGCATACATACACACACATGCATACACACACATACACATATACTCACATACGTACATACATACACACACATACATATACAGACAGATATATACATATACACACACAGACACACACACATAAACATATGCAGATACATACACTCACACTCATACATATGCACACATAAGATACAAACATGTACATACACACATACAATCACATACAAACATACATACACACATATAAGCATACATACACATTGAAAGAATTTTGAAAAGCTTGTAGTAGGTAGAAAACTGAGTTGCGAAGCGACGAAGTTTGGTCCAGCCAGGCGGCACAAGACCAGCCCTTGAGATTATGGAGACTCAAATAGACCTTATAGGCATGTGATATGTGCAATAAAATGCACTTTGGATCATCAAGGAGAACGAGTTGATACAAAACAAATAGGTTCACTCATCCACTAGCTCCAAAAACTTACTATCTATGGAGGAGATAATGAACTTCAAATGCTCATAGTGACTAGTGTGATTACAATTAGAAAAAAGCCTTTTATGTGAGTGACAAACATAGATTTGAGTGTATATAATGAAAAAAATTATAAATAATAAGAAAAATATCCTATAGGAATGAATCAAAAACTCAACGGTGGTACCTCCTATTTTTTAGGATTACATAGAGATTCCCCTCGAGACAGAAAAACTACAATTTGTCTCAATCTAATGAACTAAATGCTATGAAATATTGTAGGCATAACCTACACACTAATACCTTTAAAATGTGCCATCTCCCATTCAATTTGGAGCTCTGTAGAGAGAGTAACACTCTGCAAGATTACTATTGGCAAAGAAGATCATGTAGAGAAATGAAGGAGCAAGACAATAATGGTCACAAGTGGATGTATATTGCTTTCATGTATTCTACAAGTGTTTTGAAGTCTTTATATATACTCTAGAAGTGGTCCATGGCTTCTACAAGTGGTATTTGAATTCCAATGAAGGTGAGAATGGTTCTTGGAGGGAATCAATTCACTTTCCTACAATCTACAAAAAGTGAATTGGTCTACTTTTAGGTGATTGACTCCTTGATTGAATGCAACTGAACCACAAAAAATTCGTGAGATTTTGGCTCTATCTCCTACTCTTAAATGTTTAAAGCTCAAGCCTTTTACAATGGTAAAAGATCCATGAAAAATCGTTTTAGAAAATACAATAAATGAGTATAAGTAAAAGAACTCTCCAACGAATATTTTTTTGCCGTAATCCAAGTGACAGCTCTTGATGTAGATCAACTCCACCTAAAGAATAGTGTAAGCTTGATGTTCCAAAATTTCCCCCTCAAGCTAAAGGATGCTTGAGTCTTCATTCTCAAATAGGTTGAATACTTGCTATAGCTTTGAATCTACAAAGCTTTATTCTATCAAGTGCCTTCGTCATCATATCTGCTACTTGCTTTTTAGTTGGAACAAAAGAAATGTCAATCTACTTTTCCATGAGCTTCTCCCTGGTAAAGTGGTAATGAACCTCTATGTGTTTGGTTCTCATATGGAAAATAGGGTTTTGCCACGAGATGCATGGAGCTTACATTATCTCCAAATATGTGAGGTTTGGAACTCACAAGTCCCAAATCTGTATACAATGCTTTTAACCATATTGCCTCAGAGTTGCTATGGTTGAACCTCTGTACTCTGCTTCAATTGAGGGTAAGCAACTGCTAGTTGCTTCTTGGAACTCCATGACACTAGCTTTGAAACTGTAAATGCTAAGAATCCATAGATACTTCTTCTATTATCCTTAGCTCTGGCTCAATCTGCATCTGAATAGATTTTGATATCCAGATCTAAAGAGTAAGAATAGAATATACCTTCATTGATTGTACCTTTGAGATACTTAAGTACTCTCTTAGCTGCATCCATGTGTGGTCTTCTTGGAGAGTGCATGAATTGACTAAGCACTCAGACACTACATGAGATGTCTACCCTTGTATGAGTATCATATATCAAGCTACCTACCAAGCTTTAATATTCTCTCACGTCTTCAACTTTCTCACCTTCATAAACACTAAGTTTATGATTCATCTCCAAAGGTGTACCTACAGGTTTAGTATTTTTGATTTTGAACTTGAGAAGTAGATCCTGAACATATCTTCTCTGAGTCAAATACATTCCTTCATTTGTGTATATCACTTGCATACCTAGGAAATATGTGAGCTCACCTAAGTAAGTGATTTTCAACTCCTCTTGCATGTGTCTCTTGATCCTTTTAATCCATTTAGATCGTCACTTGTCACAATAATATCATCTACATATACACATAGATAGAAAACCCCATTGTGATCCCTTTTGATGAATAGAGAAGGATCTGAGTTGCTAGGTCTAAATCGTTGATCTTGAAGGTATGTAGCCAACCTACAATTCGAAGCATTAGGAGCTTGTTTCAATACATACAATTCTTTCTTAAGTCTGCAAACATAAAATGGATAATTAGGGTTTTCAAAACCTTGTGGTTGTGACATGTATACCTCTTCACTTATCCAACCATTTAGAAATGCATTTTTCACATCAAGTTGGAGGAGTCTCCAATTCCTTGTAGGTCCATTATGCCACACTTCAAGCTCACTTAGGGTTTGAGACCAAAAAGTGAATGGAGCTATGTTCCTAGTTTCTCCTACTTCAAAAATAAAGAGCCTACCATGCTTCTTAACTCTAGCTATCTTCTTGAAGCCTTGACATGGATCTTCCACAAATGCTCCATGTTCGGTGAGCCTAACTTGAAAGCCTTTTTCAACTATTTTGCCTACACTTATTAGGTTTTTAGTGATAGTGGGTACATAGAGAACCTTACTCAAAATGTATGTCCTACCATTGGAAGATTTGACATTACAAATCTTCTCCACATTGTGCTTCGTGTCATCCCCTATTTGAACTTCAAGTCTATGATTTGGACTTTCCAAATCAGATTGAAGAGCAATGTTGCCTGCAACATGATTTGAATATCCTGAATCTATTTAGAACAAATGATCATCTTCTTTAACTTCTTTGTGGCTTAGATTCATAAGAAGCAATGAGTCTTCATGTGGTTGATATTTAGAAAAATTGTTGAAGTCCCTTCTATTATATCCTCTATTGTTATTGTTGAAGTTGTGTCCACCTCTACCTCTATTGTTGCCATATCCACCTCTTCCACCTCCTTTCTAGGTCTTCCCATTGAACCTACAATTTTGAGTGGTGTGGTTGGTCTTATCACAAATGGCACAAGGATGAACATTCTAACCTTTGGCTTCATCATGCTTTGTTCCTTTCTTCTTCCCTTTCCACTTGCTCTTCCTTGCGAAGTTGGCTTGGGAAGTCTCCTCTTCATTTTATTCCTTCTTCTTGCCTTTCTGCTTCGTATCTTTCTTATGTGCATATAGAGAACTAGCTGAATTACCATGATAGGAGTTACCTTCATTTATGTTATTGTTGGCTTCTTGATTGAAGAGTTGTCCAAGAAAGATGTTGAGTCTGGAGTTTGCACATCCATGAATAGATCATAAGACATGGTGAAAGATTGCCATTGCTTATCACTTTGAATCCCATTGAGAATTTGCCTCATGATAGCCTCTTCTTCAATCAGCTCTCCAATGGATGCGTACTGATACACAACCTCCTTGAACTTGGTAAGAAACTCTATGATGGTTTGTTTAGGTGTCTTCTTCATTTGCTTGAACATGTTCCAAAGATGATTATTTCTTGCTTTGGTTCTAGCAGAAAAGAAAGTCTTGAGGGCATCCCAAGTCTCTTTAGATGTCTTGCATCCTCTAGTATGGGGTAATAGAAAGTTAGAGATAGAGTTTATTGTGTGTGCTTATTTGTCTCCTCTTGTGTAGGTCCTCCTTTGGATATCGGAATAGGCATAGCTTCGTCACTTGCTACAATTCCATAAAGATTTTTGCCTTGAAAATAGGCCTCCATTATGATTTTCCAAGCCGCATAGTTGTGTTAGTCAAGCTTCTCGATCACTGAGGGAAATCTATCACCCATTTTGATCTGGCTTTGATGGCACTAAAAGAACTTGGAGAAGCTTGTAGTAGGTAGAAAAGTGAGTTGCGAAGCGACGAAGTTTGGTCCAGCCAACCGGCACAAGACGAGCCCTTACGCTTATGGAGACTCAAATAGATGCTATAGGCATGTGATAAGTGCAATGAAATGCACTTTGGAGCATCAACAAGAAGGAGACAATACAAAACAGATAGGTTCCTGCATCGACTAGCTCAAAAAATGTATTATCTATGGAAGAGACAATGAACTTCAACTACTCATAGCAACTAGCGTGATTACAATTAGAAGAAATCCTTTTATGGGAGTGATACACATAGGGTTTTAGTGTATATAATGCACAAAGGTATAAAGAATAAGCAAAATATGCTAAAGGAATGAATCAGACACTCAAGAGTGGTACCTCCTATTTTTCAGGAATACACAGAGATTGACCGGGAGAAAGACAAACTACAATTTTTATCAATCTATGAAATCAAATGCTATGAAAATGTATAGGCATAAGCTAAACATTATTACCTTTCCAATGAGCCATCTTACATCCAACTTAGAGCTGTGTACAGAGGGCAATAGCCTCTGCAAGATTACTATTGGCAAAGAAGATGATGCAGAAAAATGGAGCAATACAATGATGGTCACAAGTGTATGTATATTGCTTCCATGCATTGTACAAATGTTTTGAAATCTTTATATAGACTCTATAAGTGATCCATGACATCTACAAGTGGATTTGGAATTCAAATGAATGTGGGAAGGGTTGTTGAAGGGAATCAATTCACTTTCCTACAATCTAGGAGAAGTGAAGATCTAGTTTGATCTACTTTTCGATCATTGATTGCTTGATTGAATGCAACTCAACCACCACAAATTAATGGGATTTGGGCTCTATCTTTCCACGTTTACATGTGTAAATCTCAAGGCTTTTACAATGGTAAAAGATACATGAAAATCCTTTTTTAAAAATACAATAATGAGCATAAGTAAAAGAACTCTCCAACGGATATTCTTTCGACGTAATCCAAGCCATAGCTTTTGATGTAGATCAACTCCACCTTAAGCATATTGTAAGCTTGGAGTTCCAACACACATAATCATACCCACACATACACACATATATACATGCATACACATAGACACACACATATAGACATATACACACACACACACACACTAACATGCATACATACACAAACATGCATAATCATGCATATGCATGCATACATACACACATGCATATGCATACATACACATACACACATACACACACACACAAGAGACACACATACACACACACATATATACATACACATAAACACACACATATACACATATGCACACACATACGCTCACATGCATACATACACACAGATATTGAGATGCATACACTCACATGCATAATTACATGCATACATACACACACATACACACACATACACACATATGCATACACACACATACACATATGCACACACATACACTCACATGCATACATACAGACACATAAGAGACACACATAAACTCACATACACAAATACATACACACATACAAACACACATACATAGACACATATACAAGCACATATACACACACATATACATGCATACACACATACACATACAAACATATATACATACACATAAACACACACATATACACATATGCACACACATACACTCACATGCATACATACACATAGACACTGACATGCATACACTTACATGCATAATTACATGCATACATACACACACAAAGACACACACATACACACACATACACACACATACACACATATATACATACATATACATACACACATATATATATACACACCCATTTACTGACATAGGGTTAATGTTTTAGGGTTAGATAGGTAGATAGAGAGAGAGAGAGGGATATGTCCCAACAACTTGACTATCGTCGAGATTTTCTTCTCTTGTCTCACTCATGACCGCCTACAGGAAACACATTCAATGAACGTAGCTAGGACTCCCTCAGGAGTCCAAGACCCATGAAGGATGTCAAAGGTAGTTCACATGCGAATTTTGGAAAAAAACGAGAAAATCCAGGGCACCGGTTAAAGTTGATCAAATTTTGGAAATCGAGGCAAAATTTTCAATATTACCAAATCACGTGAAAATTCATATGCTTGTAGATCCTAGCAAAGCCAGTCTATATTCTGAATTTCACATGTAAATGGATTTTTTAGAACTTTGATATGCCATGTGCATTTTGTAAAAGATATAATTTTTCCACTTAGACCCTAGAAAATCTTGTATAGGAATTTTTGTTAGCCATATGGTCTCGCATCTATAAAGCCCATGTGTGGCTACACCTTTAATGTACATTTTTTCAAGGCTACAATAGCTTTTTACATACCTTAATGCCACCTTTCAAACTTCCAAATGTAGTCAAACTTGTATTAGGGAGATTTAGATGGGAGTTTTCCCTGCATATTTCTAAATGAGAGCTTTCAAAACATATCCCTCCAAAGTTTCATCTTCATCAAATCGAATTTAGAGGGTCCGAGAGAACACAATCCAGTTTTCCAGGTCATGACAATTTTATAGATTTAACAAATTGAAGGCTTGAAGGACTACCATATTGCAAAAGATGATTGAAGTATGTTGTATGATCAACATGAGCTCACGTTCAAGGTTGGAGATGCATCAAAGCCTAATCAATGAGGATCCATGATTTTTTTAGTAGATAATCTTATCATGATGGAAGAAGATAAATAATGCAAAGTTCTTCCCAAGTTAGCAGCTAATCTTATCCAAATTGATATCAATATTGATCCGACGGTCACAATCTTCCCTGTATCCAATGATGGAGAATGAAGGTGCCTATTTTCCCTCCTTTGCCTTAGATTTGATAAGAAAAATCAATCCTAGCCATCCATTTTATGCATCCAATCGTTGTAATCTAAAGTAGTTGATCCTAGGGTTAAGAGTTAATTTCTCCATATCCAAGGGTCCAAATTCATTCAAAAAACTATAGAACTCCCCCTCAAATTCATGGAGCATCATTCTTAGGCATCCATTGGGCTCTTTTAGCACGTGTTTTTCTTGATAAGATCACCCTCAATTGAGCATGTGATGATCCAAGGTGTGCTAGTAAGAGCATAGTTCCTAGAATCAATTTTAAGTTAGACTTTCAAACTATGATAGGTGCATAAACCAATGGTTTCTCCATCTTTGCTCACCCTTAATGGAGTGTTTGAGTTAGAGTTTCATATAATTTTTTAGATACACGTTACGCTCTAGAAAGACATCGGGTCAATGAACTGAAACCTATCCTCTCACCTGTGACATTCAATTGAACTGTCATGGTGGAAGGGTCATGTGGATCATTTTTAACAATTAGATTGCCTAGATTGATGTATCACGATGCTCATGTACATGTATTTCATTAAAACTTCTTTTAATTCAAGTCTCTTGTCTCTTGTCGCTTATGTGTTTTTACATGTCTTCTTTGAACTCTTCCTATGTGTGAGAAGGTCCCGCAATCTTGTGTTGAATTACTAAGGATTATCTATAGAGATTGTGAGGATAAATTTCTATATATTCATAAATGTTGACAAACATGCATGCATACTATCCATAAACACCCACGCATATGTTTCAATTTTGAAAGTGTATAAGAATCACCTTTTCTGGATCATTCTTCATTTCACAAGTGATTCATGTGTATGGCCTTCTTTTGTTCTCATCATGCAAAGATACCATCCACAAGCACCCATGCATATGCGTTAGCTTTTGGAAGTATATAAGAAACTCCTTTCTGGACTATTCTTCCTTTAGAAATAAATTCATGTGTATGGTTTTCTTTTGTTCTCATCATTCATGTTCATGGATTCATCTTGCATTCATATATTGCCCTTAGCAAAATTAAATCATCACATCTCTCCTCTCCATACCCAACCTCCCAACACTCAATAGTTTCATACAATGTGTATATGCTGTGATCGGACCCAATCCACCTAGATAGTGATCATCTTCACATTTGAACCCAACATGAAATGCTTTGCTATGTTTTTTGATCTTGTTGGGAGGTTGTGACCAATATTGTTTGTTGCATAGTTTTCATCATCATCATCATGATTCTTGAGTGTTGCATAGGATATCTCACAATCTCATGCACATCTTTGTAATGAAGTAAATGCATTTGTGAGAGATCTACAACATCATGCATCACTTGCATATTCACTTAAAATGGAGGAAGGAATCAAATCCCAAATTATTGAGAAACATGGTGAAAGAATAGTCTCTTTTATGTTGAAAGAGGAGGGAAAATTTAATGGCATCAATATTGTAAGCTACTTAGATTTGTTTGAAGATCAAGCTATGATTTTTTGTCTTCTTGAGGATCTTTTGGTAATGTTCTTTAAACTAGTTGTTGATAGCTCTATCATTAACTTTGTCAATCAATATGATAGTCGTTCTTGGAGTGATTTTCGAAAGGAGATTCTCAAAGAGTTCTATCTGGGGGATCATAGGCAACATAATCGAGACGGATACTTACGATGGGTTAATTTCCCAAAGCCAAGTAGCTCTATGATTGGCTTACAAAACAACTATATTAGATGCTATGAACAACTTCTAAATATGGATAAGATAACTTTCAAACCTGATCTTGTGATCAATTTTCTTAAGCTTCTTCATCGTAAAACTAGTGGCAAAGTTGAATGGCAACTTAGAAAAGCCGGATAAATGCTATGTTCCTATTAACAAGTCGCAAAAAACGCATAGATTAGTAGAGGTTGTAGCCCATAGATGTTAATGACATTCCATGCTTTATGAGCAAACTAGTTTTCTTGAAGCTAGCCTTCCACAAGGTAAGGAGCAGGTTAAAGGAAAATTCCATGCTATTCTTTTTTAATCTACTCCTATTCCTCAAATGATAGATCCAAATCAACATTTATATTAGGGCCAAATAAAACAGTAGATGAAGAATCTCAAGTGAAAATTCTAACTAAGCAAATGGAAATCCTTATTGCTACATGATTGAATTTTTCCAAGAATCTGGATGCCTTAAAATCTAAAGAAAATTACAATAAGGGAAAAATGAAACAACACTATGATAATATAACCATGAGAGATGTAGGAACTAGAGGAGTGAAACTAGAAGCTCTTAAAGAACAAGAAGAAGAATCAAGTAAAACCACATAGAAAGTTGACTTTTCCATATAGGCTTTAGTAAGAGCATGAGATGAGATTAAGAGAGTAGCAGCTTGGGAGTCACTAGTAGAAGATCAATCTCTAGCTTCCCACATATGCAATGTAGAAGAGAAACAAAGAAGAGATGAAACAGAGCCTAGTGAAAGAAGAGCAGCTTGAAAATAGACCTAAGAGGGAATAGAAACCATCATAGAGCATGGGGAAACATCAGAACCCAAAGGTAGAAAACAAGAATCACAACCCAATGAACAAAAATAAGAGGAGAATCAAAAAGGTAAGAAGACAAAGGCCAAACAAATGAAACCAAAGCCTTTAGAGAAACAAGAAAAATCAAATCAAATTCAAGACCAAGGACAAGAACATGAACAAGAACAAGTTCTTGAGAAAAAAACAAAAGAAACCAAAGAGAAAACCTAAAGCCATCTTGATTTTAGAAATTGAGAGGATCTTATGGAAATTTAGATGACATTTTGTTTAAGAGTCAAGTGACTATGTCTTTAAAATAAGTTTTCTCTATTGCAAAGCCTATTTTTAAAGATAGCTTTATCAACCTAATTAAGAGGAAGAGGTTTTTTCATAATCTAGATATTGAGATGCAAGATTCTCTGAACCAAGATCAAGATATAAATGAAGCCTTAAATAGTGATTGATAGTTGTGAAATAACCACAATGAAAACTCCTTTAGGCTTAGTGTGAATGTCTATTTTACCTCAAGGAGTGACTAACTATGTGGCTCATCTGATGAGTGCTATCAATATGGTCTTACATGATTTTTTCCCTCATCTAACCATGCCATTCATTGATGATATTCCAAATAAAGGGAGTGAGGAACATGTAATGGAAATTGCTTTGAATTTATCTAGATGTTGTAAACTTGTTTTTGACCATATATCTGATTGTGAACAAGTATTTGAACGATCTAAAGAGGTTTGACTCATATTTTTCATATAGAAATATGTTTTTGGTGTCAATGAGGTTCTTATTTTATGGAATTTAATCCCTCACTTTTGCACATTAGAAGTGAAATGAACCCAATACGTAGGTCCCTTCATACATCATTTCTGCTACCCTACAACAAAACCTTGATTCACCTACCTTACACTAATCCAAACCACCTAATATTTAAGCCACAAGTAGTGTGGTTCATAAGATTTCAAAAGTCTATAGAAATCCTTAAATGGATCTATTTAGGTCTCTCAACAAGTCTATAAAAAACAGACTATGTAGAGATGTAGTGTATGCAAAAATTAGGGTTATAGAGATACACCAATTTCTTTGCACACAAAATTGATTTAAAGAATCCTTCTTAAGGAACGTAAGAACAAATATAATTTATAGAATGCACCTTAAATCTCTTGAAGGGGATATGTAAACAAAGAGTTACAACGCTCATAAGCAAGCTATGTCTATACCTACAAGAGACTAGAGGGTGTGTGAGCTTGATAGCTGCTCCTTACTCCTTCTCTGTGCATGTAATGTGCTCCTCTACATTTTTCCTAGCTTGGACTACTCCATTTTAGCTCCTTGAGCCTTTGATAACACTATCCTTGAGCCTCCTTTAGTATATGTCTCTTGGTGTTCAATGACCTACAAGACTTTATTGCATTTGATGACTCTTCACCTTCTTTTATAGCTTTTGGATCCCTTTCTTGACTTTTTCACTAGCTTAGGAATGCCTAGCTTGACCTTTATCAACCTTGAGACTACCCTAAGCGATTTAAGTCATGAATTTTGTCCACATTAAGGCCTTTTGCTCCCTTTGCCCACCTAGAGCTTGCAAAGTTCACATTTTCAACACTCCCCCTCAAACTTAAGGTGGTAGTCGGCTCATAGTCTTTGAAAGATGTCCATATCAAGTCGGCTCAAACACTCCCCCTCAAAATTAAGGTTTCCATATCAAGTCGGCTCATAGCCTTTGAAAACTTTGTTAACTTGGTCACATTCAAGCTTTTTTTGAAGATATGTGCAACTTGGTCCTTTGTACCTAGAAAACTAACATTAATGTCCCCACTTTCAACCTTTTTCCTCATATAATGGTAATGCACCTCAATGTTCTTGCTCCTTGCATGATATATGGGATTGGTAGCAAAATGTAGGCTTGACATGTTATCTCCATAGACCGGAATTGGTCCAAGTCGTATAGATATCGCGTTTGTACCTAGCATGAAAACTTAGCCAAAAGTTGGCCTTCTATCATCGCTACTCCCTACCCAATCTAAATCACTTCATGCCCTTACTTGAAGTTCATCATAATTGTATAGCAACCCAAAATTAAATGTACTCCTCACATACCTTAACACTCTCTTTGCATGATTGAGATGTGTATCTATGGCTGCATGCATGAATTGAGATAGAACTCCAACTTTGTAGCACAAGTCACGTCTTGTGAGTGTAGCATAGATCAATGATCCCACAATGATCCTCTATAGTGTAAGGTCTTCTAGCCTCTTACCATATTCCTTGCTTGCATTGAAATTTGAATCCACAGGTTGAGCTATTGGTTGCAATTTCTCATGCCAAACCTAAAGAACACATCTATAAGATACTTCTTTTGAGAGAAATAGATACCTTCGTTCCCATAGATCACCTTAATGCCAATAAAGTACTTTATCACATCTGAATATGAGATTTTGAACTCTCTTAAAAGATTCTCTTTGATGGTCCTTATCCTTGCATCATAATCACCTGTCATAAGGAGATCATCTACATATATGCATATCAGAAATATCTTCTCATTTGTTTTCTTCATATACAAGGATGGATCTACATCACTTGGAGAGAAACCACATCTCCAAGAAGTCCACTAGCCTCTAATTCCAAGCCCTTGGGGCTTGATTTAGGTCATAGAAGGCCTTCTTCAAATTTCAAATATAGGTAGGATGTTGTGGATCTACATACCCTTGTGGTTGTTCCATGAACACCTCTTCTTGTAACTCACCATTGAAGAAAGCATTCTTTATGTCCATCTGGTACATAGGCCACCTCCTTTCTACACATAGGGCGATGAGAGCTCTAATGGAAGCTTAGTTTTCCATAGGGCTATTAGTATCCTCATAATCCACCCCTTGGGTCTGTGTGAATCATTTGGATACTAGTCTAGCCCTGTACCTTACCAAGTGGCCATATGCATTCCTCTCGGTCTTGTACACCCACATGTTTTGGACTATCTTTATGCCATCCTTCTTGGGTATTAGTTCCCAAGTGTTGTTCTCCTTAAGATATTTTAACGCTTCATACATAAGCCTCCTTGACTCTAGTTTGGTCTTTGCCTCCTCATAAGAATCTAGCTCTTGATCTGCAATAACATTCAAAATGTATGCATAGTGCTTTTCCATGAAAGAACCATATGTATACCCTTGTGGGGGCCTTTATTTCTTATAGAAATCCTCTCTTGACCTTTTGGATGTTGTATCTTGCTTCTATTGAGCTTTACATGAGGATTAATGACCTCCTCAAGCTCTTCCTCTTCTGACACCTCTTGAGCTTCCTTAGTGTTATAGTCTATCTCTTGTAGCTTGCTATACTTTGAAGTAGGCGATGATCTTTCGTAATCATAAGTTTAAGAGTGATTATACGAGTGCACCTTAGATGTAGAAGCCTCTTTCCCATTGATTGTGATTGAATCTTAAGGTTGAATCTACAGATCAAAGTCTTTATACTCCTCTTGATCCTCTTCATCCAACTTTGCCTTGCCCTTGTTTCCATACCATGACCTGGACTCATCAAACTCATGATCGCTTGACACATATAGCTTCTTTGAGAGAGGTTTGTACCACATGTAGCGTGTTTGCTCATTTGAGTAGCCAATGAACACACATTTCTCACTCTTGGGCTCTAACTTTGTTCTCACCTCACTTGGAACATGAACAAAGCATAAACATCCAAAATATGTTGAGGTGCTCCATGGTTTATTTCTTACCATCATAGACTTTATGTGGAGTCAAGTTGTGCACACCACTTGTTGGAATCCTGTTTATCAAGTAACAAGCTGTATTCAAAGCCTGAGCCCAACAAGAGAATGCTAACATACCTTCTTTTATGAAACATCTAGCTATCTCAACCAAATGTTGATTTTTCGTGTCCGCAACACCATTTTGTGGAGGGGTGTACCTGCATGTAAAGTGCCTCTTTATGCCATTTTCCTACAAGTACTTTGTGAATTCCTTAGAGAAGTACTCTACACATCAATTTGACCTTAGTTTCTTGATGTGTGCATCACATTCTTTCCTGCGAACGCACCTCAACTTTTGAAAGCATGAAAACACTTTTGATTTTTTCTTGATAACATATATCCATACCTGTCTTGAGTGATCATTAATGAAAATGACAAAGTACCTAGCACCTCGCAATGAAGCCTCTCTACTAGGGCTCCATACATATGAGTGTATAAGCTCGAAGATCTTAAATTATTTGTACTCACTCTTTGGAAATGGCTTCCTTGCTTGCTTACCTAGTTGACAAGCATCACAAAAATGCACGTAGACCTTACCCTTTAGGATTTGGTAGTCCCTAATCTAAACATGCTTTGCAGAGGTTTTTTTACTTGGGAATATTGATATGTCCTATCCTCTAGTGCCAAATATCAATCTCTACAATCATTTTGTTACAAGTCATCACATAACATACCTTGTGTGTAGGAGCAACATCTAGTGTGAACAATATTCTTTTGTTCCTTACCTTGGCAATATACTTGCCTCCTTGCTTCAACATCACCCTTTTGCATCAAATATAACCAACATACATATCTCTACCATATGTCCCATAGAGATGAGGCTCTTGGAAATAGATGGAAAACGGATCACATCTTTGAGAGTCTTGATAGATTTACCTTCACCTAGCTTCACATCTCCCACATGTGTAATGGGATGCTCAATGTTGTATCTTGCCTCCACATAACCTTTTGAGCTTGGGACTTGCATATGAACAAAATATTCATCCATACATAACATGTGAATAGAGCATTGAGAGTCTATGTACCACTTTGTGTCCTTGGGATCACTCATGTAGCCATGTCTCATGGCTAGGAGGTCTTCTTCTCATCATCCTTCTTGGATTTGTTAGCATAGTTCCCTTGCTCCTTCTTCTTCTTGCCTTTTTCATCCTTGAGCCAGCAATTTGAAGAAATATGATTCTTCTTACCACATATAAAACAATTTTTACCTTAATGATGCTTTTTCTTCCCTTTGCCATTCTTGCCCTTCCTTGAAGATGATGCCTTGCAATCTCCTTCTCAATCTGAATCTTCTTCCTTGGACTACTTTGACTTGCTTTCTCCTCCTTTCCCCTTCTTGCCACTCTTGCCTTTGCCTTTTCTAGCATATAGGACATGTGAGTGATCATCGTTCTTGGATGTGTCTCTCCTATGGCAACCTCTTGTACCACTAGGTGTGGGATAAACTCCTCAAGAGTTGGTAGATGATCATCTACTTTGCATCCAATGAATGCCAATTGCTCCCTCAACTCCTTCACCCTCAAGGTGTAGTTAACAATAGATTGAACACTACCCTTCTTCAAGGAATGAAGTTCATTCTTCAGCTGCATCCTTTTGCATCTTGTGGAAGTGGAATATATCTTCTCTAAGGCCTCCCAAACATCTATAGCATGATCAAACTCTATTATATGACCGATCATAGTTTTTGAGATTACCTGTGATATGTAGAAGATAGCTCTAATTTTCCTTTCCTCCCAATCCTTCAGCATCTTCATTTCTTGATTGGTGACTTTTGGATCTTTCGGATCCACATTGGGCTTATCTTCATTCCCACACACAAGAGGCCATAAACCTTTGCTTATGAGGTAGTTCATGACTATGAACCTCCATGGTTGGTAGTTATCTTTTTCAAGCAACTCCACTTTCTGACCTAGATTTGCCATAATGAATAAAAAATTAGGGTTACACTAGAAAATACCTCTTAGTGTTGATGTGGAAGCTTTTGTGTCCTTCCCTTAGATTTTGAAAAGGATGTTTCTTGATCTGATACTAATTGATGGAATTTAATCCTTGAAATTTGCACACTAGAACTGAAATGAACCCAATACCTAGGTCGCTTTATACACCTTTTCTACTATGCTATAGAAAAACTTTGCTTCACCTAACTTAAACTAATTTAAATAATCTCTTCTTTTAAAAACCCTTAGTATCATTCCTAAGCTTTCGAACAAGATATAAAGCACTGCAAATACACCTATCTAGGTCAGCCAACAACTCTATACAAAATAGATTATGCAGACATGTAGCATAAATAGAAATTAGGGTTAGAGAGATACACCAATTTCTCTCGACATAAAAATAATTTCAAGAAGCATTCGTGGTGAAAGTAAGGCCAAAATATAAGCTACATAATTTACCTTAAATCTGTTGAATTGGATATGTACACAAAGAGTTACCACTATTGACAGTAGACTATGTCTATACCTACAAGAGAGTAGAGGGAGTGTGGACTTGATAACACCTCCTTACTCCTCCTCTATGCATGTAATGTCCTCCTCTGCATTTTTCCTAGCTTCGACAATTGTGTGTTAGCTCCATGCATGTTGGATGACTCTCTCCTTAATCCTTCTTGTGTATATGTCTCTTGGTCTTCAATGACCTACAAGACTTCCATGCATTTGATGACTCTTCAACTTTTTTTATAGCTTTTGGATCCCTCTTCTGACTTTTCTACCACATTAAGGTTGCCTTGCCTGACCTTGCTCAACCTTGAGACCACCCTAAGTGATCTAAGTCATGAATTTTGTCCATGTTAAGGTATTTTTACCCCTTTGTCCAACAAGAGCTTGCATACTTCCCATTTTCAAAATTATTGTTCAACCTTTATGTGGTCATTATGGTCGAAAGCCATACCCACAAAAAGTTGATGCTATTAGCAAGATTTTTGAAACATGTAACAGTGTGAGTGAGGTACATAGATTTCTTGGTGCTTGCATCTTTTATGTTATTTAAATCCCAAACTTTGCTCATGTTGCTGATTGTATCTATTGATTATTCAGGAAGAAACAATAATTTAGGTAGACTTAGAAACACACACAAGTTATGCATAATTTCAAGAAATTATTGCTTGAAGCTTCCATCCTTAAGTGTGTAGATTACTCTTTTAACAAACCTATGATATTGACTATTGATACTAGTCCTATTGGTATAGTTTGGGTCATGTCAAGATGATAATGAAGAGAACAAATATGCAATTAGGTTTGGGGCTAAGATTTCACATGAAACATAAAAAAAGTATCCACAAATGAAACAAGAACTATGGGGTATGGTAACAACTTTGAAAATGGACAAATAATACTTCATTCGTGAAAATCTCAAAGCTGGGACTGATTGCTTTCCTCTCATTGGAATGATATCCAAGTGTTTCTCTCTTTATATAGCCATGCTAAGATGGATTTTCTATATAAAGTTCATAGATCTTGAGTTATTTCATATTTCAGGTAAGTCGAGTTTAGTTGTTGATATGTTATTAAGAGATATATTTGATGATGATCTTGAAAGTGATCCAATAAATAATGTCACCTTAGTTGACTATGTTCCACATACATATGAGCATATGCAATTTCATGAGTCTTAGTATGAGGATGAATGGAGAGACATAGGAAAGTATTTGTATAAACTACAACCCTTACCAAGCTAGATGATGAGTAGATTCTGTAACATTAGGAGACAAGATTATATTTTTTCCTATGTAATAGTTATTGTTGGAGACATGCTAAGAGTAAGGTTAAGAATACATTATATGTCCTAGGAAAACGAGGACTTCAGTTGCAAGTAGTGAACGAAATGCATGGGACATTATGGGGGGGTCATAAAAGATTTTTTGGAGCACATGAAAAAATTAGAAGTACCTATTATTGGCATAGGATATATGTTGAAATTAATAACTCTGTTTTTATGCTCTACTTGTCAGCTTCATTTGTCATTCAAACATAGATATCCTTTGCATCTTGTGTATCCACCATGTATTCACTACAAGTGGGTAGTAGATCTTGTAACTATGCCTAAATGTATTGAAACAATTTGTTACATTGTACTCGCAAGAGACGACTTAACTAATCACGTAGAGGGACATGCACTACACTCTAAGAACACTTACAATATTTACAAATTCTTGCTTGAAGAAGTCATGAGTTGCTTTGGGTACATAGAGAAAGTAGTTTCCGATCATGGAGAGTTTAATGTGAGAGAAGCTAAAGCTTTCCTTGAACATCATGGTATTCATTTGTCTCTCACTACTGCATATAATTTAGAGGCCAATGCTAAAATAGAGAGAGGGCATTCACGTATTGTGATGGCCATATCTAAAGTATGTAATGGTGACATTAAACAATGGCCTAGATACTTACCTTTTGCACTTTGGGTAGATAGAATGATGTGCACATCTACCATACGGTATGTGCCTACTAAACTCATGTACTATCAAAAACCACTGTTTCCAATTAAGTCTCATATTTTTGGATGATCAAATTTTCCTTGGTCTAAAACTATTTTTACTGATGGTTTTCTGAGTTTAGGAGATGGGTGACCATTTATAATAGGACATTTGAGTCTAAACATGATGCATGCAAAAAAATCATTCAATGATTTTTTGGGTCATACATTGTATCAAAAGTCAACAAGAATGGTACTTATGCTCTTTGTGAACTAAATGATGATGCATTGAAAAGTGTGATTGCATGTAAAAGGATTAAGGTATTCAAGAAATGTGATAATTCTAAGTTCATTCTAGATGAGGACATTGAAGAAGATGATAAGAACAAAGCCATTTCATAAATAGAGGTATCCATTTATTAAAAAGAAGATTTTTCTTCTTTTTTCAATTTCATGTTGCTTTGTTTCTTCAAGTTCATTCCAATTTTTTTGTTTTGATTCTTGCTTGGTGCGAATTTCACTTCATGCATGTTTTTTTCAATCTTTCATTTCATTGCATATCCACATCAATTAAGTGAAAAGGAAAAATGAGAATTTCTCTACTTGTGTAAAATTATATCTGAAGTAGTACTTTATCTAATATGAAATTGGTTATATTCTAGGATTATTGGAAGATAGAGAATCTAGATTTTGAGGTTCATATTGGTGACATGAACTTCATATATTAGCATGCATATGTATCCTATATCAAAAGCATACTTGCTGTAGCCGTAGCTCTTGCTATTGCATGTCTCCAAATCCTTAGTCCATCTCACAACACTTGTATGGGAGTTCAAACTGTCACGAGGAAGGAGATAAGGAAGAAAGCTCATAGACACACTCTCACACTCAAAGAAGAGCACACACAAAGATTGAGGCAAGGAAGAATAATATTCTTCTTCTTCTATTACATAAAAGGAGTGTACAAGAATGACCTAAAACAAGAATACAACAAGTGCAATATATAAAGAATGGTACATAAGGAAATCCTAATGTCCATGAATGAGTGAGCTAGCAAGAAAAAAATATGACATCACTCTTGGTAGATGAATCTAATAAAGCTCAGTGAGGTGTCCCTGACATATACCATTGTGACCAGTATACATGTGAGAGAAATGAAAATGATACGTGTCATCTTGCATGATCACATGTTGAGCTTGGTATCTCAACACGCCCGACCCAGCTCAATGTCATATCCTATAATTCAAGCATCTCTCGAAACTTCTTCAACTTCTTAGCTCCAAGTGCTTTAGTGAAAATATCAGCAACTTGCTCACCTATCCTCACATAAAGAAGATCAATATTACACTCTAATACCTTCTCTCCGATGAAGTGATAATGTACCTCAATATGCTTTGTTCTGGCATGAAATACAAGATTCTGTGCTAACTATATGTTGCTAAGATTATCAGAATAGATGGTGATAGGTTTTTGCACTTCCAAACCTAAATCTGCAAGTAGCATCTCAAGCCATGATGCTTCACATGCTGCCATTGCAATACCTCTATACTCAACCTCTATACTTGACAAGGCAACAGTGGATTGTTTCTTGATGCTCCATGAAATAGTTGCACTCCGTGAGAATAAAAAGCCACTAGTAGCTCTTGTATCTGGAATGCTACCAGCCCAATCTGCATCCATGTACCCATGAAACTGCAATTCTACACCAACTTCATAAAACAATGCATAATCCAAAGTACCACTCATATAACATAGAGTGCACCTTAGTGTTGAGATATCAAGCTCAACATGTGATGATCACGCTGGTATAGTGGTCACGCTGGTATAGTGGTCACGCTGGTATATGCGAGGGATACTTCATTGACATTTATTAGATTTATCTACCGAGAGTGATGTCACATTTGTTCCTTGCCAGCTCACTCATTCACAGATACTGAGTTTTTCCTTATGTAATGATCCTAATATATTGCACTTGCTGTATTCTTATTTTTTAGGTCATTCTTGTACATTCCTTTTTTTATGTAATAGACGAAGAAGAACATCATTCTTCCTTGCCTCAATCTTTGTATGTGCTTCTCCTTGAGAGTGAGAGTGTGTGTGTGAGCACTCTTCCTTATCTCCTTCCTTGTGACATGGTAACAGAGCTAGCATGGCTGTAGAGAGCTCGTGGAGAAGGCAACGGTGAAGAGTATGCAACAAGGCATGAAGCGTTATCCCTTTAGGGTCACTTGTTTTTTTGAGATTGAAGTTTTGGAGTCATCTCAACCTTCATTTCGAGCCCATAAGGTGGGGCCCGCATAAAAATTAGGTTATTTTTAGAAAGTGTGACTTGTATTCTATTCGGAAACACTCATATATTCTAGATCCAGAATTTCAAGCGATTCCGTGTAATATTGATGCACGAAAACTGTGTTTTTCTAAGATCGAACTGTCACATCATAGTGCGAGTGTTCAAGCAGAAGTGCTGCTTGTAGTGTTTAGTAGTGTTTTGAATTGCTATAGAAATGGCAAACATAGATGGAATGAGTCAGGTTATGAGCGATAAGCTGGACAAAACAACTTCCATGCTTGGAGATTCAGAATGATGAATTTCTTGATGGGAAAAGGCTACTGGAAGTACATCAAAGGAGAGAATGAAAATGCTATGCAGTTACCAGAAAGGAATCAGACTACAGATCAATCAAGAGCATATGAGGAATGGAACCAAGAAGCACAAAAGTTAATGTACTAGCTATCTGTTAGCATATAGGATAGCATGATTGGACACATATAGGATGCCAAGAGTCCAAAAGAGGCTTGGAACAATTTGGTCACATTGTATGAGACCAATACAAAGGCACGGAAATTGCAACTCAAGAATGAGCTGCATACCTTGGAGAAGAAGAGCATATCGGTAAGTGAGTATACCCTAAAAAGCAAAAGCATATGTGAGTCACTTGCATCTATTGGAGTGAATGTAGATGATGATGATAAGGTGGAAGTATGTTTTCCTAGTTTAGGAGTTGCATATAAGCAGTTCAGAACTTCTACATAGACCAGGGAAAATATTCCAAATTTTTTTGATCTGGTAATTATGCTGATTATTGAAGAAAAGAATCTTGGTGAGGATTCAAACTCCCAAGCAAAGCCCAATTCTGAGTAGGTATTCTACTCTGGCAGAGGAAGAGGCAAGGGTAGAGGTTTTGGAAGTGCAAAAGGAAACAATAACTAAGACCAAGGTCAACAACAGAATCACGGAGGAGGAAGAGAACAATTTTGAGGCAGGGGGAGCCAAAGAGGTCGCAGAAATTTCCAAAGAAATGATTCAGGTAATGACAGTAAAGGATGTTGGAATTGCAGTAAACCTGGGCAGTTTGAATATGATTGCAGGTTGAAGAATCAAAATAATAGAAGATAGCACAATAACTATGCATCCACAAGTGCAAATGATTTTGAGAAGTTGTTCATGGTTCAACATCACATGATGAATACGATGTCTGCTCTTGTTTCAAAATAAAATGATAATGTCTAGTATGTTGATTCAGGTGCTTCAAATCACATGACTAGTTATGCGGAATGGTTTAGTACTTTGTAAAAATTGCCAATTCTTGGATATGCTGAAACAGGTGATGACACATCACATCCTATTGAGCATACAAGAAACATAGCATTATCGATGGAGGATGGAAATGTAAAACATCTTGCTTATGTGCTCCATGTTCCAAATATAACAAAGAATCTAGTTTCTTTTGGATAAATGGTTGACCATGAATTACAAGTCACGTTCAATGTTGATGGATTATATGTAGAAGAGTACAAGAAGGATGGACAATTGGTTTCCAAAGGAAACAAAGTGGGTAGGATGTTCACCTTAAATGTGAAGATTCCTGAAATGAATGCAGCCATGTTTGCAAAAGGTGGAGGAGTTATTGCAGATATAGAGATGTGGCATAATCGGATTGGACATGCAAACTTGCAAAGGCTGAAATTGATGCAGTCAAAGGAGATTGTCCATGGACTACCAAATTTCAAAGTTGTAGTAATGCAAAAAGTATGTGCAACATGTCAATTTGGTAAACAGTCAAGACCATCATTACCACATGATAAGCATGTTAGTGAGAACGTACTAGAAGTAGTACATACAGATGTTTGGGGTCCAACAAAGACCACATCAATGGGTGGTTCTAGGTTTTATGTTATTTTCATTGATGACCATACATGCAACGTATGGGTATATTTCATGAAAAATAAGAGCGAGGTACACACCACAACAAAATGGCATTGTTGAATGCAAAAATAGACATATTCTAGAAATAGCAAGAGCCTTGATCGTTGAGAAGAATATGCCTCATTGTTATTGGGCAGAAGCTGTCCATACTGTTGTATACATCATGAACAGAACTCCGACTACTGTTGTACATCAAGTTACACCTGAAGAGAAGTTTGGAGGTAAAAAAGCCAAACTTATCACATTTGAAAGTTTTTGGTTGTATTGCATATGTACATGTCCCAGATGAATTGAGGACGAAGCTTGATCCAAATGCAGAAAAGTGTGTCTTCATTGTATACTCCCTTAACCAAAAGGGATATAAATGTTATAACCCACTCACACGATAGGTAAAGGTGAGCAGAGATGGTGTATTTGATGAAATTTCAAGCTTCTATGAAAATGCCAAAGAAGGACTGAATCTTGAACCAAATGACAAAGAAAATGTTGAAAAAGCAAGTGCAAAATCTCAAGTTTTGATTGGACCAGATGCATCAACAAGCAATAGTTCCAAATGAAATCCATGGAGTGGAAGATTGCGTGGAAATTTCAGTCTAGCAAATTCATCCAATACATCCAAGAAAGGTAAAGAAAAGATTTTTTCTGGCCATAAAACATGTGCAGGTTTTGAAGACGATGGAGATTCAAGCGGTTTAGAAAAGATTCTTGATGAGGAACTTGGGTTGCCCTTTGTGAAGACTCCCAGAGTAAGAAGGGCACATGCAGATGATACAAGGATTGACATATGACAGTTATATGGCTCGTCATTGTGCCTACATGAAAATGGTAGTACAAGATGCTGCACCTTCTTGCTTTGAAGATGCAATTGGAATTGTAGACTGGGAAAAATCTATGGATGAGGAGATGGCTGCAGTTTATGGAAATGATACATAGAAGCTGGTTCCATTGCCGCAAGGAAAGAAACCCATAGGCTGCAAATGGGTTTGCAAGGTAAAGCATAATGTTGATGGTAGCATAAGTAGGTATAAAGCACGATTGGTAGCTAAAGGATATGCATAGACATATGGCATTGATATGAGGAAACATTCAACCCTATAGCTAAAATGTCTACTGTCAGAACACTTGTTGTAGATCATTCACTATATGTAAGGAAGGCTGATGATGGCATCATGATTGTGTCTATTTATGTTGATATCCTGATTGTAGGTGGTGATAATGAAGAAAGCATTAAAGAGGTAAAGCAACTTCTTATGCAGGAATTTGACATGAAAGATCTTGATGTGCTGTGCTATTTCTTAGGCATTGAGTTTATACATACAGAAACACGTATATGGATGTCACAAAGGAAATATTCCTTGAATATGCTGCAAAAGTATGGTATGGCTGATTGTAGCCAACTTCTATGCCATTAGATGAGAATTTGAAGTTTGATACTACATCAGGTGAAACATTGGAAAATGCTACTATGTACATGAAAATTGTCGGAAGTCTTATATATCTCACAATTAGAAGGCCTAATTTAAGTTATACTGTTGGACTTGAAAGTCAAGTTATGCAAGTTCCCAGGAAGCCATATTTGGATGCTTTGAGGCCCACTCTACGTTATGTGAGTGCTACTTTGGATTATGCATTGTTATATGAGGCTACTCTAGATTTGTAGGTTTATGGATACACCGATGCAGATTGGGCTGGTAGCATTCTAGATAGAAGAGATACTAGTGGTTTTCTATTCTCAGTTGGGAGTGCACCTATTACATGGAGTAGCAAGAAGCAACACACTATTGATTTGTCGAGTACGAAGGCGGAGTATAGAGGTGCTGCAATGCTAGCATGTGAGGCATCATGATTGAAGATGTTACTTGCAGATTTAGGTGTGGAAGTGCAAGCCTATCACGATCTATTGTGATAACCTTAGCAACATACAGTTAGCACGGAACCCTGTTTTTCATGCTAGAACAAAGCATATGGAGGTACATTGTCACTTCATCAGAGAGAAGGTATTAACAGGTGATATTGATCTTATTTATGTGAGAACAAATTAGCAGGTTACTGATATTTTCACCAAAGCACTTGGAGCTGAGAAGTTGAAGAAGTTTTAGGAGATGCTTGGATTATAGGATATGGCGTTGAGCTTGAGGGGGAGTGTTGAGATATCAAGCTCAACATGTGATGATCCAAGATGCCACATACTAGTTTTTTGTTTCTCTAACATGTATAGTAGTCACGCCGGTATATGTCAGGGACACTTCATAGAGCTTTATTAGATTTATCTACCGAGAGTGATGGCACATTTGTTCCTTGCCAGCTCACACATTCGCGGACATTAGGTTTTTCCTTATGTAATGATCCTTATATATTGCACTTGTTGTATTCTTGGTTTTTAGGTCATTTTTGTACCTTCCTTTTTTTATGTAATAGAAGAAGAAGAAAAAGATCATTCTTCCTTGCCTCAATCTATGTGTGTGCTTCTGCTTGAGAGTGAGCTCTCTTTCTTATCTCCTTCCTCGTGACACTCAGAGCATTTAAATGTGGCAAACCTGCATAAATTTACTTTCAAGTCCAACAGGGTAGCTTAGATCAAGCCTTGTAATTGTGAGATATATCAAACTTCTCACAATTTTCCTATACATAGTAGCATTTTCCAATGCTCCACCTGATGTAGTATCCAACTTCAAATTATGATCTAATGGCATAGAAATTGGCTTACAATCAGACATACCATACTTTTGGGGTGTATTCAAGGCATATTGCATTTGCGACATGGATATGCCTATTTCTGTAAGTATAAACTCAATGCCCAAGAAATAACGTAGCACACGAAGATCTTTTATGTCAAATTCCTGCTTAAGAAGTTGCTTTACTTCTTTGATGCTTTCTTCATTATCACCACCTACTATCAAGTCATCAACATAAATAGCCAAAATCGGGATTCCATCATTGTCCTTCCTTGCATATAGTGAATGATCTGCATCACACATAGAAAACCCAATGGTGGTTAAGTAATCAGCAACCCTTGCATGCCATGCATGAGGAGCTTGTTTAATCCCATACAAAGCCTTTTGCAACCTACAAACATATTCAGGGTGCTTTGAATCTTCATATCCTAGTGGTTGGTTCATGTATACTTCTTCCTATAACTCATTACGTGGAAAGGCATTCTTCAAACATCCATCTAATGCAAAGTCCATCCTATTGCTATAGCTAATGAAACAAGTGTTTTGATAGTAGACATTTTAGCTACAAGGCTGAATGTTTCCTCATAATCAATGCCATATGTTTGTGCATATCCTTTTGCTACCAATCGTTCTTTATACCTGCTTATGCTACCATCAACATTGTGCTTTACCTTGTAAACCCACTTGATGCCTATGGGTTTCTTTCCTTGCAGCAATGGAACCAGCTTCCATGTATCATTTGCATAAAGTGCAACCATCCATAGCTTTTTCCCAATCTTCATTTCCAAATGCATCTTCAAAACAAGCAGGTTCAACATCTTGTATTACCTTTTTCATGTAGGCACAATGATGGGCCATGTAACTATCATATGTCAATCGCTGCACTGAGTTTTGCATCCTACCAGATCTTCTTGGTCCTAGGTCAATAATCCTTGTATCATCTGCATGTGCCTTTCTTACTCCTTGAGTCTTCACAGTGGGCAATCCAAGTTCCTCATCAAGGCTCTTTTCTAAACTGCTCGAATCTCCATCAATGTCTTCAAAACCTGTATATGTTTTACTACCAACAAAAAGCTTTTTTTTACCTTTCTTGGATGTATTTGATGAATTCACTAGACTAAAATTCCATGCAATCTTCCACTCTATGGATTTGAGTTGGAACTATTGCTTTGTGATGCTGTTAGTATATGATCAATGTCTACCCCTCAAGACTGTATGCACATTTTGTAAGGCCCCTATTATTAGGAGAAGCCAAGCGTGCATTACCCAATCGATGGCTTGCATGTTGGACGAAGGTCATATTGGACGATGTAAGGTATTGTAAGGAAAGGGAGTTACCAAGGTCCGCGACGGTAAAGGGAATATTCCATGGAATATTCCGTGTTGGAGTCAGAAATCATTTATATTTGTTAGGTTGGTTCAACCGACCTAAGCCATGTATGGCAATTACACAGGCGGTGGCCGCCCATGCTCTACCGCCCATGTATAGCCATCCATGGAAGGCCACCCATGATCCTATATATACATGGCTTCTGCACTACCTCAGACATCCAATTGAGCGAGCATACCTCTACCTTGTATCTCCCTATCTAGAGTTGTCTAGATCACCATTTAAGCTCTACCTTGAGAGCGCACGAGTGGACAACGCCATCATCTTTGTACTTGCTGTTAGTAGAAAATTGTTTAGATTCTCCTATATCTGTTATCTTCTCTCCTATTGCTCCTATGTTATATTGTGCAACTATTGTTTTACATGGTATCAGAGCCATAAGGTTCGAATAGCTTGAGAAGTATCACTATTTTAGCCGACTAGCATACTAGAATAACAGTAGATTATTCGAGTGATTACATGATGGCTTCATCATCGAACACTGGTCTTTGTGCTTCAGCTAATGTTAATTCTACACTTATTCGAATTCGCCCACTTGCATTCAGTGAAGGGAAGCTGGATGGAACCAACTATACACTTTGGAAGTTCAAAATCTCTATAATTTTGGACTCCTATGAATTACTTGACATTGTCATGGGACGGATGGGATTGGATCCAAAGCCTATACAATTCAAGATCCAGCAAATTCAAGATTGATGATTCAGCCAAATCCAGATCGTCGTCTATGAGCTTGGAAGCGGTAGAATACTAATGCATTATGTGCAATTGTCACTAAGTGATTTTGTGCTTACTTTAGTTCAACATACTATGAAAGCGCATGAGGCTTGGGGCATATTGGCTCGTCAATATGAGACCAAGAACCACACTAGGATACATAATTTACAAAATCAGTTGGCAAATGAAAAGCATTATGATTCTGAAAAGGCTGAAGGTTTATCAAATCGATAAAACATCTTCAAGATCAATTGGTTGTAGTTGGTGTTGCTATAACACCAGAAGCGCTGGCTCGAAGATGTGTACGTGTTCTTCCAGCAAAGTATGATGGATTAGTAACAACCCTTAACACTCAGGCAAGACCAACTCCCCTCACATCTGAAGAGTTTTGTGCTATGCTTTTAGAAGAAGAGATGTGGTTGAAGAATCAGCAAACTACAAGTGATGCTGCATTCTCAACAAATGCAAAAGGTAAAGGCTCTTCAGATGGATCAAAGAAGAAGACAAAGAAGAAAAAGTTCACAGGAAGTTGCTTCTATTGTGAAAAGAAAGCCCATGCCATCAAGGATTGCAGAAAGAAGCAAGCTAATGAATGGAATGGGACCGTAAAATCATCGTGGAAGAACAAAGAGTGTGCAAACAACACAGAGCTAGAACTATGGGTAGCTATTGAAGAGGTATGCTCATCTGCTCAAGCTTGTGTTGATGAACCATGGATTTTAGATAGTGGAGCTTCTCGCCATATGACTAGTGAAAAGGATTGGTATAGTTCCCTAGTGCCTCTACGAGAATCCATCAATGTAGTGGTGGGAAATGACTCCAAGTGTCCAACGGAAGGAATTGGAACCATCTCTTTTACCACTTCTCCAGGTGTTGAGAAAAATTTATCCGATGTTCTTTACGTACCTAAACTTAAAAAATAAATTTGTTGTCAGATTCTACAATAACAGATCGTGGACTCGAAGTTCACTTCAATAAGAGTGGTGCAGAAATCATGGATTCATCAGGTAATGTAGTAGGTAAAGCCATAAGATGTGATAAATTGTATGAGTTAAGTGCCTTAACTGCTATAGAAGATAAAGATGTAAGCAGGTTATGGCATCAATGATTTGGGTATCTCAGATTTGAAGTTTTGAAGGAGATGCAAAGAACAAGGATGGTTGCTCATTTGCCTGCATTTTTAGAGTTGCGGGAACCTTGTGAAGCTTGTATGATGGGCAAGCAACAACGAAAGGCATTTCCAAGAGAAACCAGAAATTGATCTCAAGCTCCTCTAGAGTTGGTACATGCTGATCTCTACAGTAAAATGTGTACACCTGCTTTAGGAGGATCTTTCTACTTTTTGCTGTTAGTCGACGATTATAGTAGAAAGATGTGGGTTTATTTCATTCGACAGAAGGCTGATGCTTTTGAAAAATTTAACACGTGGCATAAGTATATGGAAAATGAATCAGAAAGGAAACTGAAGAAATTTAGAACAGATAGAGGAGGTGAATTCTTGTCAACACAATTGAGTAATTATTGTAAGGAGCATGGTGTGAAAAGGCAACTTACCGCAACTCATACACCCCAACAAAATGGTGTTGGTGAGCGTAGGAACAGGACAGTAGTTGAAATGGCTCATTGTATGTTAAAGGTTCAAGACATGCCTCATTCATTCTGGGCAGAAGCAGTCAATACAATAGTCTACATCCTCAATGAAAGCTACACAAAAGCACTGAAGGGGATGAATCCTCAAGAAGCATATTCTGGTAAAACACCTTTAGTTTTGCATTTCAGAATTTTTGGTTGTTTCTCTTATGCACATATTCCTGATTCAACAAGGTCAAAGTTGGATTCAAAAAGAAAAAAGTGTGTCTTCCTAGGATATAGTGAAGAGTCTAAAGCATACATGTTGTGGGATCTTGAGGCAAGGAAGATTTTTGTCAGCCGAGATGTGGTGTTTGATGAACGACCACACTTAGTAGAAGATAAAGGTAAATCTACTATCTCATCAAATGGAGAAACATCTCACCTTGTGCCTATCAAAAGGCAGGTTAACGTTGAGGAGGTGGTAACATCTGATGGAGAAATTTCCTCAATAAAAAGCCAACTAGTTGTAGCCACACAGCGTAAGCCACTACCGAAGTGCGCACAATAGCTCTTTGATGATCACAATCCACATGTGGATGTACCAGAATCATACTCGGATGGATTATGAAGATCAAATAGAATAGACGAGCAAAGAAGAGCCTCAGAACACATTGTTAGCATGGCTCTAATGGCAGATATCATGGGCTCGATAAAGGAACCTAGGGATCTAGTCGACTTGTCGCCAAAGAAGAAGGTAATAGGTACTAAATGGATTTGGAAAGCTAAGTATAAAGCAGATGGAACATTAGAAAAGTATAAGGCAAGATTAGTTGCATACGGTTTTTCAGAGATCGAAGGATTTGATGTTCAAGAAACTTTTGCACCAACAACACACATGACAACTATTCAAACGGTACTTGCAATAGTTGCACAAAGGCTTGACCTATTTTCAAGATGGATGTCAAATCTGCATTTTTGAATGGTCACTTCAAGGAGGAGGTATATGTATCTCAACCACCAGGTTTTGAGGTGCCCAGTTCAGAAAGTAAATTTTTCATGTTGAAGAAAGCTTTTTATGGACTTAAGCAAGCTCCACAGGCTTGGTACCAATGGATAGATTTTTTTTTTTAAATATGGGTTTTGAAAGAAGTACTTCTCATGCTAACTTGTATGTAACAAAAAGGGATAGCAGGCTAGTTGTTGGCATTGTATATATAGATGATTTGATCATTATAGGAGATCATCAAGAACTCATGAATCAAACTCGGATCAGCTCGAGAACTGAGTTTGAAATGACAGACTTAGGTCTACTCCATTTTTGTCTAGGAATTGAAGTATTGTTAAGGAAGGATGACATTTCATCTCACAACAAAAATATGCCACAGAAATTCTCAAAGCATTTGGAATGATGGACTACAAATCAACTAGCACACCTATGGAGGTAATTCATAAGCTATCTATGGATGATAACATGCCTGATGTAGATGCTAAGAAGTGTAGGAAGCTCGTTGGAAGTCTTATTTTTTTGTGCAACACTAGACTAGACATTTGCTATGCTGTTGGAGTGTTAAGCAGGTTTTCCAACAAACCTAAGGAGAGTCATTGGAATGTTGGAATGCGAATTCTAAGGTACATTGTAGAAACCTTGAATTTTGGTATTTTTTATACTATAAGTGATAGAGTCCAAGGATATTGTGATTCAGATTGGGCTGGAGATTGTGATTCTAGAAAATCAATTTCTGGATGTTGTTTCTCACTTGGTTCACGAATATTTTCTTGGGTAAGTAGGAAGGCCCCAACTCTCACACTCTCCTCCACTGAAGCAGAGTACAAAGCAGCTTGTTTTTCTTCTTGTGAGGTAGCCTAGTTAAGGAGAATTCTTACAGATCTAGGCTTTCCATCAAATATGGCGACTGTACTCAAGTGTGATAATCAAAGTTGTATGGCTATTGCAAAGGACCCGGTATTTCATGCTCCCCCTAAGCACATAGAAGTACAGTACCATTACATTCGTGAGCTAATTGAAGATGAAATTGTGGAGCTAGAGTATTGCCCAATAGAGGTAAATTGTGCTGACATATTCACTAAAGCACATGGAATAGAGCAGCTCAATAGGCATCTTCAACAGATGGACATAGGACCGAAACCTATTCTGATTTTTTATCGGTAAACATTGAGGGGGTTGTTAGTATATGGTCAATGTCTATCCCTTATGATTGTATGCACATTTTGTAAGGCCCCCATTATGAGGAGAAGCCAAGCGTGCATTACCGAATTGATGACTTGCATGTTGGATGAAGGTCATATTGGACTATGTAAGGTATTGTAAGGAAACGAAGTTAGAAATCATCTATATTTGTTAGGTCGGTTCAACCGGCCTAAGCCGTATATGGCAATTATGTGGGCGGTGGCAGCCCATGCTCTACCGCCCATGTAGTCCATGGAAGGCCACCATGATCCTATATATACATGACTTCTACACAAATTTGGTTAATAAATCTACACATTTCATATTTGTAGATACATATGCTAATTGAATCTCATTGCTCAAGAGTTCCTCTCTAACATAGTGATAGGGTACTTCTATATGCTTGGTTCTTCCATGGTAAATGGGATTGGATGCAAGATGCAAAGAACTCTTGTTGTCACCAAATTAGATCATAGGTGAGTGAATATGAAGTCCCAAATATGAGTAGAGCAATCTAATCTAAATTGCTTCTTGTGTAGCATTTCCTAATCCCTTGTATTCAGCCTCTGTTAAAGATAGAGCAACAGTTCATTGCTTCTTAGAAGAACATGAGATGGGCTTATCAACTGCAAAAGATAAGTATCCAGAAGTACTTCTTTTATTTCCTTACAACCTACCCAATCTGCATCTGAGTATAGCTTAATGTCCAAATCTTATGTATATGGAAAGTAAAGACCTTACTTTTGAGTACCTTTGAGATACTTCAAAATCCTTTTAGAAGCTTCCAAGTGATATGCTCTAGGTTTATGCATGAATTGAATCAGAACACTTACTCCATAACATATATCAATCTTGGTTAATGTTGCATAGTTAAGACTTCCTACTACGCTTTGGTATCCTGCAATGTCTTCAAGAAAATCACCTTCATGACCACTCAGTTTATAATTTACCTCCATAGGGGTTCTAGCAACCTTTGCATTCTCCAAGTGGAACTTCTTCAACATGTACTGCACATATTTCCTTTGAGTGATATAAATTCGAGAGTTAGTGTATACTAACTCAAGTTGAAGAAAATACTTCGAAAACCCTAGGTCACTGATTTTGAACTCTTGCATCATCTGATTTTTTATTTGTTTGATGCCATTGGCATGACTACCTATAAGAATGATGTGATCAATATACACAAATAAATATATCATTTTTGAATTAGTCCTCTTGAAAAACAGAGAAGAATCTGCCTTGCTTATCATGAATCCTTGATCCTCAAGGTAGGTTGTTAACCTATGGCTGCACGCCCTAAGTACCTGCTTCAAACCATAAAGAGCTTTGTTCAATTTGCATAGATGATTTACCTTGTTTAGTTCTTCATAGCGAGGAGGTTGAGCCATGTAAACCTCCTGTGAAATCTAGCCATTCAGAAAAGCATTTTTCACATCTAGTTGATACATATTCCAATTTCTAGATGCAACTACACTTATCAAGACTCTGATGGTTGGAGTTTTAGCCCCATGTGAAAATGTCTCTTGATAATCTACTCCTTGGGTTTGTGCAAAACCCATAGCCACAAGTCTAGCTTAATGCCTGTTTATGGGTGGGTGGTTCCATCTGAGTTTCTTTTGATTTCATAGATCCACCTAGAACCAATTACCTTCATTGATGCTTTCTTGGGTACTAGCTCCAAAGTTTCATTCTCTTGGAGTGCTCCTATTTCTTCATCCATAGCCTCGTTCCATTCTTCCTTGATACTTACTTTCATATGAAGAAAGTTCTTCAAGTGGTAAACTTTAGCAAGATAAATCGAATGCTTAGTAACTAATGAAGTATCATACCCATATCGTATTGGCTTTTTACTTTTTCTTTGTGATCTCCTTAAGGCTTGGTAGGATGATTCCGATATGTCTTCTAGCCTCTTCATCTTGGCCTTGCATTTTGATTTCCATGCTTTGGACTCTTCCAAGTTGATGGTGTCCTCATCATCTGATTTGATGTCTTCAATTGTGCTTCGATCCTCCTTGGTGAGGCTTGGAAATTCTTCTTCCAAGTCATATGGCAATTTCACGTTCTTGCATTCACTTTCAAGCCAAGAATCATTCCCATCAAACAAAACATCTCTATTGACCATAAATCCTTTGTTGGATGGATTATAAAACCTGTATCCTTCATGATTTAAATCATACCCTACGAAGATGCATTTCACTACCTAAGGGTCTAGCGTACCTCTGATTTGAGATGGAACATGCACATAAGAAACACAACCAAATATTCTGCAAGGTTCAAGTGATTGCCTTCTACCATGCCATGCCTCATAGGGGTTCATCCCATCAAGGGATTTAGAAGGTAACATGCTAATAAGATAAGTGGTAGAAGAGGCAGTCTCTACCCACAAATAATTCGGCAATTCCTTTTCATTCAGCATTGATCGAGCTACTTCCACAATCAATCTATTCCTCCTCTGTGCTGCTCCATTTTGCTCAGGAGTATACCTAGTAGTAATCTCCCTTTTGATACCTTTGTCCTGCAAACATGCATCAAATTCATTGGAGAAGTACTCACCTCCTCCATCTCACACCTTATCCTCGTTGATTTTCCACAAGTGCAAGATACTTCTTCAAGCAATTGAACACTTCATCTTTGTGTTTCATGAAATACAAGATAGTTCACCTAGTGAAATGATCAATAAATGACACATAGTACCTTGAGCCTAAAATTGAAGGATCCTTTCTTGGCCCCCACACATCTATGTGGATGAGTTCTTAATAATCCTCATGCATATAGCCTTTCTTTGTAAAGGGTAACCTGTGTGATTTAGCAAACTCACAAGCACCACATTTATGTTGATATATTTAGGTAGTAATGTGTGTGAACACACTACGATCATCGGGGCACTTTTTTCCCTCTTTAGGAGGTTCCCCCCCCCCCTTGTAGATATGAATATTTCCCTAATGGGATACTTATCTTTGTACATTCTCTAGTAATACATTCAGTATTGTGTGTTGTGCTCCAAGCTTCTTCTTCTTCCTTGTGGTGTTCGTGTGCTTCCGCAGACATCTAAATCCAACAATTGGTATCAAGGTAGGTCATCGCTTCATCTAGGGCATCGACACTCCTCCGTTTGCAGTCTCAAAATTGCACGAATCACTCCTTTCTCCCTCCAAACGCACTATCGCAGTTTCATCTTTTTGTGCCAAAGATATATACCAATTTCTATTCACCAATATAAGCGTCTCGAAGTCTGCTACAGGTCTAGCAGAATTCATCTGGGTAGTTTTGTTCAATGTTTTGAGATACAGTCAATTTTCTGCATCAAGGTATTTTAGTCACCGGCCATGGCTGAAAGGAGTGATGTATTCCATATGTTGGTTGTTGAGGATAAGTTGGATGGTACAGACTACCCGTTATGGGCTTATATGATGCAACATGTGTTGGTTGCAAAAAGGATTGTGGAACATTATGCAGGGTGTCGAAAAACGTCCTATCACACCTGCAACTGTTACAACTGCAGGTACTGAAGCTGATGCAGAAGGTGTCGAAGATGATGATATTCTGCATATTCCAGTTTGTGTTGTGGTTTCTGCTGCACCTACTGTAGAGCAGATTTGCTGGGATGGCAAAGATGCCCAAGCACATGCATTGATATCTTTCTCTGTCAAATGTGCTGTTATTCATCACATTCACTCTTGCAGAACAGCTAAGGATGCTTGGGATACACTTACCACATTGTACCAAGCTAGGAATGAGGCTCGTGTTGCTTACCTCCGGAAACAATTGGAGAGTGAGCACATCAATGAAAGGTGATTCTATGGACAATTTCCTAACAAAGATCAAAGACTTGAAGGAGCAGTTGATTTTTGATGATGAGGTTATACCAGATAGCTCACTTGTGGAGACCGTTTGGAATGGTTTTCCTGATTCATATCAGAGTTTTGCTTCTACTCTTTGGTTGATGATGAAAGGAAATCCAAATGCCTTATCATTTGAGGAGTTAGTATTTGTTCTGTTGCAGGAAGATGAGTCCAAGCAGAATAGGTCCATTATGCGAGTTGCAGATCAAGCTTTCATGGCTAGTCAGAAGGGCAAAGGAAAATGGAGCTCTTCGACTAGTAAGCAGAAATGCGCTAATTCCGCATATTCGAAGAAGGAAGATCAAGATGAGAAGAAATTATAAAAGAAGAAATTGTTTTGTAAGTACTGTAAAGGGAATGATCATATCATATAGAGCTGTCCAAAACTGGCTGCTAAAGAGGCAAAGAAGAAAGAGGTTAGAATGGTTGTTGTAGAGGCCTCTACACCAAAAATAGAGTCTGCTAATCTTGTGCAGGAAGAAGAATGGGTGTTTACTACTGTCTGCAATTTTGACCCATCTTCTCATAAGCACTACATGTCTGCAGTAGACTTAGATGTTTGGTATCTTGATAGTGGGGCGACCAAACATATTACCTCGCATCCCAGTTTCTTCTCTTCACTCGAGCCTACCCCTAGAGGGAATAGTGTTACATGCGCCAACAACTCTTATCTTGTTATGGGAGTTGGTAAGATCATTTTGACTACTCCTGATGGTAGTTCATTCACTTTGTCAGATGCTTTATTTGTGCCAAGGATCAAGAAAAACATGTTATCAGTTTCTGCATTAGCCAAGATGGTCTTGGTTGTGAAATTTGTTGATGACAGGTGTACTGTTCATGATCTATCAAATGGCGATGTGATTATTGCTTCTAGCATTTTATGTTGTGGTTTGTATAAGCTCATAGACTATGAAAGATCTAGGAATGATTCGGCATGTGCAATACATGATTCTCAGGCTTTATTAGATGCAAAGCTTTGGCATGCATGCTTTAGTCATCTGAATTTTGCTAGTTTGCTACACCTGCAGAAATTTGAAATGGTATCCTCTTTGCCCAAAATTATGGCACCTCGAAAACATGTTTTTGAAGGATGTATTTTGGGAAAAATGCAGCATTCCTCATTTCCAAAAGATGGTTCAGTTCGGGCTACTCAGAAATTGCAGCTTGTACATAGTGATGTCTGTGGTCCTATGCAGACACCTTCTTTTGGAAATTATCCTTACTTCGTGACTTTCATTGATGACTTTTCCACGCATGCATGGGTATATCCTTTGAAGGCAAAGTTTGAAGTGTTCATGTGCTGGAAACAGTTTTTTGTTTTGGCTGAAAATCTGTCAGCATGTAAAATAGGCACCCTCCATTCAGATCAGGGAGGGAATATATGTCTTCTGATTTTAATGCATTTATGGTTGAACATGAGATAAAACACCAGTGTAGAGTGTCGCATACACCTCAACATAATGGAGTTGTTGAGCAAAAGAACATGTCACTGGTGTATGGTCAAGAGTCAGGCTTTACCACATAGTTTCTAACTTAAGGCTATCATGTCTGCAACATATGTACTAAACAGGTGTCCCACTAAAGCGCTGTAGTCTATCACTCCATATGAGGCTTGGCATGATCGCAAGCCATCTGTTGCTCATCTGCGTTGTCGGAAAGTTTTCAACTTTCCAGTTGATGACCAGATAAAATAAAATTAACTTAATTGGTGAATTCTAACCTTTTATATCACTGTTGATCAGTTGTGTTGATTGGAATTGACTACTTTTGAAGTGTTTACAGGTTCAAATGGATGAAGAAAACAAAAGTTCATATTATGGTTTACCCTAAACTGCTCGTAAAATGTGTGTTTAGGCCATAGAAACATTGAATTATGGGTTTAAGACCCTAGGTTTATATTTAATCTTGTGCATTTAAGTTAAGAGCCTTAATTCCTGGTTAATGTTAGGGTTTAACTAGGTTTTCAATTAATTTCCAAAGGGTTTCAATGGGTTTCTGATGGGTTTCAAATAGGTTTTCTAGGGTTTTACTATATTTAAAGGGTTAAATTCAATGTTATTTAAAAACATTAATATATAAAAATTACATATTTATTATTTAAAAATTAATCTATGCTATTATTAATGATTGTAAGCATATAAGTGCATTAAATATTAAGGTTCTAATTAATTAAACCCTTACACTAAGCTTAAATTAAATGATTTATTTAAATAAGAAATATAGGCTAATTAAATTAAAATGGTAAATTAATTGGATAAATAACTAATGGTCTATATGGATGCTAGAAAAAAAGAATGGTATGTGAGTAATGTGGAATTAAAGTGAATTAAGGAGTGGTCTGAAAGGAAGATGCACTTAAAGTGAAAAATTTGGTTAAGAGAAAGAGTGGAGAGAATTAGTGAAGATGAAAAGAGAGGAGTAGAAATTAAGTGTAATTAAAGTAGTTAAAGGTAAATGAAAAGTCTGGTGGATAAATGTGGGCAAAAGTGAGGTTGTAGTTTAAAAGTTAAAACTAAAAAGAGTGGTTTAGAAATGACTTGTGTAAGTATTTATATGTGTGATGAGTTCCAGTTTTTCTTAATGTTTTTTCAGGTACTTCCTCTTTCTTCTTCTCACCTTGCCGTGTATGTGTAGGAGAGAATTTGGTTTGTCTTTCTCTGCATTAAATCATCTAGAAAAAGATTGTTATTTTCTTTTCCTCTCTCTGGTGGCTGCAGCATCTATTGCATCCATGTAGGAGAGAGAGAAAGCAAAAGGCTCTATCTGCGTAAGTTTAGAGAGAGAGAAGTAGAGAGTGCTGGCCATTGACTCCGCTGACGTGTCGTAGAGAAAGTCAGATGGCGAATATTTTTGGGCTGATGACGCGTAGACATTCAGAGAGAGTGTCTGTCGGAGCTGCGCGTAGTGAATTGGAGAGGTGTGCTTGATGACGGCGCACTCAAATCAGGAGAGAGAGTATCTGGTAATGAATTCCAGAAGACAGAGATCGTCTTTAGCTCCTAGCGGCTTCTGCTACACATCTCTATTCATCTAGCGGAGAAAGAGCCATAATTGGCTGCTGCGCAATATCCAATGGCTTGTAGAGAGTGACGACGGCTGCACATTTTGGACCCGACAATGAATCCGCAGTCGACAGGCATATGTGGAGAATTGCGGTCGCCAAACAGATATGACTCTCTGAGATGATGGGGGGATCATCGGCATGCGGAAGCTGGAGAATTCGCTATATGAGTCAGAGAGATGATTGAGGTCGGTGCCGGCACGCAGAGACATCCGGGAAGATTAGACAGAGAGTTAGAGAGCTACGCTGTTGGCGGAGAGTCCTGGTGTTGGAGCGAGATAAAGAGAGAGATGGCTATTTGCAAACATAGAGGCTCTAGCGGCGCTAACATCCAGAAGAGAGAGCAATTGGCAATGAGGCGCGCGCAGAGAGAAATAGAGAGAGAGAAAGAAAGTGAAATTAGGAGATGAGAGAGAGTGGAGGAATTTAGAGAACTAGAAAGATATAATAGCTGTGCTGCGCATATGTGAAAAAGACATTTCCTTTTCCCCCCCTCTGTCATCTGTGTGTGCAGAGGGCATCTAGAATGCCATTTTTTTATTCACGATCATCCTTTAGACACTGATCCTGGAAGCACCTCTGATGTTTTGAGTCTGAATATCAGTAATATTGACCCTATTTTTGCTTCCAGAAGGCTTAGAAGATTTGCAGCAATGTCATTAGCACAAAATTCTGTAATGCATTACCTGAACGAAGGAGCAGACTTAGAAGATGTGACTCGAGGATCACAGAAAACCCATGAACAAGTCCACGAATTGTTCTCAGGACACATGTTCATTTTTTGGTACTTATGAGGAACTTCGGGTACATGCATGATGTGAGCATCCATTGGCCACCCACAGGAGGTTGATCCTGTTTGCCAAAGAAATTGGAGACGGTTGGAGAGAGATAGGTCGCCTCCTACGCATCACAAGGGACTGGTCAGAGAGAGTAATATATGTGGCGGTTGCCTGTGAATCTGAAAGGGAGAGAGAGGAAAACAGAGAAAGAGAAAGAGAGAGAGAGAGTGAAAAAGAAAGATAAAGATATGATTAGATTAATCTTCATTAGATATAATTCATTCATTATTGTATTATTGCAATTTAGAAATCATTAAATCTAATTAAATATATAATGTATTGATAGTATTAATTAAATAGATTTAGAGATAATTTGATGTATTGATAGATATAGTTTGGTTTAATTTATATAGATAATGTTAATTATACAAGTGATTACTTTAGCATGAATTGGTTGCATGTACATAAGATACATTAGCATGGGTATGAATGGATGAAATAATGAGCAAGATTAATAGTTTATTATTTAAATGGTTAGAATGTAGGTTAGTGTAAGTGAATGAGTGTATGTTATGTATGCGTATGAACATAAATGAGTATTAAATGCATTAGCATATGCAAATTTTTGATTGAGCATAAAAATTCATGGTTAATATGTATGCTTTCACCTTAGTGTTAATGCATATTTGCATATGTGAACTTTATGTTAGCATGTGCATATAAGTGAGTATATATATGTGATAGAAAAATTATATTAGAATGTGTATGAATGCATATGTATGAGCTAATGAGTGTGTGTATGCATGTTAATTCATATTAATACTATATTTGCATGAGTTTAAGTATTCCAAAAGAAGTGATGTATGTGCATGATTATATGTATTTAGAAGTGCATGAAAGTATGTTAGCATGTGTATGATGTATGTAAAGTATGGGTTTTATATTTTTCATTAATTTCTTGTTAGATTACTAATATTTTCTTAATGTTTTTTCAGACATTCAAAGCAAAAGAATCGAAGAGCATCGTGGCAAAAGTGAAGATTTCATCAATTCAATTATCCGACAATCTGAATTAAATCCATAGAAATTATCCTTGATTAAGCTTTGTATAGGATTCACTAGTTGTTAGCAATCTTATAGAGAAATTATATCATTGTTTTATAGCATTGTAATCATCCATTAATGTCATTAGCATTAATTCAATTTTAATTTGCATTATCATTCTTATCAATGTTATCTGAAATCGTTGAAGAAACTTTGATATTACCTATATCTCAAGAAGCTATTGATAGATATAGAGCAGTCCAGCCTTATGGTTCTTAGACGTTTAAAGTGTTACAATTATCTACTCCATATTTCCTAGATTTAAGAGTAATTTAGAATTTCTGATACCTTAGACGAAAGAAAAATATACCTAAAACACCTACGATTGTCTCATACACCCTGCGTGTGCCGAGGGATTTACTAGCTGACTGATCCACCAGCCTTATGTCCGCAACTTCCCGACAACTTGGTGAACCCGACGTGAAAGTTCGGAATGACACCGTAGGTATAAAGGTATATTTACTTTCTGTTTTGCATATGCATATATAGATAATTTGGTGATTGAAGAAGAAGATCTACATCCTTTGTAGCTGCAGCTGATTGTTCCTCGTCACGTCACTTTTATCCATCAACTTTCATAAAAGTGACGATTGCACATGCATGAAAAGATTTTACACTGAGCACATTCACAACGAACCTCTTCATCAAGCTGGTTGATCAGGTATATTTATTCTTATTCTGTTGCATAATAGTAGGAAAGGTTTCGTTATTTCTAAAGCAGTAGGAAATTTTTCTTTATTGCATAGTAGTAGGAAAGTCTCTTTATCGCAAAATAGTAGGAAAGCTTGCTTTATTTCTTTGTTTGCAAAGCAATAGGAAATTCTTCTTTAAGTTTTTTCTATTGCAACATAGTAGGAAAGGTTTTCTTTATTTTTATTTCTAAAGTAGTAGGAAAGGATTCTTTTCAACAAAATTGTAGAAAAAGTTTCTTTATTGCTAAAGCATGGGAAAATTTTCTTTTTCAAAGCAGTAGTAAATTTTTCTTTAGTTTTGTTGGCAAAGAAGTAGGAATATTTTTTCTATTTCTGTTTCTTTTACCACGGAGTCGTATCAGGATCAAGATATAGACGGATTATTACGAGAATTATATACGTATATTTCATATTTATCTATAAAGTTAGACTTATCCACTATGGCTGACCACTTTGAAGAGAAGCAGCAAGATTGAAGATTCATTTAAATCTTATTTTCCAATTAAAACCATTGCGAAGTGTCAAGGAGTGCTGATCGAGAAACAAGCATACAAGATTTCACGATTTCAAACTTACTAAGTTGTATAGGATTAGAAGATTATAGGAGCACTGAATATATGCCTTTGTATAGACTGAAATAGTTTGATATTGACATTCTTCACATTGTTTTTCTGCAACTTTATTGAGATCTTAATTTTTCATTCGTATGTCGAAAGGAATAGGACCTACCAGTAGTTTTAAAAATGATTCTGATATTAAGCACAAATTAGATCACTTAATTATAGGAACATTGCTACCATCTCCAATTGAGAATTCATATAATAACGAAATTATAGAACCTGAAATTATTAAAGATAAAATAGTGAACGAGTCTTTACGCCCATTAGAATACGATCGTCTTGTTTCTCGACTGTTACCGTTATTTACTATAGTTTTGCCAGAACCGGAGGAAAACGAAGACTTGTTCCCACCTCAGTTAGTTCGAAAATCGGGCTCAGATCAAATTGAAACTTAAGTAAATGACATGATTAAAGATCAAATTACCCGTGAGAACTTAGTTTCACCTTATCAAATAGAAGCTATAGAAAGATACAGGGCTGACCGTCCTTACGGTCCATAGCTAGTTAAAACTATTTAGTTTTGGTAAGAAAACTTTAGTTTCAGTCATAGAATTAGATAATTTATATTGTTGAGTCATTAGAACCCTTATTTTCTTAAGCCTGAGCCTGCTACAGACACCATGCGTGTGCCGAGGGTGACATAGTTTTGAGTGGTCAAGAGATAGAGCTTTCATCATGGACCCTTACCTCATAGAAAAAAGAGTATGGAAATTGATTGATGACCTCAAAATAGAGAAGAAAGAGTTTTGTGGTAAAGATGTTACTAGGTATATCAAGGAGTATGAAAATTTAGCGTATCAATATGGCATACCTAGGGATAGTTGGGTTTCCACCTTTAGGCGTATATCAAATGGAGATACCCGAGATAGAATAAGCCTTAGGTTGGGCTCGTCCACTATACCTTGGGATATTTTTAAGACCCAATTGCGACAAGAATTTTGTTTCGAGGATTCAACAAAAAGAAATCATGAAACGTTTCAAGCTTGGGTAAATACATCTAAACCAAAAGAGAACTTAATTGAGAGTTTTCAAGAGTTTGAAGAACAGTTTAGTGACTTACCGGAGCAAGACCAAACTTATCTAGAGCCTTATAAAGTTATAGAGTTTTTAACTATCCTTGATTACTCAATTTAAAAGACCTAGAGCCTCTTTTAGAAGAACACAATACCTCAAATGGCCTGACCAATGATTGGACATATGTGCAAAAGCAAGTTCATCGACTTGCTCTTAGATCTGAACGCCAAAACCTCAAATATTTTCCTCTTTCTAAAAGCAACGATTTAGATTGTACTTCTCAAAAGATAAATGAAGAAAACAAATTTGAAATTACAAACAATGAATTAGATGATGCTACACCAATGATGAATGATGAAAACCAAATTACAATTTCAGAACACAAAACATTAAACAAACATGAGTGTGAACATGAGAAACCTTTGTTTGATTCATTGAAGAAGTGAGTGATGTAAGTGGTAAAGAAATCCCACTCATCACAATAGCTTCTCCTAAAAATATTACTCACATTGATTCTTCATATAAGGAAGAACAATATGAGAAAATTATAAACAATGATATTTATATATTTGAAAAATATGAATTGAAGGGTTTCAATATATATGAACACTTGTTTTGTATTAATGATGTTCATATTGGTTTTTCTAATCAAATTTTTGAGTGGGTTGATACAGGTCAAGCAAGAATGGAGGATTTAATATTTCAGTGGAATATCATGAAAGCTACAAAGTTTGATTTATTATTGCTTTGGTTTTTACAGATGGACTATCGAGAAATATTATCTTGGATTGCTACCTTTTGTATAAGTTTGCTAATTATTATGTTTCTCACAAGATTTTTGAGTTGAGTTATTTTTTAGGATTAATGAACTAAGATTTTCTTCAAAAATAGACTATGAATGAAGCGCAGGAGATTGAAGATAGTACATGCAGTTTAAAATTTAAGCAATCAAAGCAATATTTGGATGAAAGGTGATGCTAAAGATGGAGTTAATATAGATCAGGTGATAAAGTTCTAAACCGGATTTATGTTTTAATTTATTATGAAAGTTCATGCATTATCATAATTAGATATGTACATTCTTCAGCTAGGTTAAGAAACTTCTTAAAATTATGAAAAGTAGAATTTACACTGAAGTAGGGATGTGCTTGAAGAGAAGATAGGGATTAGAGACCTATGGCTGTCATATGAATAGTTGAAGGAACCCTTAACTTGCAACTCCTAGTAGAAGTAGACTTGTTTTATATAGGTAAGCTTCCTTTAATCTGACCCATTTAGCTAAAAGAGATCCTAGTTCCTGCTTTAGCTTACCTCTAGATCCTTTGCTCTGATTAGGGGTTAAGCCTTTCCCCTTCATCAAAAAAGTTGCGAAGAAAAATTGAAAGCAGTACATTAATGGTTGTTGCATATGAAAAGAGGGAAAAAAATGACACAAAGAAAAATTATGATAAAACAAAATGAGATAAAAGAAAATTCAAATAAATCAGTTGTGGTCTCGAAATCACTTCTGAATTGAAAAGCCGGCTATTTAAGGCGGATGTATGCTAGAGGGGAGTTAGTTTTTTGTATCTTAATGGCAAATGGCTAGGAAATGAGGATAGAAGGCTTATATAACATATGCTTTACTTATGAACAGAGTTAATAGAAGAGTTAGTACGAACACTATTTGAATGACTTCTATAGTTTTCTTCTAAAACCTGTTTTCCAACTCATGCATTGAACGAAAAGGTTTAAATTCAAGCTTACATAATTTTATAAGTTTTCTTTGCTATTTGAAGATGTACTAATGATAGAAGCATTTTTATATACAGACAACTTGAATTTGAGTCATGAATAAGTTTCACAAGAATTTGATATTGCTTTCTATGATCTGCAGGTTGGCCCATCGAGGACGATGTGCAAGTTTGGCCAGGGCGAATGTCGGAAAGTTTTCAACTTTCCAGTTGATGACCAGATAAAATAAAATTAACTTAATTGGTGAATTCTAACCTTTTATATCACTGTTGATCAGTTGTGTTGATTGGAATTGACTACTTTTGAAGTGTTTACAGGTTCAAATGGATGAAGAAAACAAAAGTTCATATTATGGTTTACCCTAAACTGCTCGTAAAATGTGTGTTTAGGCCATAGAAACATTGAATTATGGGTTTAAGACCCTAGGTTTATATTTAATCTTGTGCATTTAAGTTAAGAGCCTTAATTCCTGGTTAATGTTAGGGTTTAACTAGGTTTTCAATTAATTTCCAAAGGGTTTCAATGGGTTTCTGATGGGTTTCAAATAGGTTTTCTAGGGTTTTACTATATTTAAAGGGTTAAAATCAATGTTATTTAAAAACATTAATATATAAAAATTACATATTTATTATTTAAAAATTAATCTATGCTATTATTAATGATTGTAAGCATATAAGTGCATTAAATATTAAGGTTCTAATTAATTAAATCCTTACACTAAGCTTAAATTAAATGATTTATTTAAATAAGAAATATAGGCTAATTAAATTAAAATGGTAAATTAATTGGATAAATAACTTATGGTCTATATGGATGCTAGAAAAAAAGAATGGTATGTGAGTAATGTGGAATTAAAGTGAATTAAGGAGTGGTCTGAAAGGAAGATGCACTTAAAGTGAAAAAGTTGGTTAAGAGAAAGAGTGGAGAGAATTAGTGAAGATGAAAAGAGAGGAGTAGAAATTAAGTGTAATTAAAGTAGTTAAAGGTAAATGAAAAGTGTGGTGGATAAATGTGGGCAAAAGTGAGGTTGTAGTTTAAAAGTTAAAACTAAAAAGAGTGGTTTAGAAATGACTTGTGTAAGTATTTATATGTGTGATGAGTTCCAGTTTTTCTTAATGTTTTTTCAGGTACTTCCTCTTTCTTCTTCTCACCTTGCCATGTATGTGTAGGAGAGAATTTGGTTTGTCTTTCTCTGCATTAAATCATCTAGAAAAAGATTGTTATTTTCTTTTCCTCTCTCTGGTGGCTGCAGCATCTATTGCATCCATGTAGGAGAGAGAGAAAGCAAAAGGCTCTATCTGCGTAAGTTTAGAGAGAGAGAGAAGTAGAGAGTGCTGGCCATTGACTCCGCTGACGTGTCGTAGAGAAAGTCAGATGGCGAATTTTTTTGGGCTGCTGACGCGTAGACATTCAGAGAGAGTGTCTGTCGAAGCTGCGCGTAGTGAATTGGAGAGGTGTGCTTGATGACGGTGCCCTCAAATCAGGAGAGAGAGTATCTGGTAATGAATTCCAGAAGACAGAGATCATCTTTAGCTCCTAGCGGCTTCTGCTACACATCTCTATTCATCTAGCGGAGAAAGAGCCATGATTGGCTGCTGCGCAATATCCAATGGCTTGTAGAGAGTGACGACGGCTGCACATTTTGGACCCGACAATGAATCCGCAGTCGACAGGCATATGTGGAGAATTGCGGTCGCCAAACAGATATGACTCTCTGAGATGATGGGGGGATCATCGGCGTGCGGAAGCTGGAGAATTCGCTATATGAGTCAGAGAGATGATTGAGGTCGGTGCCGGCACGCAGAGACATCCGGGAAGATTAGACAGAGAGTTAGAGAGCTGCGCTGTTGGCGGAGAGTCCTGGTGTTGGAGCGAGATAAAGAGAGAGATGGCTATTTGCAAACATAGAGGCTCTAGCGGCGCTAACATCCAGAAGAGAGAGCAATTGGCAATGAGGCGCGCGTAGAGAGAAATAGAGAGACAGAAAGAAAGTGAAATTAGGAGATGAGAGAGAGTGGAGGAATTTAGAGAACTAGAAAGATATAATAGCTGTGCTGCGCATATGTGAGAAAGACATTTCCTTTTCCCCCCCTCTGTCATCTGTGTGTGCAGAGGGCATCTAGAATGCCATTTTTTTATTCATGATCATCCTTTAGACACTGATCCTGGAAGCACCTCTGATGTTTTGAGTCTGAATATCAGTAGTATTGACCCTATTTTTGCTTCCAGAAGGCTTAGAAGATTTGCAGCAATGTCATTAGCACAAAATTCTGTAATGCATTACCTGAACGAAGGAGCAGACTTAGAAGATGTGACTCGAGGATCACAGAAAACCCATGAACAAGTCCACGAATTGTTCTCAGGAGACATGTTCATTTTCTGGTACTTATGAGGAACTTCGGGTACATGCATGATGTGAGCATCCAGACCCACAGGAGGTTGATCCTGTTCGCCAAAGAAATTGGAGACGGTTGGAGAGAGATAGGTCGCCTCCTACGCATCACAAGGGACTGGTCAGAGAGAGTAATATATGTGGCGGTTGCCTGTGAATCTGAAAGGGAGAGAGAGGAAAACAGAGAAAGAGAAAGAGAGAGAGAGAGTGAAAAAGAAAGATAAAGATATGATTAGATTAATCTTAATTAGATATAATTCATTCATTATTGTATTATTGCAATTAAGAAATCATTAAATCTAATTAAATATATAATGTATTGATAGTATTAATTAAATAGATTTAGAGATAATTTGATGTATTGATAGATATAGTTTGGTTTAATTTATATAGATAATGTTAATTATACAAGTGATTACCATTACTTTAGCATGAATTGGTTGCATGTACATAAGATACATTAGCATGGGTATGAATGGATGAAATAATGAGCAAGATTAATAGTTTATTATTTAAATGGTTAGAATGTAGGTTAGTGTAAGTGAATGAGTGTATGTTATGTATGCGTATGAACATAAATGAGTATTAAATGCATTAGCATATGCAAATTTTTGATTGAGCATAAAAATTCATGGTTAATATGTATGCTTTCACCTTAGTGTTAATGCATATTTGCATATGTGAACTTTATGTTAGCATGTGCATATAAGTGAGTATATATATGTGATAGAAAAATTATATTAGAATGTGTATGAATGCATATGTATGAGCTAATGAGTGTGTGTATGCATGTTAATTCATATTAATACTATATTTGCATGAGTTTAAGTATTCCAAAAGAAGTGATGTATGTGCATGATTATATGTATTTAGAAGTGCATGAAAGTATGTTAGCATGTGTATGATGTATGTAAAGTATGGGTTTTATATTTTTCATTAATTTCTTGTTAGATTACTAATATTTTCTTAATGTTTTTTCAGACATTCAAAGTAAAAGAATCGAAGAGCATCGTGGCAAAAGTGAAGATTTCATCAATTCAATTATCCGACAATCTGAATTAAATCCATAGAAATTATCCTTGATTAAGCTTTGTATAGGATTCACTAGTTGTTAGCAATCTTATAGAGAAATTATATCATTGTTTTATAGCATTGTAATCATCCATTAATGTCATTAGCATTAATTCAATTTTAATTTGCATTATCATTCTTATCAATGTTATCTGAAATCGTTGAAGAAACTTTGATATTACCTATATCTCAAGAAGCTATTGATAGATATAGAGCAGTCCAGCCTTACGGTTCTTAGACGTTTAAAGTGTTACAATTATCTACTCCATATTTCCTAGATTTAAGAGTAATTTAGAATTTCTGATACCTTAGACGAAAGAAAAATATACCTAAAACACCTACGATTGTCTCATACACCCTGCGTGTGCCGAGGGATTTACTGGCTGACTGATCCACCAGCCTTATGTCCGCAACTTCCCGACAACTTGGTGAACCCGACGTGAAAGTTCGGAATGACACCGTAGGTATAAAGGTATATTTACTTTCTGTTTTGCATATGCATATATAGATAATTTGGTGATTGAAGAAGAAGATCTACATCCTTTGTAGCTGGAGCTGATTGTTCCTCGTCACGTCACCTTTATCAATCAACTTTCATAAAAGTGACGATTGCACATGCATGAAAAGATTTTACACTGAGCACATTCACAACGAACCTCTTCATCAAGCTGGTTGATCAGGTATATTTATTCTTATTCTGTTGCATAATAGTAGGAAAGGTTTCATTATTTCTAAAGCAGTAGGAAATTTTTCTTTATTGCATAGTAGTAGGAAAGTCTCTTTATTGCAAAATAGTAGGAAAGCTTGCTTTATTTCTTTGTTTGCAAAGCAATAGGAAATTCTTCTTTAAGTTTTTTCTATTGCAACATAGTAGGAAAGGTTTTCTTTATTTTTATTTCTAAAGTAGTAGGAAAGGATTCTTTTCAACAAAATTGTAGAAAAAGTTTCTTTATTGCTAAAGCATAGGAAAATTTTCTTTTTCAAAGCAGTAGTAAATTTTTCTTTAGTTTTGTTGGCAAAGAAGTAGGAATATTATTTCTATTTCTGTTTCTTTTACCACGGAGTCGTATCAGGATCAAGATATAGACGGATTATTACGAGAATTATATACGTATATTTCATATTTATCTATAAAGTTAGACTTATCCACTATGGCTGACCACTTTGAAGAGAAGCAGCAAGATTGAAGATTCATTTAAATCTTATTTTCCAATTAAAACCATTGTGAAGTGTCAAGGAGTGTTGATCTAGAAACAAGCATACAAGATTTCACGATTTCAAACTTACTAAGTTGTATAGGATTAGAAGATTATAGGAGCACTGAATATATGCCTTTGTATAGACTGAAATAGTTTGATATTGACATTCTTCACATTGTTTTTCTACAACTTTATTGAGATCTTACTTTTTCATTCGTATGTCGAAAGGAATAGGACCTACCAGTAGTTCTAAAAATGATTCTGATATTAAGCACAAATTAGATCACTTAATTATAGGAACATTGCTACCATCTCCAATTGAGAATTCATATAATAACGAAATTATAGAACCTGGAATTATTAAAGATAAAATAGTGAACGAGTCTTTACGCCCATTAGAATACGATCGTCTTGTTTCTCGACTGTTACCATTATTTACTATAGTTTTGCCAGAACCGGAGGAAAACGAAGACTTGTTCCCACCTCAATTAGTTCGAAAATCGAGCTCAGATCAAATTGAAACTTAAGTAAATGACATGATTAAAGATCAAATTACCCGTGAGAACTTAGTTTCACCTTATCAAATAGAAGCTATAGAAAGATAAAGGGCTGACCGTCCTTACGGTCCATAGCTAGTTAAAACTATTTAGTTTTGGTAAGAAAACTTTAGTTTCAGTCATAGAATTAGATAAGTTATATTGTTGAGTCATTAGAACCCTTATTTTCTTAAGCCTGAGTCTGCTACAGACACCCTGCGTGTGCCGAGGGTGACATAGTTTTGAGTGGTCAAGAGATAGAGCTTTCATCATGGACCCTTACCTCATAGAAAAAAGAGTATGGAAATTGATTGATGACCTCAAAATAGAGAAGAAAGAGTTTTGTGGTAAAGATGTTACTAGGTATATCAAGGAGTATGAAAATTTAGCGTATCAATATGGCATACCTAGGGATAGTTGGTTTTCCACCTTTAGGCGTATATCAAATGGAGATACCCGAGATAGAATAAGCCTTAGGTTGGGCTCGTCCACTATACCTTGGGATATTTTTAAGACCCAATTGCGACAAGAATTTTGTTTCGAGGATTCAACAAAAAGAAATCATGAAACGTTTCAAGCTTGGGTAAATACATCTAAACCAAAAGAGAACTTAATTGAGAATTTTCAAGAGTTTGAAGAACTGTTTAGTGACTTACCGGAGCAAGAACAAACTTATCTAGAGCCTTATAAAGTTATAGAGTTTTTAACTATCCTTGATTACTCAATTTAAAAGACCTAGAGCCTCTTTTAGAAGAACACAATACCTCAAATGGCCTGACCAATGATTGGACATATGTGCAAAAGCAAGTTCATCGACTTGCTCTTAGATCTGAACGCCAAAACCTCAAATATTTTCCTCTTTCTAAAAGCAACGATTTAGATTGTACTTCTCAAAAGATAAATGAAGAAAACAAATTTGAAATTACAAACAATGAATTAGATGATGCTACACCAATGATGAATGATGAAAACCAAATTACAATTTCAGAACACAAAACATTAAACAAACATGAGTGTGAACATGAGAAACCTTTGTTTGATTCATTGAAGAAGTGAGTGATGTAAGTGGTAAAGAAATCCCACTCATCACAATAGCTTCTCCTAAAAATATTACTCACATTGATTCTTCATATAAGGAAGAACAATATGAGAAAATTATACACAATGATATTTATATATTTGAAAAATATGAATTGAAGGGTTTCAATATATATGAACACTTGTTTTGTATTAATGATGTTCATATTGGTTTTTCTAATCAAATTTTTGAGTGGGTTGATACAGGTCAAGCAAGAATGGAGGATTTAATATTTCAGTGGAATATCATGAAAGCTACAAAGTTTGATTTATTATTGCTTTGGTTTTTACAGATGGACTATCGAGAAATATTATCTTGGATTGCTACCTTTTGTATAAGTTTGCTAATAATTATGTTTCTCACAAGATTTTTGAGTTGAGTTATTTTTTAGGATTGATGAACTAAGATTTTCTTCAAAAATAGACTATGAATGAAGCGCAGGAGATTGAAGATAGTACATGCAGTTTAAAATTTAAGCAATCAAAGCAATATTTGGATGAAAGGCGATGTTAAAGATGGAGTTAATATAGATCAGGTGATAAAGTTCTAAACCGGATTTATGTTTTAATTTATTATGAAAGTTCATGCATTATCATAATTAGATATGTACATTCTTCAGCTAGGTTAAGAAACTTCTTAAAATTATGAAAAGTAGAATTTACACTGAAGTAGGGATGTGCTTGAAGAGAAGATAGGGATTAGAGACCTATGGCTGTCATATGAATAGTTGAAGGAACCCTTAACTTGCAACTCCTAGTAGAAGTAGACTTGTTTTATATAGGTAAGCTTCCTTTAATCTGACCCATTTAGCTAAAAGAGATCCTAGTTCCTGCTTTAGCTTACCTCTAGATCCTTTGCTCTGATTAGGGGTTAAGCCTTTCCCCTTCATCAAAAAAGTTGAGAAGAAAAATTGAAAGCAGTACATTAATGGTTGCTGCATATGAAAAGAGGGAAAAAAATGACACAAAGAAAAATTACGATAAAACAAAATGAGTTAAAAGAAAAATCAAATAAATCAGTTGTGGTCTCGAAATCACTTCTGAATTGAAAAGCGGGCTATTTAAGGCGGATGTATGCTAGAGGGGAGTTAGTTTTTTGTATCTTAATGGCAAATGGCTAGGAAATGAGGATAGAAGGCTTATATAACATATGCTTTACTTATGAACAGAGTTAATAGAAGAGTTAGTACGAACACTATTTGAATGACTTCTATAGTTTTCTTCTAAAACCTGTTTTCCAACTCATGCATTGAACGAAAAGGTTTAAATTCAAGCTTACATAGTTTTATAAGTTTTCTTTGCTATTTGAAGATGTACTAATGATAGAAGCATTTTTATATACAGACAACTTGAATTTGAGTCATGAATAAGTTTCACAAGAATTTGATATTGCTTTCTATGATCTGCAGGTTGGCCCATCGAGGACGATGTGCAGGTTTGGCCGGGGCGAATGTCGGAAAGTTTTCAACTTTCCAGTTGATGACCAGATAAAATAAAATTAACTTAATTGGTGAATTCTAACCTTCTATATCACTGTTGATCAGTTGTGTTGATTGGAATTGACTACTTTTGAAGTGTTTACAGGTTCAAATGGATGAAGAAAATAAAAGTTCATATTATGGTTTACCCTAAACTGCTCGTAAAATGTGTGTTTAGGCCATAGAAACATTGAATTATGGGTTTAAGACCCTAGGTTTATATTTAATCTTGTGCATTTAAGTTAAGAGCCTTAATTCCTGGTTAATGTTAGGGTTTAACTAGGTTTTCAATTAATTTCCAAAGGGTTTCAATGGGTTTCTGATGGGTTTCAAATGGGTTTTCTAGGGTTTTACTATATTTAAAGGGTTAAAATCAATGTTATTTAAAAACATTAATATATAAAAATTACATATTTATTATTTAAAAATTAATCTATGCTATTATTAATGATTGTAAGCATATAAGTGCATTAAATATTAAGGTTCTAATTAATTAAACCCTTACACTAAGCTTAAATTAAATGATTTATTTAAATAAGAAATATAGGCTAATTAAATTAAAATGGTAAATTAATTGGATAAATAACTAATGGTCTATATGGATGCTAGAAAAAAAGAATGGTATGTGAGTAATGTGGAATTAAAGTGAATTAAGGAGTGGTCTGAAAGGAAGATGCACTTAAAGTGAAAAAGTTGATTAAGAGAAAGAGTGGAGAGAATTAGTGAAGATGAAAAGAGAGGAGTAGAAATTAAGTGTAATTAAAGTAGTTAAAGGTAAATGAAAAGTGTGGTGGATAAATGTGGGCAAAAGTGAGGTTGTAGTTTAAAAGTTAAAACTAAAAAGAGTGGTTTAGAAATGACTTGTGTAAGTATTTCTATGTGTGATGAGTTCCAGTTTTTCTTAATGTTTTTTCAGGTACTTCCTCTTTCTTCTTCTCACCTTGCCGTGTATGTGTAGGAGAGAATTTGGTTTGTCTTTCTCTGCATTAAATCATCTAGAAAAAGATGGTTATTTTCTTTTCCTCTCTCTGGTGGCTGCAGCATCTATTGCATCCATGTAGGAGAGAGAGAAAGCAAAAGGCTCTATTTGCATAAGTTTAGAGAGAGAGAGAAGTAGAGAGTGCTGGCCATTGACTCCGCTGACGTGTTGTAGAGAAAGTTAGATGGCGAATTTTTTTGGGCTGATGACGCGTAGACATTCAGAGAGAGTGTCTGTCGGAGCTGCGCGTAGTGAATTGGAGAGGTCTGCTTGATGACGGTGCCCTCAAATCAGGAGAGAGAGTATCTGGTAATGAATTCCAAAAGACAGAGATCGTCTTTAGCTCCTAGCGGCTTCTGCTACACATCTCTATTCATCTAGCGGAGAAAGAGCCATAATTGGCTGCTGCGCAATATCCAATGGCTTGTAGAGAGTGATGACGGCTGCACATTTTGGACCCGACAATGAATCCGCAGTCGACAGGCATATGTGGAGAATTGCGGTCGCCAAACAGATATGACTCTCTGAGATGATGGGGGGATCATCGGCGTGCGGAAGCTGAAGAATTCGCTATAGGAGTCAGAGAGATGATTGAGGTCGGTGCCGGCACGCAGAGATATCCGGGAAGATTAGACAGAGAGTTAGAGAGCTGCGCTGTTGGCGGAGAGTCCTGGTGTTGGAGCGAGATAAAGAGAGAGATGGCTATTTGCAAACATAGAGGCTCTAGCGGCGCTAACATCCAGAAGAGAGAGCAAATGGCAATGAGGCGCGCGTAGAGAGAAATAGAGAGAGAGAAAGAAAGTGAAATTAGGAGATGAGAGAGAGTGGAGGAATTTAGAGAACTAGAAAGATATAATAGCTGTGCTGCGCATATGTGAGAAAGACATTTCCTTTTCCCCCCCTCTGTCATCTGTGTGTGCAGAGGGCATCTAGAATGCCATTTTTTTATTCACGATCATCCTTTAGACACTGATCCTGGAAGCACCTCTGATGTTTTGAGTCTGAATATCAGTAGTATTGACCCTATTTTTGCTTCCAGAAGGCTTAGAAGATTTGCAGCAATGTCATTAGCACAAAATTCTGTAATGCATTACCTGAACGAAGGAGCAGACTTAGAAGATGTGACTCGAGGATCATAGAAAACCCATGAACAAGTCCACGAATTGTTCTCAGGAGACATGTTCATTTTCTGGTACTTATGAGGAACTTCGGGTACATGCATGATGTGAGCATCCAGACCCACAGGAGGTTGATCCTGTTCGCCAAAGAAATTGGAGACGGTTGGAGAGAGATAGGTCGCCTCCTACGCATCACAAGGGACTGGTCAGAGAGAGTAATATATGTGGCGGTTGCCTGTGAATCTGAAAGGGAGAGAGAGGAAAACAGAGAAAGAGAAAGAGAGAGAGAGAGTGAAAAAGAAAGATAAAGATATGATTAGATTAATCTTAATTAGATATAATTCATTCATTATTGTATTATTGCAATTAAGAAATCATTAAATCTAATTAAATATATAATGTATTGATAGTATTAATTAAATAGATTTAGAGATAATTTGATGTATTGATAGATATAGTTTGGTTTAATTTATATAGATAATGTTAATTATACAAGTGATTACTTTAGCATGAATTGGTTGCATGTATATAAGATACATTAGCATGGGTATGAATGGATGAAATAATGAGCAAGATTAATAGTTTATTATTTAAATGGTTAGAATGTAGGTTAGTGTAAGTGAATGAGTGTATGTTATGTATGCGTATGAACATAAATGAGTATTAAATGCATTAGCATATGCAAATTTTTGATTGAGCATAAAAATTCATGGTTAATATGTATGCTTTCACCTTAGTGTTAATGCATATTTGCATATGTGAACTTTATGTTAGCATGTGCATATAAGTGAGTATATATATGTGATAGAAAAATTATATTAGAATGTGTATGAATGCATATGTATGAGCTAATGAGTGTGTGTATGCATGTTAATTCATATTAATACTATATTTGCATGAGTTTAAGTATTCCAAAAGAAGTGATGTATGTGCATGATTATATGTATTTAGAAGTGCATGAAAGTATGTTAGCATGTGTATGATGTATGTAAAGTATGCGTTTTATATTTTTCATTAATTTCTTGTTAGATTACTAATATTTTCTTAATGTTTTTTCAGACATTCAAAGCAAAAGAATCAAAGAGCATCGTGGCAAAAGTGAAGATTTCATCAATTCAATTATCCGACAATCTGAATTAAATCCATAGAAATTATCCTTGATTAAGCTTTGTATAGGATTCACTAGTTGTTAGCAATCTTATAGAGAAATTATATCATTGTTTTATAGCATTGTAATCATCCATTAATGTCATTAGCATTAATTCAATTTTAATTTGCATTATCATTCTTATCAATGTTATCTGAAATCGTTGAAGAAACTTTGATATTACCTATATCTCAAGAAGCTATTGATAGATATAGAGCAGTCCAGCCTTATGGTTCTTAGACGTTCAAAGTGTTACAATTATCTACTCCATATTTCCTAGATTTAAGAGTAATTTAGAATTTCTGATACCTTAGACGAAAGAAAAATATACCTAAAACACCTACGATTGTCTCATACACCCTGCGTGTGCCGAGGGATTTAGTGGCTGACTAATCCACCAGCCTTATGTCCGCAACTTCCCGACAACTTGGTGAACCTGACGTGAAAGTTCGGCATGACACCGTAGGTATAAAGGTATATTTACTTTCTGTTTTGCATATGCATATATAGATAATTTGGCGATTGAAGAAGAAGATCTACATCCTTTGTAGCTGCAGCTGATTGTTCCTCGTCACGTCACCTTTATCCATCAACTTTCATAAAAGTGACGATTGCACATGCATGAAAAGATTTTACACTGAGCACATTCACAACGAACCTCTTCATCAAGCTGGTTGATCAGGTATATTTATTCTTATTCTGTTGCATAATAGTAGGAAAGGTTTCGTTATTTCTAAAGCAGTAGGAAATTTTTCTTTATTGCATAGTAGTAGGAAAGTCTCTTTATTGCAAAATAGTAGGAAAGCTTGCTTTATTTCTTTGTTTGCAAAGCAATAGGAAATTCTTCTTTAAGTTTTTTCTATTGCAACATAGTAGGAAAGGTTTTCTTTATTTTTATGTCTAAAGTAGTAGGAAAGGATTCTTTTCAACAAAATTGTAGAAAAAGTTTCTTTATTGCTAAAGCATAGGAAAATTTTCTTTTTCAAAGCAGTAGTAAATTTTTCTTTAGTTTTGTTGGCAAAGAAGTAGGAATATTTTTTCTATTTCTGTTTCTTTTACCACGGAGTCGTATCAGGATCAAGATATAGACGGATTATTACGAGAATTATATACGTATACTTCATATTTATCTATAAAGTTAGACTTATCCACTATGGCTGACCACTTTGAAGAGAAGCAGCAAGATTGAAGATTCATTTAAATCTTATTTTCCAATTAAAACCATTGCGAAGTGTCAAGGAGTGCTGATCAAGAAACAAGCATACAAGATTTCACGATTTCAAACTTACTAAGTTGTATAGGATTAGAAGATTATAGGAGCACTGAATATATGCCTTTGTATAGATTGAAATAGTTTGATATTGACATTCTTCACATTGTTTTTCTGCAACTTTATTGAGATCTTAATTTTTCATTCGTATGTCGAAAGGAATAGGACCTACCAGTAACTCTAAAAATGATTCTGATATTAAGCACAAATTAGATCACTTAATTATAGGAACATTGCTACCATCTCCAATTGAGAATTCATATAATAACAAAATTATAGAACCTGAAATTATTAAAGATAAAATAGTGAACGAGTCTTTACGCCCATTAGAATACGATCGTCTTGTTTCTCGACTGTTACCGTTATTTACTATAGTTTTGCCAGAACCGGAGGAAAATGAAGACTTGTTCCCACCTCAATTAGTTCAAAAATCGAGCTCAGATCAAATTGAAACTTAAGTAAATGACATGATTAAAGATCAAATTACCCGTGAGAACTTAGTTTCACCTTATCAAATAGAAGCTATAGAAAGATACAGGGCTGACCGTCCTTACGGTCCATAGCTAGTTAAAACTATTTAGTTTTGGTAAGAAAACTTTAGTTTCAGTCATAGAATTAGATAATTTATATTGTTGAGTCATTAGAACCCTTATTTTCTTAAGCCTGAGTCTGCTACAGACACCCTGCGTGTGCCGAGGGTGACATAGTTTTGAGTGGTCAAGAGATAGAGCTTTCATCATGGACCCTTACCTCATAGAAAAAAGAGTATGGAAATTGATTGATGACCTCAAAATAGAGTAGAAAGAGTTTTGTGGTAAAGATGTTACTAGGTATATCAAGGAGTATGAAAATTTAGCGTATCAATATGGCATACCTAGGGATAGTTGGGTTTCCACCTTTAGGTGTATATCAAATGGAGATACCCGAGATAGAATAAGCCTTAGGTTGGGCTCGTCCACTATACCTTGGGATATTTTTAAGACCCGATTGCGACAAGAATTTTGTTTCGAGGATTCAACAAAAAGAAATCATGAAACGTTTCAAGCTTGGGTAAATACATCTAAACCAAAAGAGAACTTAATTGAGAGTTTTCAAGAGTTTGAAGAACAGTTTAGTGACTTACCGGAGCAAGAACAAACTTATCTAGAGCCTTATAAAGTTATAGATTTTTTAACTATCCTTGATTACTCATTTCGAAAAGACCTAGAGCCTCTTTTAGAAGAACACAATACCTCAAATGGCCTGACCAATGATTGGACATATGTGCAAAAGCAAGTTCATCGACTTGCTCTTAGATCTGAACGCCAAAACCTCAAATGTTTTCCTCTTTCTAAAAGCAACGATTTAGATTGTACTTCTCAAAAGATAAATGAAGAAAACAAATTTGAAATTACAAACAATGAATTAGATGATGCTACACCAATGATGAATGATGAAAACCAAATTACAATTTCAGAACACAAAACATTAAACAAACATGAGTGTGAACATGAGAAACCTTTGTTTGATTCTTCTAAAAGTCTTCCCAAATTATTCATTGAAGAAGTGAGTGATGTAAGTGGTAAAGAAATCCCACTCATCACAATAGCTTCTCCTTAAAATATTACTCACATTGATTCTTCATATAAAGAACAACAATATGAGAAAATTATAAACAATGATATTTATATATTTGAGAAATATGAATTGAAGGGTTTCAATATATATGAACACTTGTTTTGTATTAATGATGTTCATATTGGTTTTTCTAATCAAATTTTTGGGTGGGTTGATACAGGTCAAGCAAGAATGGAGGATTTAATATTTCAGTGGAATATCATGAAAGCTACAAAGTTTGATTTATTATTGCTTTGGTTTTTACAGATGGACTATCGAGAAATATTATCTTGGATTGCTACCTTTTGTATAAGTTTGCTAATAATTATGTTTCTCACAAGATTTTTGAGTTGAGTTATTTTTTAGGATTGATGAACTAAGATTTTCTTCAAAAATAGACTATGAATGAAGCGCAGGAGATTGAAGATAGTACATGCAGTTTAAAATTTAAGCAATCAAAGCAATATTTGGATGAAAGGCGATGCTAAAGATGGAGTTCATATAGATCAGGTGATAAAGTTCTAAACCGGATTTATGTTTTAATTTATTATGAAAGTTCATGCATTATCATAATTAGATATGTACATTCTTCAGCTAGGTTAAGAAACTTCTTAAAATTATGAAAAGTAGAATTTACACTGAAGTAGGGATGTGCTTGAAGAGAAGATAGGGATTAGAGACCTATGGCTATCATATGAATAGTTGAAGGAACCCTTAACGTGCAACTCCTAGTAGAAGTAGACTTGTTTTATATAGGTAAGCTTCCTTTAATCTGACCCATTTAGCTAAAAGAGATCCTAGTTCCTGCTTTAGCTTACCTCTAGATCCTTTGCTCTGATTAGGGGTTAAGCCTTTCCCCTTCATCAAAAAAGTTGCGAAGAAAAATTGAAAGCAGTACATTAATGGTTGTTGCATATGAAAAGAGAGAAAAAAATGACACAAAGAAAAATTATGATAAAACAAAATGAGATAAAAGAAAAATCAAATAAATCAGTTGTGGTCTCGAAATCACTTCTGAATTGAAAAGCGGGCTACTTAAGGCGGATGTATGCTAGAGGGGAGTTAGTTTTTTGTATCTTAATGGCAAATGGCTAGGAAATGAGGATAGAAGGCTTATATAACATATGCTTTACTTATGAACAGAGTTAATAGAAGAGTTAGTACGAACACTATTTGAATGACTTCTATAGTTTTCTTCTAAAACCTGTTTTCCAACTCATGCATTGAACGAAAAGGTTTAAATTCAAGCTTACATAATTTTATAAGTTTTCTTTGCTATTTGAAGATGTACTAATGATAGAAGCATTTTTATATACAGACAATTTGAATTTGAGTCATGAATAAGTTTCACAAGAATTTGATATTGCTTTCTATGATCTGCAGGTTGGCCCATCGAGGACGATGTGCAGGTTTGGCCGGGGCGAATGTCGGAAAGTTTTCAACTTTCCAGTTGATGACCAGATAAAATAAAATTAACTTAATTGGTGAATTCTAACCTTTTATATCACTGTTGATCAGTTGTGTTGATTGGAATTGACTACTTTTGAAGTGTTTACAGGTTCAAATGGATGAAGAAAACAAAAGTTCATATTATGGTTTACCCTAAACTGCTCGTAAAATGTGTGTTGAGGCCATAGAAACATTGAAATATGGGTTTAAGACCCTAGGTTTATATTTAATCTTGTGCATTTAAGTTAAGAGCCTTAATTCTTGGTTAATGTTAGGGTTTAACTAGGTTTTCAATTAATTTCCAAAGGGTTTCAATGGGTTTCTGATGGGTTTCAAATAGGTTTCCTACGGTTTTACTATATTTAAAGGGTTAAAATCAATGTTATTTAAAAACATTAATATATAAAAATTACATATTTATTATTTAAAAATTAATCTATGCTATTAATAATGATTGTAAGCATATAAGTGCATTTAAATATTAAGGTTCTAATTAATTAAACCCTTACACTAAGCTTAAATTAAATGATTTATTTAAATAAGAAATATAGGCTAATTAAATTAAAATGGTAAATTAATTGGATAAATAACTAGTGGTCTATATGGATGCTAGAGAAAAAGAATGGTATGTGAGTAATGTGGAATTAAAGTGAATTAAGGAGTGGTCTGAAAGGAAGATGCACTTAAAGTAAAAAATTTGGTTAAGAGAAAGAGTGGAGAGAATTAGTGAAGATGAAAAGAGAGGAGTAGAAATTAAGTGTAATTAAAGTAGTTAAAGGTAAATGAAAAGTGTGGTGGATAAATGTGGGCAAAAGTGAGGTTGTAGTTTAAAAGTTAAAACTAAAAAGAGTGGTTTAGAAATGACTTGTGTAAGTATTTATATGTGTGATGAGTTCCAGTTTTTCTTAATGTTTTTTCAGGTACTTCCTCTTTCTTCTTCTCACCTTGCCGTGTATGTGTAGGAGAGAATTTGGTTTGTCTTTCTCTGCATTAAATCATCTAGAAAAAGATTGTTATTTTCTTTTCCTCTCTCTGGTGGCTGCAGCATCTATTGCATCCATGTAGGAGAGAGAGAAAGCAAAAGGCTCTATCTGCGTAAGTTTAGAGAGAGAGAGAAGTAGAGAGTGCTGGCCATTGACTTCGCTGACGTGTCGTAGAGAAAGTCAGATGGCGAATTTTTTTGGGCTGATGACGTGTAGACATTCAGAGAGAGTGTCTGTCGGAGCTGCGCGTAGTGAATTGGAGAGGTGTGCTTGATGACAGCGCACTCAAATCAGGAGAGAGAGTATCTGGTAATGAATTCCAGAAGATAGATATCGTCTTTAGCTCCTAGCGGCTTCTGCTACACATCTCTATTCATCTAGCGGAGAAAGAGCCATAATTGGCTGCTGCGCAATATCCAATGGCTTGTAGAGAGTGACGACGGCTGCACATTTTGGACCCGACAATTAATCCGCAGTCGACAGGCATATGTGGAGAATTGCGGTCGCCAAACAGATATGACTCTCTGAGATGATGGGGGGATCATCGGCGTGCGGAAGCTGGAGAATTTGCTATAGGAGTCAGAGAGATGATTGAGGTCGGTGCCGGCACGCAGAGACATCCGGGAAGATTAGACAAAGAGTTAGAGAGCTGCGCTGTTGGCGGAGAGTCCTGGTGTTGGAGCGAGATAAAGAGAGAGATGGCTATTTGCAAACATAGAGGCTCTAGCGGCGCTAACATCCAGAAGAGAGAGCAATTGGCAATGAGGCGCGCACAGAGAGAAATAGAGAGAGAGAAAGAAAGTGAAATTAGGAGATGAGAGAGAGTGGAGGAATTTAGAGAACTAGAAAGATATAATAGCTGTGCTGCGCATATGTGAGAAAGACATTTCCTTTTCCCCCCCTCTGTCATCTGTGTGTGCAGAGGGCATCTAGAATGCCATTTTTTATTCACGATCATCCTTTAGACACTGATCCTAGAAGCACCTCTGATGTTTTGAGTCTGAATATCAGTAGTATTGAACCTATTTTTGCTTCCAGAAGGCTTAGAAGATTTGCAGCAATGTCATTAGCACAAAATTCTGTAATGCATTACCTGAACGAAGGAGCATACTTAGAAGATGTGACTCGAGGATCACAGAAAACCCATGAACAAGTCCACGAATTGTTCTCAGGAGACATGTTCATTTTTTGGTACTTATGAGGAACTTCGGGTACATGCATGATGTGAGCATCCATTGGCCACCCACAAGAGGTTGATCCTGTTTGCCAAAGAAATTGGAGACGGTTGGAGAGAGATAGGTCGCCTCCTACGCATCACAAGGGACTGGTCAGAGAGAGTAATATATGTGGCGGTTGCCTGTGAATCTGAAAGGGAGAGAGAGGAAAACAGAGAAAGAGAAAGAGAGAGAGAGAGTGAAAAAGAAACATAAAGATATGATTAGCTTAATCTTAATTAGATATAATTCATTCATTATTGTATTATTGCAATTAAGAAATCATTAAATCTAATTAAATATATAATGTATTGATAGTATTAATTAAATAGATTTAGAGATAATTTGATGTATTGATAGATATAGTTTGGTTTAATTTATATAGATAATGTTAATTATACAAGTGATTACTTTAGCATGAATTGGTTGCATATACATAAGATACATTAGCATGGGTATGAATGGATGAAATAATGAGCAAGATTAATAGTTTATTATTTAAATGGTTAGAATGTAGGTTAGTGTAAGTGAATGAGTGTATGTTATGTATGCATATGAACATAAATGAGTATTAAATGCATTAGCATATGCAAATTTTTGATTGAGCATAAAAATTCATGGTTAATATGTATGCTTTCACCTTAGTGTTAATGCATATTTGCATATGTGAACTTTATGTTAGCATGTGCATATAAGTGAGTATATATATGTGATAGAAAAATTATATTAGAATGTGTATGAATGCATATGTATGAGCTAATGAGTGTGTGTATGCATGTTAATTCATATTAATACTATATTTGCATGAGTTTAAGTATTCCAAAAGAAGTGTTGTATGTGCATGATTATATGTATTTAGAAGTGCATGAAAGTATGTTAGCATGTGTATGATGTATGTAAAGTATGGGTTTTATATTTTTCATTAATTTCTTGTTAAATTACTAATATTTTCTTAATGTTTTTTCAGACATTCAAAGCAAAAGAATCGAAGAGCATCGTGGCAAAAGTGAAGATTTCATCAATTCAATTATCCGACAATCTGAATTAAATCCATAAAAATTATCCTTGATTAAGCTTTGTATAGGATTCACTAGTTGTTAGCAATCTTATAGAGAAATTATATCATTGTTTTATAGCATTGTAATCATCCATTAATGTCATTAGCATTAATTCAATTTTAATTTGCATTATCATTCTTATCAATGTTATCTGAAATCGTTGAAGAAACTTTGATATTACCTATATCTCAAGAAGCTATTGATAGATATAGAGCAGTCCAGCCTTACGGTTCTTAGACGTTTAAAGTGTTACAATTATCTACTCCATATTTCCTAGATTTAAGAGTAATTTAGAATTTCTGATACCTTAGACGAAAGAAAAATATACCTAAAACACCTACGATTGTCTCATACACCCTGCGTGTGCCGAGGGATTTAGTGGCTGACTGATCCACCAGCCTTATGTCCGCAACTTCCCGACAACGTATGTTTGGTTGTTTGGCATATGCATTAGTGCATGAACAACATCGCAAAAAATTAGATGATAAAGCAGTAAAATGTATTTTTGTTGGGTTCAATTGTAAAATTACAGGTTATCGTCTGTATCATCCACAGACTAAACACATTGTGGTTAGCCGTGATGTTGTTTTTGTAAAAGATGCTATTCACCCATTGGTTTCATGTACTATGGAGACATCTATTAGCCCGGAAGACATGTATGATACTTTGCTGCCTCTTTTGAGAAGTGGACAGTCTAGTGCTGGTCCCAATGAAGCAACTTCTCAACCTTTGCAAGTTCCATGTGATGATGCAGATCATTCCATTTCTGATGCAGATTTACATGATGCACTAGTTGATGAGGTGTGGCTCAGATGCCTTTTGGCTGATTTGGGTGTTGGTCAATCTTCTGCCACCACCATCTTCACTGGCAGTCATAGTGCATTGGCAGTTGCGAGAAGCCCTGTGTTCCATGCTCGCATGAAGCACATTGAGGTGCATTATCACATGTTAGGGAGAGGTTCTTTGTTGGGGAGATCAGCTTGGCATATGTGCCCACGCAGTAGAACATTGCAGACATTTTCACGAAGGCTCTGCCTACAAAGAAGTTTGAAGCTTTCCGCAAAGCTTTGAGGTTAATTCCTTTTGTGGAGTGATTTTCACATAAGTTGGCACTTCCTTATACATGAGTGCTAGCTCCTTGTTCACCGCATCACTCCCAGGAGGGATTTATTGATATATTTAGGTAGTGATGTGTGTGAACACACTAGGACCATCGGGGTACTTTTTTCCCTCTTTAGGAGGTTTTTTTCCCCCGGCTTGTATATATGCATATTGCCCGAATGGGCTACTTATCTTTGTACATTCTGTAGTAATCCATTTAGTATTGTGTGTTGTGCTCCAAGCTTCTTCTTCTTCCTTGTGCTGTTCGTGTGCTTCCGCAGACCTCTAACTCCAACAATTTATAGATCATATGTTGCTTTGATACATTAGGTATCCTAAGGACACATTGATCTCTACATATCTTCTTCAAAGTTCTCTCACCAATGTGCCCTAATCTTTTGTTCCATATCTCTAACTCAGAGAAGGTTTGATCCTTATAATTATAAAGTGCAATGTTTCTAGCGTCCTCAAGCTCAAAGGTAAATAATCTACTTGTTTTCTCTCCCTTGGAAATTCTCTTGAATCTATGTTGGGGGTCCTCCACAAAAGCTCCAAATTTATTGAACCTAATCTGCAAATCCTTTTCCACTATCTGTCCAACACTCATCAAAGTCTTTAGGTACATAAAGAACTTTTCTCAACAGGTGTCTATTCCCATAAGAAGTTTTGACATTTCCTACCTTGACCACTGAATGCTTGGTTTCATCACATGTCTGAACTTATGCTTTTTCTTGGGTTCTTCAAGATAAAAAAGGAGGGCTACATTGCATGCTACATAGTTTGAACAACTTGAGTCAATAAAGAAGAGGTTCTCATCATTCATACCTTGTTTTGAAGTCATGTTCATAATGAGAAGACAATCCTCTTGATCCTCTATATAATTGTTGAAGCCTTTTCTTGATTTGTATCCTCCTTGATGATTGTTGTTGTAGCCATGGTTGTAGTCTTGATTATGGTTGAATCTTCCTCTTGATTGTGAGTACCCACCTCTTTGAAATCCTCTTCCTCTCTGGTTCTTGAAGTTCGTATAGCACTCATCTTTTGTGTGATTAGATAGTCCACATATATTGCATGGGGAGGATTTGAAAGATCTTCCAATACCCGTCTTACGTCCTCTGCCCTTTCATCTTGAGTTCCTACCTCTCCCTGCATAGTTAGCTTGAGAAGTAGTACATTCATATTCTACTTTCTTGCTCTTTGCTTTATCTTTAGACTTTCCTTTATGTGTATAGAGGGTAGAACAATTGTTATCATGGTTTTCCATTCTTTTTTATCTTGGTTTCATGGGTAAAGAGTTGTCCTATGAGAGTGGTAAGATGAGGAATTCGCATGTCCATGTAAAGATCCATAGCAGTTGTGAAAGCTTCCCACTTATCATCTGCCTTGATGCCATTGATTATTTGTCTCACTATTTGCTCTTCTTCAATCTCATCTCCTATGCTTGCCAATTAATCAGCCACATCCTGTTCTTTGGTCACATACTCTGAAACATTCTACTTAGGTTGCTTCCTTTGAGTAGTAAACTCAATCCACAATTGAGTTTTTATAGCTCTTGTATTGGAAGAAAAATATGAAGATAATGTATCCCATGTCTCTTGGAAAGTTTTACAATTCCTAATGTGAGGAAGAAGGAAGTCAGCAATAAAGTTAAGTAGATATGACCTTGCTAAATTATCTTTGGCACACCATGAGTTGAGTCTTTCTAGCTCCTCTCTGGTAGGTTGACCTTTGCTTCTGAATATGCACACCTCCTCATCTCCTGATATGTATCCATAGAGACTCCTTCCTTGTCGATAGGTCTTCATCCTCAAGGACCATGCTTGATAGTTATCCTGTCCAATTTATCAATGAAAGAAGGGACATCATCTCCCATTTTACCTTAACCTGCTCAAATACCACTATTGGAAGAGATGGATGGATACCTCAAGGAAGCGAGGTGGTACTGCTAGAACCTGCTTTGTACCTACCCTAACTCACTTCAGTTTTTGATAGTAGGCCCTTTTAGCTTGCAAATGATACCAAGAAAGTACCTATGTACTTGGGAGTAGATACCTGAAAGAATTGAATCAAAACATACTACTTCACAAATAGCTAGTGTCAAAAAACTTGCTATTTTGGTCCTCACACTTGCTGGTTCTTTTGCTCAATGTTCATAGTAGAGTAATAACTGATCAAGTTCCTTTTGAGGGAATTTATTTGGCTTAGATAGCTAATGATTACAAGTGGAATCATCTAAAATGATGAACTATACTATGAGGAATTAATTTAGTGATCCAAAGCTTACCAACGATTTTTTAGGGATGGAATAGTAGATGACCAATGAGCAGTTCGATGGTGATTTCTACCAAATGGCTGAACCAAAAACTTTGAAACTTTGATAGCATAAATTATACTTCAAGTTGGTTTCAACAAGCTATAGACTATGCAAAATTGTTGAGAAGGCACTGAGATATGATCAAACAAAGTTCACCACTTTGAGAAGTCATAGCAGTGAAATAGATAGAGATGATCAATGGAGTATATCTATTATAACACATGATTATACAAGATCATTGACATTATGATGATGCTCAATGATAGTGGAATGAGTATGCTATACTGTAAGCTACTTAAGTCCTACAAAAGATCAAAGGAAGAGCTCTCAATGAGGCACACAGCCGAATGATTTTCAAACATCTTATATAAGAGATTTTCTCCAAAGTTTGAATTTGAAATTCAAACCTGGTTCCAACTAAAAAGGTGACTCCTCTAAATTAGGAGTTATTCCATCTAACTTGATTTGTAGCTCATGCATCTCCTAATGCCATTAGATATATGGATTTACTAGATTCTCTTAAGGTCAAAACCTTTTACAATGGTGAATGATCAAATATTACAATCAAGGGCTCACATGCTACATCAAATGGTTGCACATTTTTTCTTCCATGCCTAGCCAAATGTGAAGGCTTGGAAATTCGCACCAACATCTGCCTCTTCCTCTGCCTGAGTAGAATACCTTCTCAGAACTAGGTTTTCCTTGGGAGTTTGAGACCTCACATTATTCTTTTTTTCAATAATCAACATGGACACTAGATCAACAAAATCCAGAATATTTTTCCTAGTCTGAATAGATGTTCTGACCTGCTTATATGCAGCTCCTAAACTAGAAAGGCATACTTCCACCTTATCATCATCATCGACATTCATGCTAGTAGATGCAAGTGACACATATGCTGTTGATTTTTAGAGTGTACTCACTTACCGACATGCCCTTTTTCTCCAATGTATCCAGCTCGTTCTTGAGTTGCAATTTTGTGCCTTTGTATTGGCCTCATACAAAGTGACCAGACTATCCCAAGCCTCTTTCAAGGACTTGGAATCCTATATGTGCCCAATCATGCTATCCTGTATGCTAATAGATAGCCAATACATTACCTTTCATACTCCTTATTCAATTCTTCATACACTCTTAACTGGTCTGCAATCTGATTACTCTGGTAACTATGGAGCATTTTCATTCTCTCCTTCAATGTACTTCCAGTAGCCTTTTCCCATTAGGAACTTTGTCATTTTCAATCTCCAAGCATGGAAGTTGTTCTTGTCCAACTTATCGCTCATAAGCTCACTCATTCCATCTGGTTTTGCCATTTCAGCATCAATTCATGACACTACAAAACACTACAAGCAACACTTCTACTTGAACACTATCGCACTATTACATGACGATTTGATCTTAGAAAAACATAGTTCTTGTGTATCAACAGTACATGGAATCACTTGAAATTCTAGATCTCAAATATATGAGTTTTATCAAACACCATGCAGGTTATAGTTTTGTCAACTGACATGGTATTTCTATAGGCCCCACTTTGGAGGCTCAAAATGGAGGTTGAGATGGCTCTAAAACTCTGATCTGACAAAATTGAGTGATCCTAAAGGGATAACTCACGAAAATATTTTGAGGCCTTCTACCTTCACACCAATTTTCATAGCAATCTAAGGTTGTTTGTGAATTGTACTTTCTCCATGACTTCTCACAACCTCTTTACCCTTGGCCTTCTCCATGAGCTCTCTACAACCACACTGACTCTGATACCATGTCACGAGGAAGGAGATAAAGAAGAGAGCTCACATGCACTCTCACACTCAAAGAAGCACACACACAGATTGTGCCAAGGAAGAATAATCTTCTTCTTCTTCTATTACATAAAAGGAATGTACAGGAATGACCTAAAACAAGAATACAACAAGTGTAGTATATAAAGAAGAGTACATAAGGAAAATCCTAATGTCTACGAATGAGTGACCTAGCAAGAAACAAATGTGACATCAGTCTTGGTAGATAAATCTAATCAAAGCTCAACGGCATGCCCCTGACATATATCAGCATGACCACTATACATGTCAGAGAAATGAAAAATGATACGTGTCATCCAAGATCATCACATGTTGAGCTTGATATCTTAATATAAACGATTGTTCTCCGTCAACAAACGTGGTTATACCTTGTATTAGGGTTTAATTTTTTGCTGACATCAAAAAGATAAGATACCATCTATTACCAAGAATTTTACACTTTCTTTCAACCCAAGAAAGTGAGCTTAATCATAAAGTTGCTAAATCATGAAAAAGAAAAAGAAAGTCAAAGTAAGCTAAGCAGACTTAGAAGAATATTGCATGCGCTACATAGGCAGATTAATGCATTAGTGGAGTTAGTTAGATTTCCTTGCATGTAACTAGAGAAAGTGCATATTCATGTTTATGAAGGAGAAAAGTTCATCCAAAATAAGTTAAAGATAAACGATATCTCTTGAAAATCATAAATCTTTGTTTATAATAGTATTGAAGATAGATTACTTTATGAAAAAGATATAAAATTTTTCTTCAAGATGAGAGCAGTTGATGCCTAAAACAACTAATTGCATTCACTTCCACTTCATATTGATGCTAGTTTTTCCTTTCTTTACATGTTGTCAATGTTGTCTATTCATTTACATATATGTTTCCCATTTGTTCATGCATATTCATGTTGCTTGTTTCAATTTTGTCTTTCATGCAAATTTTTCTTCATGTCACATTGCCTACTCATTCATGCATATGATCAAGTTTTTCTTCCATGTTTCTTATCTTGCCTATAAAAGAATTTGATGCTTTGATTTTTTTTTTCACATAGACTAGAGTAGCACTTCAAAGGAATCCCAGGCTTAATGGGGACAAATGTCATTGAGATTTACTCTCTTCTCTCACTTATGAAGGCCTGCAAGAGAAACATTTGGTAAAGGTGCCAAAATTCCACTAGAAGTCCAAGATGCATCAAGGATGGCAAAGGGATTTCACATGCAAAGTTTGAAATAAATCAAGCAAATCCAAGGTAGCGATCAAAGATGACCAAATTTTGGAAATTAGGGCAAAAATTGCACTATCATCAAATCACATGAAAATTCATATACATGTAAAGCCTATCAAAGGCACACTATAGCATAAATTTCACATGTAAATGCATTTTTTACACATTGACATCCCATGTGCATTTTGTAAAAATATAATTTTTCTAGCTAGCCCCTAGAAAATCTTTTACAAAAAAAATCATTATGCATATGGTTTGGCATGCATAATGATCATATGTGGCTACAAATTTGTACAAACTTTCAATGCTATTAGAGCCTCCGACACACCTTAATGCCACTTTTCAAACTTCCAAATGTAGTAAAACTTGTCTAAGGGAGATTTAGATTGGCAATTTTTTTGCATATTCCTAAAGAAGAACTATAAAAACATAGCCGTCCAAAGTTTCATCTTCATCAAAGCATATTTGGGGGGTCAAAGTGCAAAAAATCTATTTCTCAAGGTGAGCGTAGTTTTCTAGATTATGCAAATTAAAGGCTTCAAAGATTGTCACATGGCCAAAGATGATTGAACCATGTTGCATAGTTAGGATGAGCTCACATTCAAAGGTGTAACGGCACCAAAGCTTAAAATAAGGAGGATATATGCGTTTTTTCATCAGATAAGCTTATTTTGATGGCCAAAAATAAATTATGCAAAGTAAGGCCTATTCAAAAAACAAAAATGGGCCTTATTCATGATTTTGGGAAAATTCTATATTTCCCAACTCTATGTTTCCTGAATGATTCATGTTATTTAAATATGTTAAAAAATGACTAGATATTGGTATTCAAGCGTCTCGGGATAGTTTCCTCTCTTGTTGATAAGAAAATCTTAAAATCTTAGCTCAAGCCTAATATTGCAAATTGGAGGGGACTTGGGCTGAAGTTGCTCCCAATTCACAACACTAAGGCTTGAACTCAATGAGCCTCTTCCTAAGTGGATAAAAATATTCATATTGTCAACATACATATTACAATTCATAATTGTTTAAGGGGTGAATATTAGAGTTTCAACCTCATGTAGTCTCATCATTCTAGTCCTTAATATAAAAAAAAATTAAAGTTTTGAGTATATGTAAGAGCCTCTTTCAACTCTCAAATTAATTTTAAACCATATTAGTCACACTAATATTGAAGTTGCATAAAATAAGCAAAATATTATTTAGAAGACTCAAGATTGAGCATATTAATAAGAGAGTTTACAAAACTCAACATTGAGCATATTATTATTAATTTAAAAACTAGTTCATCAATGGAACTTCTAGGAAAAAGAAGATTGACCTTAATATTATGAAAATGCAAATTCTTTATCTTAGTTCTATAAACATATTGAAACTTAAATTAAAACATAAAACAAATGAAATCTTTCAAAAGTAACAAGTACTTGAAAAATTATATTAAATATTGATATTAAACATATACACACACACACATACATACACACACATACACACACACACACACACACACACACACACACACACACATATATATATATATATATATATATATATATATATATATATATATATATATATATATATATATATATATATATATGTATGTATGTATGTGTGTGTATATATATATAGTGTGTGTGTGGATATCCATCTATCTATACATATATATATCACTATTGTATCTATCCATTTATCATTCTATCTATCCATCTATCTATTTGTTTCTTTGTATGTATATATGTATGTATGTGGTACTACTAAAACCTACTTTGTACGTGCCCTAAATCACTTCAGATTTTGATAATAGGCCCTTTTAGCTTGCAAATGATACCAAGAAAGTACCTATGTACTTTGAAGTAGATGCTTGAAACAGCTGAATCAAAACATACTACTTCACAAGTAGCTACTGTCACAGAACTTGCTATTTTGGTCCTCACACCTACTGGTTCTTTTGCTCAATGCTAATAGTACAATAACAAAACAGTAGCAATTGATCAAGTTCCTTTTGAGGGAATTCAATTAGCTTAGATAGCTAATGATTACAAGTGGAATCATCTAAAATGATGAAGTATACTATGAGAAATTAATTTAGCAATCCAAAGCTTACCCCTAACTTTTTAGGGACCGAACAGTAGATGACCAGTGAGCAGTTTGATGGTGATTTATCCCAAATGGCTGAACTAAAAAAATTTAAAACTTTGACACCATAAATTAGACTTCAAGTTGGTTCCAAAAGCTATAGAACATGCAAAACGGTTGAGAACTCACTCATGAAACAAAATTCACTGTTCTCAGAATTCATAGCAAAGAAGTAGATAGAGATGATCAATGGAGTATATCTATTGTGACACATGATTATACAAGATCATTGGCATTATGATGATGCTCAATGACAGTGGAATGAGTTGGATATAGTGTAAGATACTCAAGTCCTACAAAAGATCAAAGGAAGAGTTGTCAATGAGGCACACAGCCGTGTGATTTTCAAACATCTTATATAAGAGATTTTCTCCCAAGTTTTAATTTGAAATTCAAACTTGGCTCCAAAAGGATGACTCCTCTAAATTAGGAGTTATTCCATCTAACTTGATTTGTATCTCATGCTTCTCCTAACTCCACGATATATATGTATTTACTAGATTCTCTCAAGGTCAAAACCTTTTACAATGGTGAATGATCAAAATTTTATAGTGCTCGTAAGTGCTTTGAATGCATTTGAAATGTATCTCCATTTTTAGAGTGGTTATAACCACTATTTGCGGCTCTTTGTGCTTGAGTGTAATGTCATCAAAATCATTTCCATTGGTTTGTTTGAAACTTGATCATCGTGTTACAGTCAGCCATCGACCTGTTTGGATCTCTTACATCAATTTATGTGGAGCTCGAAGCTTTCATCTGTGTGAAACTTGACGCTTCAGACTGAACGACCTTCCTCTGAATAGATGCATATATATGCACAAGAGAACGAAGGGGAAAAAAGCTCGGTGGCACTTTGTTGGCTCCAGTAGAGGAGGGAGACCGTCGATCAATCAAACAGAAGAACCTATCGTTGTGCTCTCTGTCAGGAGTGAGAGAGCATGAGAAAAGAGTGCGCCATCTCTATATAACAGAGAGAGAGAGAGCAACAACAAGATGAAGATCTGCATACCACCACAAAGTCGAAGGACAAGATGAACAATGGAATCTTTCTGGATGGTGTAATCGGCAAGAGTACAACCATCCTCTAGCGGCTTGCCAGCAAAGATGAGGCGTTGCTGATCAATTGCACATCTACAGACCAAAGTTCATTAATCGCCTTCCTTCTGTACGCGAGACCTGTGAGTGAACAGGTAGAAACCATGGCTCATGAGATAATGATAACCTAGCTTGACATATTTCAGATTCGCGTACTGCAGAAAGTCCGAGAGCCGCCGCCTCACTCTAACAGAGAAGCTCATAGACCCATTAGGCACTATCTCCATAGACAGAAGAACCTGCTCCTTAACCATCGCAGTAGCCGGGGGAAGTATCGATAAAGTCTTGAAGCTAACCATCGCAGTAGTCGGGGGAAGTATCGATGAAGTCTTGATGCTCTTTCAAAGGCAAAACAACACTTCCCATTTCGGAAGCGCTCCACCAAGCACCATGCTCGTGAGCGTGGGAACTCAGACATGCAGGAACAACACAGAGCCCTACACTGCCATTCTAATGTGACAAAAGCAGTACAGAAGTCACTGCTATTCTACTTTGCAGACCTGCGAGTAACCTGTGGCTTGTCTTGTGCGAGAGAAAGAGGTGGTAGGTTCACTTCCCCACTCTCTCTCTGCAAGGGGGTGGCAAGTCACACCTCCCCGTTCTGTCAGACCTTCGACATCATCATCATCTCTGCCGACTACTAGACTCCATAGTCTAATTTTGGCATTTTTAATGTGTTTCCAACTGACCACCCACTTGTAACGTGTGCTCTAAGCGGATTTTCTGTCGCACTATCTGGAAAGATCGGTGGTCGAATCTACACCACAACTGTGGAGGTAGCTGCAGATTTGGTTGGCGATCCAATTGGCTCATTTGCTAAGTTGCGCTGCCATGTGCTACTGAACCGAACAGATGAATCTATTTGCTATTTTAATCTCTCGCAATAGTTCAACCGGACCCGCAACAGTTCTCGTGGAGCTTCATCTTCATGCCCACTTTCTTTGGATTAGATCCAATTGAATTTTAAATCTTTGTGCTGACAACTCACTTTAAGCACGATGGTTGCCTCATAGATCAAACTGAAAATCTACCCCCTTTCTACTTTGAGGTCGAATGCTGAAACTCTGTATCCTCATGAGAGCAATTAATGTGTGATGAATATGGATGCACATTTGTGACACCACACTCACTTCATTCAAAAGATTAGCCTTGTTCTAAAGCTATGGTCCCATAAAATCTTATTCTTTATCCGCAATACATTTGGTGGCCTTTGACCCTCCTGTGCATACACTTAAGGCCGTAAGAGCCAAACATTGTACATCAAACCATCTAACGAGAAGAAGTGTTGTGTGTGTGCATTTGTGAGTTGGAGGCTAATCTAAGCCCCCTCACAAGCCTCTTTGAGTCTTACGCCTACTCTAAGGCAAGTGTGATGTGCAACGGGCTAATCTAAGCCCCTCCTCTCGCGTCGACTTCTCTTTGTGCACAAGTGAAGGGCTAGTCTAAGCCCCCCCCCTCCAAGTGTCTCTTCTAACTCTTGGTACAAGTGAAGGGCTACTCTAAGCCCCCCCACCCCTCCCCAAGGATTTATTCAATCTGGTATCGAATCGTTCATTTCAAGCTTTGCAATTATTTTGCTGCAACATTTTTGGCAAAAGATTTTGGTAGTGTTTCTAAACATTTTATCTTCAACCTTGAGCGTTTGGCAAAGATTTTAATAGTGTTTCTAAACACTTGTCACTCGAAGCTTTGTAATGACCAAAAGCGAAGGTAGCTCCTCATCTATGGCTAACTTCGTACCATCTTTCACCCCTATTTTTATGCCTAAGGATGAATGCCTCAATGGCCAAAATTACAATTTATGGAAAGATGTCATGCGCGCCTATCTCTACACGAATCTTGTTCATGAAGTGGTAGATGGGTGAGACCCCGAACCCAATAGGGATACCAACTTAGAAAACTGGCATGTATGGAATGTCAAGGACAAAAGAGCCTTAGGCCAGTTGTTACTAGATCTATGCATTAGAGGCCGAGTTTCATAATTTAACCATTAGGCCACACGATACAATTATGAAGGTCATAGCCCACTTTGAGGATTACCAACGTAAATTGGCACTATGTGGTAGGCAAATCTCTAGTGAAGACATGGCCATTCGACTTCTCAACAAGTTACCTAAGTCGTACGAAACATTTGTCACAACGTTGTATAATCGCGGCCAAGGCAAAGGGAAAGTTCAAATTTCCACCATCAGGGGGAATGCAAGTCTTTATCCAATGTTCTTTTTGTTCCAAATTTATGCATGAATCTACTTTCCGTCAAGGCTATCATAGACTAAGATAAACAAGTATGGTTTGATAACACCTCAGTTAAGGTAGTTGATCCCCATACAAAGAATGTCATTGCTCAAGGTATTGAGGAAAAGGGCCTCTACAAGCTATCATGCTTTGTATCCAAAGAATCAATCTCAAGTTTGTGGCACCAAAGATTCGGCCACACTTCTTACTTATCAAAGATCTCTTCATCCCAACTTGTGAAAGGATTGCCAAAGATAGGGCAACTTACTGATGTCTTCGAAGCTTGCACCCAAGGCAAGCAACACAGGGCCCCAGTTCCCAAGGAAGCTTCAACTCGAGCGAGGAACCCACTTGCCCTTATCCACATGGACTTATGTGGACCTATGAATACCCCATCCTTGAGTGGATCCCTCTACTTTTATCTTCTAGTAGATGACCACTCTCGCTTTATTTGGGTGTACTTTTTGAAGTCAAAGTCAGACACATTCTCTAAATTTCAAACTTGGATCAAAAAAGTTGAGAATGAAGCTTCAACTAAAGTTAAAACCATCAGATCCGATGGAGGTGGTGAGTTTATCAATCATGACTTTGATAACTTTCTCACCCAAAAAGGAATCAAAAGACAAGTCACTCAGCCTCATACTCCATCCCAGAATGGAGTAGCTGAAAGGAAGATACGCAGTGTGATGGAAATGGCACGAACAATGCTTCATCACAAGGATCTACCCTACAAGTTTTGGGCAGAAGCTGTGCATACTGCCGTTCACATTCTTAATCGAGGATTTACAAGTGCATTACACAACAAAACACCCTTCGAAGCCTACTATGGAAGAAAACCAAATGTGAACTACTTTCGAGTCTTTGGTAGTGAAGCCTTTGTCCATGTACCAAAAGAAGATGGAAACAAGTTACAATCAAAGTCCAAGAAACACATATTCATAGGCTACAGTGACCAATCAAAGGCATACCGTCTTTATGATATGGAAAACCACTCCATCACCATTTCGAAGGATGTGATCTTTAATGAAGCTTCCTCATACTGAAGAAAAGATTCAAGTACAAGTCTTAGTCCACCTATCTATACTTCAGAGGGGGACTCAGTATTTCCAAGACCCAACTCAGAAGCAAGTACTTCACAACAACCACACCGATCTCAAAGGCTTCTTGATAGGCCACAATGCGAACAAAGTCAGTATGTTAATTATGCTCTAATGCACCAGATTCAGCGAATTCCAGAGCCATCTAACTACAAAGAAGCTCAAGGCCAACTAGAATGGGAAACATCTATGAAAGAAGAACTCGATGCAATAGCAAAGAACAAGACTTGGACATTAGTTCCCAAACCAACCAACCATCAAGTCATAGGAGTCAAGTGGATATACAAAGTCAAATCCAAGTCTGATGGCACTCTAGATAAATATAAGGCAAGATTAGTAGCTAAGGGATACAAGCAACAACATGGCATTGACTATGAAGAAACCTTTGCCCCTACTGCAAGATTCACAACCATAAGAATCGTCTTAGCACTAAGTGCTCACTTTAAGTGGCCCATTTACCATTTGGACGTCGAAAGTGCATTCCTCAATGGTGATCTTCATGAAGAAGTATATGTTGAACAACCTGAAGGCTTCAAGATCAAAGACAAAGAAGATCAAGTCTACAAGCTTCACAAGGCACTTTACGGACTCAAGCAAGCTCCCAGGGCCTCGTATGAAAAGATTCACAAGTTCTTCGAAGACAAGGGCTTTCACAGAAGCAATGCTGATGCTAATCTCTACATCTATCAAAAGGAATCTTTAATAGCCATCATCATTCTCTATGTAGATGACTTGATCTGGACAGGCTCAGACGAAGAACGCATCCACTTCATCATCACTCAGCTTCACCTTGAGTACTCTATGACAGATCTTGGATTACTTCACTACTTCTTAGGCATGAAAGTTTGGCAAACAAAAGAACGTATATTCCTATCTCAGAAGAAGTACTGCTCTGACTTACTTTCCAGATATAACATGGATCAGTGTCGCTCAGTATCTACACCACTTGATCCAAACATTAAGCTTACACTGGAGGACTCATCATCACTTGTGGATGTGCATACCTATCGACAGCTTGTTGGCTCTTTACTCTATCTTGCCAACACTAGACCAGATATTGCTTATGCAGTTGGTATACTCAGTCACTTTGCACATCAGTGTCGTCAGACTCATTGGGATGCTGCTCAGAGACTACTTCGTTACCTTGCCCTCACCCGACATCATGGTCTTTGGTACAGAGGGGGCATCGAACTCGCCGAATATTCCGATTCAGATTGGGCTGGTGATCCTAATTCTTGACGGTCTACTTCTGGGTATATAGTCTTGCTTGGCTCAGGACCTATCTCTTGGGCAAGTAAGAAGCAACCTACAGTTGCACTATCATCTACCAAGGCCGAGTACCGAGCATCGAGCTTTGTATCATGTGAGGCCATCTGGCTTCGATCTTTATTATCTGACATTGGTGTTTTGTAGGATACTCCGACATGTCTTCGCATGGACAGCCAGTCAGCCTTGGCCATCGCCAAGATTCCAATGTTCCACGCTCGGACAAAGCACATCGAGATCCAGTACCACTTCATCTACGAGAAGCTCATATCTCAGGAGATTGCTCTAGAGCAGTGTACCTCTCAAGAGAACCTGGCGGACATGTTCACGAAGGCTCTACCTCCGGTCCCACTTCAGTGCTTGGTGGACCTCTGCAACATTCAGCCGCTCCAAAACGGTGCTGCAGAGGGGGTATTGATGACATGATCGCTCCTACTTCACCTATATTTGTATCCGCATGAGTGCATCTCCATTTTGTATCCAGGAGGCACTCCATTTCTAGTCTGTTTCCATTTTATATTGTACTTCCTTTGTATTTGGGTACCTTGCCATGTGCTTCTACCAGTTGAATTCATTCTCCTTTCAGGAGACTTATCCCACATATGATGTACCTTTGAGAGCCCCTCCCAAATCTATATAAGGAGGGCCTCTCCCCTCATTTATACTTGGTTAGAAGCTTGAGGAGCCTACTCCATGGTCTTGGCAAGCTCATTTCTAATCCACATGACTTTACACATTTCATGGTCTACTCATTTTGTGTCTCACACATTCTTTGTTTTGTGAGAGTACTTTACGTTTCATTTTGCTTCCGCATGCATACTCTCTACAAAGATTTCCTAGTATGCTTTGGTATCCTGCAATGTCTTCAAGGAAATCACCTTCATGAGCACTCAGTTTATGATTTACCTCCATAGGGATGCTAGCTACCTTTTCATTCTCGTAGTGGAACTTCTTCAACATGTCCTGCACATATTTCATTTGAGTGATGTAAATTCCAGAGTTAGTGTGTACTAACTCAAGTGCAAGAAAATACTTCAAAAACCCTAGGTCAGTGGTTTTGAACTCCCGCATCATCTGATTTTTTATTTGTTTGATGCCATTCGCATCACTACCTGATGTCATCAACATACACACATAAATATATCATTTTTGAATTACTCCTTTTGACAAACAGAGATGAATATGCCTTGATCATCATGAATCCTTGATCCTAAAGGTTGGTTGTTAACCTATGGATCCATGCCCTAGGTGCCTACTTCAAACCATAAAGAGCTTTGTTCAATTTGCATACACGATTTACCTTGTTTAGGTCTTCATAGCCAGGAGGTCTAGAAGCTTCTACATCACTTGGAGAAAGCTCCACATGGAAGGGGAGGCTAAGGAGTCATTCCTCATCACCAACATCAGCTTATGAAAGATCTAAAGCTGAAAGTGCTGCCCAAAATAGTGATTCAAATGCAAGTGAAGAAGAGTATGAAGAGGTGATCACACCAAAGGTAAAGTTGAACCGGTTGAAGAAGCAATGTTCAAAAGGAAATGAAAGGAGGTCTTCAAGAGCAAGGTATCCAATTGAAAGGCTGAGCTGTGATAGTTTTATTGCAAAGCATTTTGCATATATGACATAGGTGGTCAAAGACAAAGAAATGGATGCATATGAAGAAGCATGTACACAAAAAGAATGGCAAGAAGCTATGCAAGAAGAGATGAAAGCTCTCAAGGACAATCACACATGGGAGCTAGTTTCAAAGGCTAAAGGTATGAACATTGTTCCAAATAAATCGGTGTTTAAAATAAAGAGAAATGCTGATGGTTCTCTAGCAAGGCATAAAGCTAGACTAGTAGCAAAAGGATTCAAGAAAACTCACGGCATCGATTATGAAGAGAATTTCAGCCCGGTTGCAAAGATGGGAACAATTAGAACCTTGATTGTAGTGAGTGCAGCAAGGAAATGGCCATCGTACCAACTTGACATAAAAAATGCTTTTATGAATGGTGAACTTCAAGAAGAGGTTTACATGAGTCAACCGATTGGATTTGAAAACAAAAAGCATCCAAATTTTGTTTGTAGATTGAAGAAAGCTTTGTATGGGCTAAAGCAAGCACCACGTGCTTGGAATCAAAGATTGGTCAAGTACCTCACAAGGTGTGGGTATAGTCCAAGTAATGCAAATCCGTCTCTCTACATGAAGAAAGAAGAAGGCAAGCAGGTATATATTTGCATATACGTTGATGATCCCATCATAACAAGAAGTAATGTTGCACACAAATGTGAAGCTATGCTCAAATGATGGAGAGGAGTTACATGATGTAACTACATAGATGAGTATTATAGGTTCATTGATCTATGCTAGGATCACAATACCAGATTTGTGTTATATTGTTGGAGTTCTTTCTCAATTTATGCAAGCTCCAACAAGTGAACATTTAAATTCAGCCAAACGAGTGCTAAGATATGTGAAGCACATAGTCAATCATGCCTTGTTTTATAGATATGATGAAGAATTTCAGGTAAAGGGCTTTAGTGATGCTGATTGGGCTGGTTCGAAGGAAGATAGAAGATCCACTTCAGGTTATGTGTTCATGATAGGTAGCAAACCTATCACAAGGAGCTCAAAGAAGCAACCTACTATTGCACTATCATCGACAGAAGCTGAATATAGAGGTTTAGCCTTTGCAACTTGTGAAGCTATGTGGATTAAGAAGCTCCTGGCTGATCTTGATGTGCAGGTGCAGACCATTCCAATTTATGGTGACAACATGTCAACCATTCACTTCACAAACAATCCAATGTTTCATGCACGAAGAAAGCACATAGAAGTGCATTATCATTATGTTCGAGAAAAAGTTTTGAGTAAGGATGTAGATATAAACTTCATTGGAACTAAGGACCAGGTTGCAGACATGTTTACAAAGTCCTTAGATGCTTCTAAGCTAAAGAGATTCAAGGATGACATCAACTTGTAGGATATGGCTGAAGGTGCAAGCTCACATGTGAGCTTGAGGGGGAGTGTTAAAAATAAAGAAGTAAGCTCGTATATATTTTTGCAAAAAGGATTTTCTTCAAGTAGAAGGAAAATACAAAAATGAAAAATAGAAGCATTTACTTCAGCAAGTAGTGGAGGCCAAAAGAGAATCATTCAAAAGAGAATCAAATCCAAAAACTGAATTGTAAGAGGAGTGGCTGTCCAAAGTAGTGGAGAAATGATGGAGAAGAGCTCTCAAACTCATCATGAGAGATTTTGGTCACTTGGCTATAAAAGAGGCAAGGGAGGACACTGAAGGAGAGAGGAAGAAGACGTGGAAGCCCCCTTGTAGCTACTTCATTCGTTTTGAGTGATTTCCTTCAGTTCACTCTCATAGAGTATGTCCAGCCGCACACCCATTTTTGGGTAGTCTACTTGTGATAGTCATATCTCTCAATATATGTATCCAATTTTAGTGTTTAGACATTCGTTGGAAAGCTTATCTCGAGTACGTCTTTCTAAAATAGTCTTATGAAATTGGTTATGCTCTGTGAGTTATTCCGGTTTTAGTGAAGTCCAATTTTTAGCCTAACTGAGTGAATCGGTAGCCTGTTTTGAATCAAAGAGTTGCCAACCCAAATCTACTCCAAATTAAGTGGTTGATAGCTCATTTGAAATCTCTAGGTATCTAGTTTGAGTGAACAAAGTTTCAAGTTCATTGCATTTTTCAATTGGTACCAGTTTTCATTTGAAGGTTCTGCTGTTGGCAAGAGTCTTGATCCTGAGAAGGTCTTCTACACTTTCCGCTGCGAATGGGAGAGGAATTCTCCAACATCTTGCATATGTAGTAGGTGTTCTCTCTCAATTTTTGCATGCATCTACTCATGATTATCTTATGGCGAAAATAAAGGTGCTTCGATACATCTGCATTAGCTAAGAGAAAGTTTGAAAATATAGAGCTTATGGCAGAAAAATTTCAAGATCCTAGGAGGGTTCATTTGCTTTTGTTGTGCACATAGGAGTGTTTATCCTCAAAAACATTTATCATTGGAAAAGGCATACAATTTGAAGAGAAATAGGAAGATATAAGGACTATATTCATCAATTGTTGATGTTATGGAAAAAGCATGGGATGCTAAGATTCATCAATGGCCTTATTATCTTCTTTTAGAAGTATGGACTACTCATATAACTTTTAGATGTATGAGTGGAATTGTTCTCACAAAGCTTATGTAGTTTCAAGAGCCAATTTCTCTTATTGAATCACTTTTCTTCATGGATTTTTAATTCCTTTAAAAATTAATCAAATTAATGAACATTATTCACATTTAGGTTGTACGAACATTAGTGTGGACAAGATTGTAGGTTTCAACTATGAAAAAGAAGGATTCTTCTTTGAAAAAAAAAGTTCTATTTTTACAAACATAATTGATTGAGGACAAAGAAGATTGAAACTAGTGATTGGTTGCTTGTTTATGATACGATAGTTTATACTCAATATGAAGCAACCAAGAATTAAAGATATGTTTTGGTCAATATATACTACATAAAGCGAATGATAATGGAACATATTTTTGAATAGCAAGAGCGTGAGAAAGGGTCTACTTATTAGTTTCCTTTGGAATCATATTCCATGTGTAGCGTCATGGTGAGCATTTTTCATCTAGAGTATGTATAAAAATTATAATGCACATTGTTTTGTTCCTCATAGCCTCATCACCCAACTGCACATTTAAATCTCGTATGTAGCATGAATAAATTTTTCCACTTAGATTCAAGCTACCTTAGATGCAAATCTTTGGCATGCATGCTTTAGTCATAATAATTTTTCCAGTTCTCTTTGCCTCTAGAAATGTGAAATGGTTTCCTCTCTACCAAGCTTGAGGCACCCTATAAACATGTTTGATGAACAACATCTTCTTCCTAGTGATGTATCTCTCCCTATAGAGACACCTTCATTTAGGATCTATCTATAGTTCATGAATTTTATTGATGAATTTCCCATGCATACATGGGTGTATCCATTGAAATCAATATCTCCACTATTTATGTGCTTTATATAGTTCATTGTTATGGTTCAAAAAGTACTAGCATATAAATTGGGCATGCTTTATTTTGATTGGGGGCGATGAGACATACATCTTTTCTTGTTTAATGCATTTTTGGTTGAGTCACGGATAAAACATCATTCTATAATGCACTCTACAAAGAAAACATAGATTTGCAAAATAAAACACATGTCTCTTATGAAAATGGAAAAGTGTATGGTCAAAAGTGAGGATGTACCACATATATTTTGGCTTGAGGTTGTTATGTGTGTACCATATGTATTTTACAGGTTGTAAGCAAAATCACTCCAATGTATCACTTCATTTGAGGCTGCACATGGTTGCAAGCCATCATAACTTCTTTTTGTACCTTTGGTTGTCTTGAATATCCATTAGTTATCAAACAATGAAACAAAAAATTGGATGATAAGGTAGTAAAATTGTTTTTCCTTGGGTGCAATTTCAAAAGCAAAGGCTATGTTTTATATCGTTCATAGATTAAACACAATTTATTTAGCTCTGATGTTGTTGCTGTGGAAGATGAAATTCGTCCATTACTTTCATGTACCAAGAAGAGACCACTTAGCTCAAAGGATTTGTATGTCATAGTTTAGTGACTTTTTTTATAGTTGGACAGTCAAGTGTGGTTCCAAATGAGATGGTTTCTATGTTCTTATAGCTTTCAAATGATGGTGTAAATCACTCCATTTATAATGCATATTTATAGGATGCAATTTTCAATGAGAGCATTGACATAGAAGAGGCTAAGACTATGCCTAAATGGTTGGCATAGATCTTGAGAAATAGCAAATTAGATGCACCTCTATCACATCATATTCATTAAAGCTCTCACAATGCTTTCTTTGCATCAAATTTCTATGCAATGGTTGTCTCCAGTCTTTGTGGTGAGAATGAGCCTTTTTGTCTTGATGCAAAAAATTAAGAAAACTGGATGGCTGCTAGCAAATCAGAATATGATGCTATTATGAATAATTGTGTACAAGATAACACATAATGCTGATGGAACACTTGACATGTATAAGGATAGGGTTGTTGCCAAAGGTTATGCTCAAAAGAGACACATTGATTTTGATGCCAGCTTTCCTTCCATATCCTGGATGGATCATAGTTGGTAACATTCATGCACTTGCAACTCATCATGGTTGGATTATTTTCCCTCTATTGAATTCTCTATGTGTGATGTAGATTGCTCATTATCTAAAAGGAAGGATGTTGGCATCATGGTTGTGTCTATTTATGCTAGTGCCTTGATTATAAGTGGTGATAATGAAGAAAGAATTAAAGATGTAAAGAAAATGTTTATGAACGAATATGACATGAAAGATCTTGGTGCGCTACACATTAAAGCTCTCAGAATGCTTTCTTTGCATCAGATGTAGAATTCTCTATGTGTGATGTAGATCGCTCATTATTTGCAAGGAAGGGTGATATTGGCATCATGATCGTGGCTATCTATGTTAGTGACTTGATTATAAGTGATGAAAATGAAGAAAGAATTAAACATGTAAAGAAAATCTTTATGAACGAATATGACATGAAAGATATTGGTGTGATACACTATTTTTTTGGGGTACAAGGTTTATATATATAGAAACATGTATATAGATATTCCAAAGGAAATGTTCTATGGGTCTCTTGCAAGATTACATTATGGTTGATCCTAAGCCAAATACTATGACATTGGATCAAAATTTAAAGTTGGTTACAACACATGAAGCATTGGAAAATGTTACTATGTACAAGAAAATTCTACAAAATTTGATCCATCTCATAATTGCAACACCTTATCTAAGCTATATTGTAGGACTTTGGAATCAAATTATGCAAGTTCCCATATTTTGTTTACATTATGTGAGTGCTAACTTTGATTATGCATTATTTTTTGATGCCGGTGTAGAATTGCTAGTTCATGCATACAGGAATGTAGATTAGGCTAGTAGAATTCCATGTATAAGTTCTTAGTGGATTCCAATTCTCACTTTGTTGTGCAACTACTACATGGAGTAGTAAGAGGGAACCCAATATTTCTTTGTCGAGTATAGGGGTTGATTATAGAGTTGATAAATGGGAATATGTGAAGCCTCATCTACCTAGAGACGCTACTTGTTGATTTAGGTGTGGAATTACAAAAAGCTATGATCATTTATAGTGATAATCTTAACAACATTCCGATAGCACATCTTCTTTTTTTTTATGCTAAGATAATGCCTATGAAGGAAAATTATCACTTCATTAGAGAAAAAGTATTATAAAGTGATGTTGATGTTGTCTATGTGAACAAAGATGAGTAGGTTACTAATATTTTCAATAAAGCACTTGGAGGAGAAAAGTTGAAGAAGTTTTAGAAGATGCTTGGATTATAGGTATGTTGTTGAGCTTGAGAGGGAGTATTGATATGTCAAGATTAAAATGTGATGATCAAGGATTGCACATTCCACATTTTCATATCTCTGGCATGTAGTGGTTACACTAATACATGCCAGGGACACTCTTAGTGAGTTGTGCTAAATTTATCTATCGAGAGAGATCACAAATTGTTTTTGCTTGCTAACTCACTCATTCATAGATATTAGAATTCTATTTGGGAAATCTTCTATATATATTATATTGGTTTGCTTCTTGTATTACATAATTCTTGTATATTCACTTTATGTAATAAAAGAAGAAGAACAAGATTATTATTCCTTAACTCAATCTATGTATGATCCTCTCTTTTTATGAGTGTGTGAGAGTTGTCTTCCTTATCCTATTTCTCTTGATAGAAATTTATCATAGGATTTAAGTCTTCTAAACTTTTACATGGAATTGAAGTGATTGTACCCATGGAAATGGTTATTGAGACCGTTTGTGTTGCTCTAGTGCATATTCTTCTACCAGAAGAATCTTTATGTCACTCATGGGATAAACTTTATGCTCTTGATAAAGCTCCCTTTGAAAGTTTATTGTTACTATAGGAAATGCAGATTGACCAAGCTTAGCCACATGATCCTTACCTAAATACTATAGTGTTTGAAGTTCGACAACTCTTTTTTTTTTCATAATTCCAAAGCCAAGCACACAAACATGCAAATTCAAACTCCATTATTCTAGACGATAATAGATTTTGGAGCAGTTCGGTTGAGCAACATTTAAGTTGTGATTTTTCACCTTAATATTGCTCCATTCTTGTCGATGAGTTTAAAATTTGGCCCTTTTGATTATAGTGTCCGACTAGATAAACGCATGTCTAATGAACACATCCTTGGCTACCCATATCTGCATGAGTATGTTGTGGATAGAAAATGTTTAGATTTTTTCTATTTTGTTCATCATTTCCATTACCATATCAACATTCTTGTTCTATTCTATATGAAGCCTATTTTTCATGTTGTAGGTTTTATCTTTCTGAATAAATACTATGTTGTTGTGTTTTTCTTGTCCTACAAATTGTGATGGAAGATCTCCCCTATCAAGCCTCACCTTGCCATAGTGGTAGAAGTAATGAGCCTTTACCTCCATATGCAGGGTCTCCTCTCCCATGCTTGGTTGGACTAGGATACTATCTTTGCATAATCAAAGTCCATAGATATTTCCCACGCTATTCTTGTCACTACCTCCCTTTATGATCCCTTGTAGGCTACCATGAATAGAATTTTGTGCTTCAAATACCTTGCGTGAGATGTGACTGGCTTCCAAGTGTCCACAGACAAACTTAAATCTTTAAAGCTCCTATCTACCCTTCCCATGTGGGGAATTTGTCCTAAAGTACTAAAGAATACACTGAACAAAACTAGAGTCCACAATCCCTCAACTCCTAATCATAGCCCATAATCTTCATCATAAACCTCATGATCTAAACTGCCAATTTTACTATTGGATAGCAATTGTCCAAAATAGACATGGCCATTAGGTATCCTTTGTTTTCAAACAAATACACAAGGAGTGATAGATTGCTACGTGCAACATTTCTCATAGTATTTCTTTCCAATCCTCATTGTCTTATACCTTCACACTATAGTTCCCTCATGATTAGCTTATCCCTATCCATGTTGTCACGAAGGCACTGAGTTCTGCATGGAGGGTGCTTCAAGCTAGCTCAAGTGATGTCCCATTTACACTTAGCTAGAAAACGAGTCGTTGTTGGCCACAAGATATTAGTGATAAAATGTTTCTTTACTTCCTCTTTATTTGGCAAGCAAAATTCACAATGGAACACTTTTTGTTGAAAGTTATGGAAGGTTTGCAATGTCAAATTTAGAGGCTTGACACATACTCACCTCTCATCATTTATCTCTTAATAATTTATGTATTTATTGTGAGCTCAAAAAGAAAGCTAGGGCTTGAAAATCTTAAGAGTATACTCATACAGTGTTGAAGTAAAAGATGAAAATGTATTTATAGCTTGCATAAAAGGAAAATTATGATAGACATTATGGAATAAAAAAGAAGGTCCTCCATATCCCTGCCGAGTGATTTGGTGCACTAAAAGTCACGCAAGGAATGGAAGGACAAAGGACAAGAAGTGAAAGTTCAAGAGGTGAGAGGAGATGCAAGTGTAGGTGAAGAGACACAAACTCCCATGCACATATCTCTATATACAAAAGGATTTTGAATGTCAAACTTTGTGGAGGTGACAAGCAGATATTGTGAAAGCACATGCTAGTGATTCTTTGACAAAATGATATCAGAAGGGCCCTTAATAAGTGCTACAAGGCACATAGGTACTTGAGCTTCATATCTTGTTGTACACAACCACCTCATGAAAGTGATATCTCTCTATGTACTTATCCATTTAATGCATATAATATCTTGTTAGAAATCCTATTTCTCTTTATGTATCGAGTATAGATATTCCTGCCACATGATTCTCCATAAGTGTCTGGGAAAATTTCTTGTGAACCTTTTTTTCGTGCTTCACTAGAGTTGATAGGTAGTCTATCTTTAGAGAGTTGATAGCTAGATCAAATGAACTTCAAATTTAGTGATGTCTAGCTTCTTTTGGGGAATGTCAAAACCTTTTTAAGTTTTGATAGGTAATCTATCTGTAGCTTATTGGAATGTCAAACGTTTTTAAGTTTTGTGGAAGACACATCGGACTAAATCAATTTTTTTAATAAACATGTGTCAAACATGGAAGTTGCTTGAAGAGATTCTTTAAATTCCACTACACATATTTGAGAGAAAGTTGTCTGCATTTGGACTCAGAGCTTTAGTATAGAGCATTGGGATTGAAGCCCATGATCTCACAAAGAAAATATCTTGAAGAAGGTGTACAGATGTCAAAGGAAATCTTGGAGCTATAAACCTATGGAGTGTCCAACATTCAAGATATTGGAAAACTATGGACATACAGCTATGGTATGTAAGAAACATTTGTTGATTTATGTTATTTGAAGTCATACACTCTCTTGTCATACTCTATACTACAATTTTGATCATTAAATCTTGCTATACGTGATACTAATCACTTGGTTGAGGATCTATAAGATGCCTATATAAGAAGATGAAGACTCAAGTAAAGAATCTTACACAATGTATGAATAGTTTTACATCTTGCACTCAATTCAATGAAGTGCAAGTTTCTATTCTCTAAATGGCTGAATATTGAAGCTTATATGTAATCTTCATGATAGCATTATATACTTATCTATTCGAGATGCTTATGTATGCATGCTTCTGAAGTTTATGCTCAAGATGTATGAGAATTTTGGATAGCCATGCCTAGACTCAATATAAGCTAAATTTAAATATGAGGGTTCCTGTCTAATATGCAAGAATGTATGCATATGTGGTCTCTCTCTCTCTCTCTCTCTCTCTCTCTCTCTCTCTCTCTCTCTCTCTCTCTCTCTCTCTCTCTCTCTCTCTATATATATATATATATATATATATATATATATATATATATATATATATATATATATATATATATATATATATATATATATATATATATATATATATATATATATATATATATATATATATATATATATATATATATGTGTGTGTGTGTGTATGTGTGTGTATATATGTTTAATTTGATGTGGATGATTAATAGGATAATTTATAAAGCCTATACAAGATACAACATTTCATGTTTATGTAGCTATGTGAATTGGCATAACTAGAGTTATGTATATATGCTGAAATATTATTTCGTTTCATGCATGATTGTATGTGATCGTTAGAATGATATTGAATATTTAAATTTTCATCATATTCACCATATATGAGTTGAAAGAACATATGTTTGGATGCCACAAAGATTCATAAGATGCAAGGATGCTATGTATGAAGTTCGTGGACATATCCTGTTGTGAATAAAACCAATTGAGGTAAAGTTGTAAAAGTGAATATATATTCTCATGTTGTGATAAATAAAATAATTTGATTCTAGAGATGACATAGAGGACATCAGCTCGATCCTCCTCTTTGGAGACGCCAAAGCAAGTTGTGCAAAGCATTTATGATGCAATAACACAAAGCATGGAGCTAAAGAGAAGGAAGGAGCCCAAGAAAAAAATTTGTCAAGCACTTGAAAATTTCAAGACTTGAAGATTGGAACGCAAGCTGAAGGTGGCCAAGACAAGGATGACCAGGAGAATAATCTTGAAGGTTTCAAGGAATAAAAGACAAATAAAATAAGGTTTGAAGTTTGCAAGAATTCAAGAGTGCTAGCATCAAAGTTGGATTGAGCTTCCATCAATTTGAATATTGCTTCAGAAGACAAAGACATAAAACGAGGGTGAGTCTAGGAGTGACCTTCCAAAAAAGGAGGAGTATAAAGATCCAAAGAAGTTCTACCATAAAATGTTGAAGACTCAACAAGGAATTGAAAAAACTCCCTAAGGTTTAAGGAGCAAAAGGAAGTTCCAAGATAGAAGGAAGATTCACTAAAGAGAAGTGTGATAAAATGACTGATATTGAAGAAGATACAGAATTCGCTTTGCAAAGCTAAGGGCTGAAGTAAAGGTTTGAAATGAAAATTCCACATGGTGTAAGAAAAGATGAAGTAAAGATCTAGGGAAAGGTTGGCTAGCAAGACCACCAAAGAGAGTAGCAAGCCTACATAAAGGCAAGTAAGACCATCCGAAGAGGAGTAGCAGGCATATACAAAGGCAAGAAAGAGCATCCCAAGAGCAATGTAAAGCCTTGTTAGGTGCAAGAAGCACCAAATACAAAGTGTAGGTCTAATGAAAGATTGAAGGTAGTGAGACCACCAAAGAGATGCCAAGCCTATGAAATGGCAAGTAAGAATATCCCAAAATGAGTGGCAAGCTTATGTGAAGGCATGTAAGACTATCCCAAGAGGGATGGCAAGGCGAGTTAGTTGCAAAAGGCACCATTGTTGACATTGATGATTTCTTTTGTTTTCTTTTTAGGTGATGAAGGAAGCTTGGAAGATGGGGAAGCTAAAACAACTTGACATGAAGAGGAACTAATGAAAGACTTCATATATGATCAGAACATTACAGTTGATTTTGCAGGTATATTACGGGACATAGAGAATGAAGAAAATATTATGATGCAAGGGGGAGTTAAATTGCAAGGATTGGAAGATCCAAGAAGATTCCAATGAAGAGAAAATGAAGCCAATACAATTTTCATATCTAGAGAAGACGTTTGCTCTCAAATGAAGAGTAAGAGCACTGATAAACGGTAACTTGAAGGAACTAGGAAGAGCCACCTCTTTAGAAGGAGTGCTTTAGAAGGCAAGGAGAAGCCATGCCATCTGAAGGAAGTCATGAAGACAAGCTAAAAGAAAGCATGAAAACCATGATGATGTCAAAAGGAGGTGCGAAAGAAATTCCAACCATAGACAAAGTTGAAGATGATTCCAAGACAAAGGAGGATCAAAGAAAATAATGCAAACCTAGAGACAAACAAGTCATGAAGGCATACAAGGAGAGAGATCTGCAAAGAGATGAAAAGAATGGAGAGAGTGAATCAACAAAGATATGCAGCCAAGGTGATATCATTTCATTTTGTAAGTTTGTATGAAGCCTATTTTATGATAGATATTTAGAATTAGCTCTTGCTAAGAGAAAAAGAGGAAATGGTGATGCTTGAAAAAAACCAAAGAAGCTTCAAATCAAAGAAGGAAGATCACCAACCTATCAAAGGAAGAGATATGGGATCAATAGAAGCAAAAGGTGAAGAGGAAACGATTTGGAGAGTAGCATGGAATCCCCACTATAGCTTGTGGGGGGGTGTTGAAAGCTATGGAACTTGAGCAACCTCCAATTGTGAGGCTTGAAATATACTCACCTCCCATCATCTACCTTTCATCATTTATGTATTTATAGGAAGCTAAAAAGAAAGCTAGGGATTGAAAATCTAAAGAGTATACTCATAACTTTGAAGGATAGTGTTGAAGTAAAAGATGAAAATGTCTCTATGGCATGGGTAAAGCCAAATTACTCTTAGAGTGATGGAATAGAAGACAAAGGCTAAAACTTATCCATATGGAGTGTATGGAGCACCAAAAGTCACCCAAGGCAATGGAAGGAAAAAGGACAAGAAGTCAAAGGCCAAGAGGTGAGAGAACATGCAAGGGTAGGTGAAGAGATAAAAACTCTCATGCATGTTTCTGTTTATATAGAAAGCTTCACAACTTGAAAATTTGTGGGAATCACAAGAGCATGGTGTAGAAGCGTATGCTAATTCTCTCACCAATGAATATCAGAAGGGCCCTCAATAGTGTGCTACAAGGCACATATGTATTTTAGCCACATAGCTTTCTATACACATCCACATTGTGAAAGTGTTGTGTCTCTATGTAGTTATTATCCATTTTGCCTATAATATTGTGTTGGAAGGCTTATCTTTCATGTTGTCTAAAGTACAAGTATCACTACTAGAGGATTCTCTAGAAGTGAATGAGAACATTTCTTATGAACCTCAATTACAACAATAATTACAAAAACAATTACAATGGCAACTATCAAGGAGGATTCAAAACCAGAAAGGACTACAACAACTACACAGAGGAGCAGAATGACTCTCTCTTGATCATGAACATGACTTCAAAGTCAGGTACAAATGATGATCACTTATTTTACATTGATTCAGGGTGCTCAAATCACATGGCTGGTAATGTGGCACTACTATCTGATCTTGAGGAACCAAAAGGTGAACATCAAGTCCAAACAGGTAATGATACAAAATTTTGAACTCCTCCTTTTTGAATGTGCTAGCTCCAAGTGTTGGGAAAGATGGATGGATGCACCAAGACACTAAGTAGGTACTGCTAAACCTACTTTGTACCAGCCCTCTTTTACTTCAGAATTGATAAATAGACCACTTTAGCTTTCCAATAGCACCAAAATATGGCCTATGTACTTTGGAAGTGATGTATGTAATGATTGAATCAAAACAGATAACTTTGAAGTTCACAAACTCAAGAAAACCTTCTATTTTTGTCTTGATACCTGCTAGAAGTTTTGCTCAGTGTGACCAACACAGTAGCAATTGATAAAATTACTTCTAGGGGTATTTAATTAGCTTAGTAAGCTAACTAATCCAAGTCAAATGATGTAAAAAGATAAACTATGCTAAGAGAAATCAATTTAGCAAGTTTAGCTATACCCCCGACTTTTTAGGACTGTAGCAGAAATTGACCAGAGTTCACCTTGATGCAGATTTCTCTGAAATGGCTAAATAGAATGTCTTCAAAATTTGACAGCATGTAGTGGACTTCAAGCTGAATCCAACAAGCTTTGAATCGCTGAATTGGGTGGCGTATTGATCGAGATATGCCCTTGACAAGTTGACAGACTTTTGAGTAGACTAACACGGAACACAGAGATGAATGATGTAAATGTATCTATTAATTAACACTTGTGTACAATCCCATTGGCATGAATAGCATTTCCTAAGGGTACAAAGAGGTGTAGGCTATAGTGTAGTCCTCACACACACTCAAAATCAGTAGAATGAAGCTCGGGAGTGATCTCTCTTACCCGCGACTTTTCATGTTCACTTTTATATGTAATGAGTAAAGTTTGAATTCAAATTCAGACTTTTGGCTCCCTATGATCAAGCTCCTAAATGCTTGGAGATATTCCTTCAATCAAATGAGCTACTTTTTCCACGACTCACTTTGATAGGTGATTACAAAAAGATTCTAAGTCATTTTGACTTTTACAATAGGATAAAGTGGTAATTAACCACTAGCAAGGGTTCCTATGCTTCTTCACATATGTAGAGTCTTCATGATAACTTCCAAGCCAAATGTGTAGGCTTGTGATTTACTCCAACACCAAGATCATCTGTCGTTTGTATTGCCACTTCAGAAAGGCTGACAAGTTATCATTGCACAACAGCCATAATCATCCAAGCTTGTTCTCTTCAACGTTCTGCCTTCAACTCCTCCACGTTTTTCATAGCAGCGAATTCACGACACTTTTGATGAATTTCATGCAATTCATATACATCTGTAATGTTATTATGATTGCTTTACATCGACGATCCAATATGTACATATGAGGCCTTGATTGATAGCATCAGATTGAGTATCTTCCTGTCCATAAACATTGCGTGCTCATATCCATAGGAATGTGTCACTATGTATTCGGTTCTCATGGTCGGCTAAAAGAGATCAATTCCTCTGCACAGAGCCCTTCCTTCTGATATCATGCGTTGCCCCTTCCTTTGTGCCCTCCTCTCTGCGATCTAGAAAAGAAAAAAAACGAAGAGAGACCCTTTGGAAGCCGCCTCTTTTCTCATATATCCCCTCTTAGAGCTTCGATGCTATATTCTATTGCAAAGAGAGAAAAGAAACTTTCTAAAATACTGCGCATCCATTTCTTTCTCAATTTTTCATGCACACGTAAGTCACATATTTAGTTTTGATTAAATTCTCTTAGTTTTTACTTTTTATTATTCTATTGTTTTAATTATTTTGTTTTACAAAATAAATTTCACTTTTGGAAATTTAGGTTCACATGCACAAATTATAGAAAACACATGTGTACACACACATAAACTCACGCATGACTTCTGACATACGCAACCTCACTTATGTATGCACTCGCATACTTATTTTAGCACACAACACATACACATGTTTATTGATGTATGCATACGTATATATTTTTATAGTTTTATAGGCGAGTTCACCGTTATCATTAGCCATAACAAGTTTAATCATATATATAAATTCATTTAGGTTCACTCCATTTTCAAACATATGGCGAAGTGTATCAACCGCTTTTTCTATAGCCTGTTAGATCTTATGTGGGTTAAATTGATATATACCACTTGAAGAAATATCAAGTTCAATCTTTCTTCTTACCTTTTTAGCTATCTTTGAGAATATTTCTTGAAGCAACACTAAAGCAAAGATACATCAAAATATGATAATCATACACATTTATTGGAAGAAACCTCTTCAATAAATTATTCCTTCATTTCTTATCAAAAAAAGGAGAGAGGATCTCTTCAACCATGGAAAAGCTAATTCTATTCTATTGCATAGTTCATTCATAGTAATATTTAATTTATTGGATGTGTTGACCTGACTAGCATCATTATCTCCTTAGATCTAGTAATTTCTAGGCTACAAAGATGAATGAAACTCTCTATGGTAATCAATAAATATATTAATGTGTCTCCTTAATATGAAAATACGGAAAATTGCATGTTATAAGTTTTCGTCAAAATGGTTATGTGGATTTTTATTGTGTTTCAGTCTAGAATATTGCTCCATAATGGTGTGATTACACTTATTGTCCGTCCTTCATTAGCCCCATGATCTCTTTCCCTATTGGATTCTTCTTTCTTGATGACATGAATGTGTAAACGTACAATATCTTCATCCTATAGGAACAATAAATCAAATGATAGCTCAAACATTTGCAGAAAGAACTTACTTTCTACATAAACAAACAAATTTTGTGGGTTGAAAAGAATCTCGCTTCTGTCATTTCCCATCTATTGTTTTCTCCCTCTTAAAGCATAGGATGAAACGTGAGCCACTTGAGAATGAGCTCAAATTCACTTTGTTATTGGCATGACTCCTTTTCCATGATGAAGAATATGATGATTCTATGGTTTATGTTGAAAAAGCTGTATTTATTCCGCCCTCTTTCCCTACCAGTTTATACTTTTTTCCCATTTTCCATGCTTATCCGCTAGAATATACGTAGTTACTGAAACAGAAAAAATTTAAGCCGAGATACAAGTAGATATTGATAATAGGATTTCAAACTAAAATATACGGAATAACAGATAAACAGTTTTAAATAAATATAATGAGACTTTTCAATCTACTACATGGGTCCTCTTAGAGCTTTATTGCATAGACAATTTATTAGAAATTCATAATCAACACCTAATCTTATAATTACATTGATAACTATGTTGGTGCTTGATAAACAACTTGATTCCGTAATCGAATTGGAAAGCAGTTCTACTATTTTAGAAGAACTTGAGAACACTCTCATAGAGAAAGAAAGATCGGAGATTGCGATGTAATGCTAATGTTTTAAAAGTGCATTAAGTAAAAGTCGAAAGAAAAAATAGAAAAGTGCATTGACAACTATGTTGGTGCTTGCGAACAAATTGAAGTTGCGAGTAATGGTGTTTGATAAACAAATTGATTCCATAATTGAATTGGAAAACAATTTTACTATTTTAGAAAAGCTTGAGAACTCTCTCCTAGAAAGAGAAAGATTAGAGATTGCTAGGTTAAGGGATATACATCAACACAATGGGTATTAACATGGATATCATTAATTGTTCACAAACTATGATCTTAGATGGGGAGGTAAACATCGTTATAAGGTCCTCAAGCTTAGGTGGTCCTACGCATCCTCTAAGGTCGTGGTAGCTTTATTCAATCCAAAAACTTGAGGATAAAACATTACATCATTACTATTCATATACTCAAAATCATCTACACTAAATAAGAGACTTTGGAGTGAGCTATATCAAAGTACAATACATAATTATCAATTTTTAAACTCACTCCACTGATTAAATCAAGTTATAGAAATAAAATAGGGGCACTAAAATAGAGATTGAAGTAGACAAGGAGAGAGTTTATGAGAGAGATATACATAGAGAGATAGATAATTAAAAGTAACCTTTTGAAATAAACAAGAAGTCAATACAATAAAACCTTCTCCCTCGTACCGAAGTAAAATCTAGTTCTATTTTATTGCATAGTTCATTAATAGTAGTATTTAGTTTATTGGATGTGTTTACCTGACTAGCATCATTATCTCCTTAGATCTAGTAATTTCTAGCCTTCAATATATGCATAGTTCGATTTGATTCTAGGTCCTAAAGTGTGATGTCTGTTGTGTTGCTTATGAGAGGGGTAACGCAGCAAACGAAGCTGTGTTCAAAACCTAATTTACTGGTATAATCTGACGTTTTGATTGTAGTTTTGACTCATTTCATTTCGAAGATTGTGTAGTTTTGGCAGATTTACTATTCTTTAATATGCATTTTAATTAATATACATCAAACTATTCTTTAATTAATTAATTTACTATTCTTTAATTAATTAATTTAATATGCATTTTTTAATTAATTAATTTACTATTCTTTAATATGAAAAATGTTTAAATGAGGAAACGAGTATTCTCTCATAATTTTCATTAAACGTTGTATGGCAATTGATTTCGTAATGTATATTGACACGATTTCTGATTGAATCTGATTTTCAATAAAATAATGGTTGTTTCTTTCAATTGATCTTTTGACTCGAATAAAAGAAGAACGACTCTAGAGTCATCATTTCAATTGTAAATAACTTCCATTCATCTTTCTTCATAGGCTTGTGAATTTCGACCTTTCATTGTCTGTCTCTCTCTGCCATCATCAGTTCGTATGCGTAGTGCTCTCCATAAAAATGTTGGAATCTCTTTCACTAAGAATCATTTGTGGATTTTCTGAATGTTCATCTAGTCGATTTCTCAGCCTACACATGTAAAATTGATTGATTGATTTTTTCTACATGGAGTTTCAAGACGTAAGAAAGCTAAAAAAATCCATACTATTATTGGAGGTGTGCTTATTGTAAGCTTTGATCTAAAGTTTTCTACATGCCATTCAAGTTTATTAGTAGATTCAAGCATATTTTTGTGTTTTGATTTTTGAACTGTGATGATATCCCATCCTTCAAGAGTGACTTAAACAAACCAAAATTCTGAAAAGAACACATAGAGACCAAGAGTGAGTCTATCACAACACAGAGTTGCAATTAGCATGGAATGTTTTCCACACACAATAGAAATTCTTAACCTTCCAACAAGCTAAAGATCATTTCATTTCACTTCATATCATCATGCAAACGACTATCTAAAGATAGAATATGCATCAACTGAGGTTAAGAGAAATATTGAGGTTCATAAGAAATGTTCTCATTCACTTCTAGAGAATCCTCTAGTAGTGATACTTTCACTTTAGACAACATGAAAGATAAGCCATCCAACACAATATTATATGCATTAAATGGATAATAACTACATAGAGACACAATACTTTCACAATGTGGATGTGTATAGAAAGCTATGTAGCTAGAATACATATGTGCCTTGTAGCACACTATTGAGGGCCCTTCTGATATTCATTGGTGAGAGAATGACTAGCATATGCTTCTACACCATGCTCTTGTGATTCCCACAACTTTTTAGATTGTGAAGCTTTCTATATATAGAGAGACATGCATGAGAGTTTTTGTCTCTTCAACTACCCTTGCATGTTCTCTCCCCTCTTGGCACGCGAGCATAACTATTCAAGAGCATAGATTGTGAATTTGCACGATAGAATAAGAGTAGTACTCATCATCATTTGGTGATATCGCGTGCTCATATAGATTATTTATGCATACTTTAGATGCTAAATAAAACAACATGGTGCAAAGAAATGGAAACTCGGTATGAATTCCAAAAAATAACTTAGCGCAAGCTCCTTTCTTTATGCTTCTTCAATCCTCTTTAGACCTGTAACTTCGAAAAAGTCATAACTTTAGTATAGTTAGTCAATTCATCATAAACATAAAAACATAATCTATAAAGTTATTACTCATCATTCATTGCTTTACCTTGATGGTCTTTTTGATCTCATGAAAACATAAAAACACTTTAACCTAAACAAACTTGATCATAACCTTGTTTCTCCTCAATTTATCTTCATATATCTGTCTCGTCAAAACAACTATTCAAAAACACATTAGCAAGTATTTTGTATTCATTTAATACAAGAAACAATTTAAATTTAAACTCCCATGTTCATAGTACTTACCTTTTGATGAGGGAGATGGTAAAACTCCCGTGCTCATACTTATCTTTTGATGAGGGAGATGGTAAAACTCCCATGCTCATACTAAACTTTTGATGAGGGAGATGGTAAAACTCTTGTGCTCATACTTACCTTTTGATGAGGGAGAAGATAAAACTCCCGTTCTCATACTTACCTTTTGATGAGGAAGATGGTAAAACTTCCGTGCTCATACTTACCTTTTGATGACGGAGATGGTAAAACTCCCGTGCTCATACTTACCTTTTGATGAGGGAGAAGGTAAAACTCTTGTGCTTATTTGTATTCATCCATACCTGAGTTGCCATGCCGATCTTTCACGTCGCGTTCACCAAATGTAGGCGGGAAAGCGACGGCTGGTGGATTAAGCCAACCGTTGGAATTAGGGCGCATGTCCGGTGCTTGGAGCAATCTCAGTTGCAATGAAGACAAAATGAAAATCCTTATCATATCATAAAATCCGATGTTCAATGATCTAGTTTGGGAGTAACAAATGGAGCCCTTTTTTATTTCTTAATAGATAAATTTGATTCATGTATTCAATTTCTTTAATTAGAATGTCTAAGATATACCTATTGTTTTTAAACTCCCATATGCACTTCTATAATGTTTTATCCTTATGCTTATGAATCAATTAAACTTCGAAAGAGGGTGTTGTAGTCAAGTGCCAAATCATTCATTCTTTTGTTTTTTTTTTAGAAAGTAAGCTCATCAAAACTCTTTTCAATTCTTATTGTTTTTTTTTTTAAGAATCAAATAAACTAGGAAGTTCTTCATTTGTTTTATTGATCAGAAAGACAATTTATCATTATGTGCTTAAATAATTCAACCTGTCTGAGTTGGTTTAACTAAGACCATCATGTACGAAGAGACAACTTACCATTAAATATTATGAATAAAGTTCCTCAATCAAAGCAATTTCAATCTTCTGTTTTAACTTCCAATAATATAATTCTCAGCACTACTCTTTAATGCTTGTCAAGTTAATTAGAATCTTATGCAGAAACAGCGAACTACAGTTCATCATGTGTGAATAAGTATCTCATGTACATTTTTTTTTCACCATTGAGGAAATGTCAAAGGAATATGTGCAGCGCTCTTCGATCAAATTGTCATACAGAGAATGACTTTAAATACTAACAAAATCTGAACTAGAAAACGTACCGCAAATAAATTGAAACAAAACTCCGATTTAATATCACTACCTAAATTCCAGATGGAGGAGCAGAAGAATTCATAAAGAAAAGTTGTATCACGACTGAAAAATCCAAAAGAAATATCTCCTTATTACTTCTGTAAATGCTATCTTCAGCACGAAGAGGGGTGTCAGATTTGTCTTCAATCCTAGCTACGTCAGACTAATCATATAGCTCTGTTTTTTTCATTTCATTTCGGAGAAATCAAAGTATAGCAACACCTTCAATTCTCATATCTGTCAATACTTTCCTCGTCATCACATGGTCCAAGTTGGTTGACTTGTTCCGTAAAAATAGCGTCAAAGATTGATTACGTTGGTTTTACAAATAAAAAATGGGGCTTGATCGAATTGATGTCAAATGCATCATCCCCAATTACTCAGATTACATAACAAAATTTCTCAGAACTTAATCATAGCAAAACTTTTATAGTTTAAGGCATTAGCTGTATGAGTAATTCAAAGTGAGCGTCACTCATACAAAGTGAGCGTCAGAGTACTCAGAATCGAATAAAATCGCAATCATAAAATAAAAGCACATCTAGCTACGCCAAACATAGCACATGTATTCTCAAATGTCAGAATCAAATGATTAGACAAGATCGCTCAGCTTTTCTTTGTCCATGTCGTCGATGTGAGATCAGGATCATGTTATATTCCTTTTTCTAGTTTGACAGAAACTTAATGTTGATTGGGTGTCACACAGCCTCAGTAGAACAGATGTAATATGCTCAAAACTGTCTTCGCTAGATCAAACCTGTAGATTTCCTCAATCTTTACTTGTTGTCCCACCTTATAATATAATTCCTCAGCGAGTATTTGTTTGATTAAAATTTTAATCATCAGACGATCGGCAGATTGTCATCGGAGTTGTTCAACATGAACTCCATGAACATTGCATATTGTATAATCAATCATAAAATCGAACAAATATTCAGATCGATGATCACAGATATGATCAGCTTTACGTACAGATTAAAATGGATGATGAGATGAAGAGGCACGCTGTTAATCATTCAAAAAATTATATTTGGATCTAATTTAGTAAGATCACTACATATACATATGGAGATAAGTTCAGACAAGAACATCAAACCTTAGTAGCACGACGTATAATTTTTCGTCACAGCAGAATTGGAAGATTATTGTTCTTACGCTCATTGTTTTGGCAGGAAGAATCGTATGTGAACTGATTTTCCCCTTCTGTCAGAGTCCAATTTCTGTCACTCTTAGTCATTGCTGTTGTAATAGCCAGGAAAATTTTCTCTCCTCTAGTTGAGTTCTTCTTATTCTGATGTATGATCATCAGAATCCGAATTATGTATATCTTGTTTCAATATTCAAGCTTTTCTATGACTACGCGATCTTTGCATGTCAAACTTCTGAGCACATTCATTTTTTCCATTCTCTGCTCGAATTCCAATAAAAGAGAACTCCTCCCTCTCTCCCTTGGCCTTCAGGATTTATCCGTCGGTCTCCGCCTCCGCGCTTTTAACTTTGTAATAAATAAGAACCTCACAACATGTGCCATGCTATGTACGACTGCGGCATACCTATATGCAGATAAAATAGACTGTATAAACTTTACAGATTAAAGGAGGATCGTTCTCACCCGGATCAGCTGCGGATCAATACTCCTAGCTTCCTAACATTGGCGTCCTCTTCATCAAATCGACGCCATTCATAGAAGGCTATCAGGCAGCGTGATGCAAGTTCGTTTAGGAGACGGAAGTTTCCTTGAAGAGCAAACAGCAATAGCCCAACCACGTCCATGAAGTAATCTTAGTCATGTCGGACCTCTAGCATCAAGTGACGAACACGATGGCTTCCTTGAGGGTGACCACTAGTCGAATCAGCCCAATCGTAGCCTTTGTTCTTCCCAAAGATCTGCTGCTCCTCACTATCAACACCTCAGCGCTCTTCTATTGATGATTCCCTTTCGTGTCAGATTTCATCCATCCATTGACCTTCCTCCTCTGCGCGCATATGAAGTCCCTCCTTTTTCTCCAGCGGGTCTCCCTCCTCTTTTTATGCTATCCGTCAACTGCCCTCTTCTCTAGAATCCATCATGTTCCACTATTAGCAATACTACCCACCTTTCGTCTTAAGTGAACAGGCAGATATAAGAAGTGGACGGACGATGGCTTTCTTTCCAAAAAAAAACGAGCTCTGTTTTGTTTAGATTTGTCCAAGATAACAGATCAGAGATGGACTTCGGACCGTCCTTCTATTCTTGGTCTTTTTATTATCCTCCATCCATGACTGCTCATGCAAGACTTTTCTTCTTTTTTTTCTTTTGATCCTGCTCCATCCTTTAGCATTTAAATCTTTATCAATAGAAAGGATGTGAATTCATACAAATTAAAGCATTGAATTGATATGAAATTTATTGGGTCATCACTAAGCGAAATTTATTCCATCCTTCATCCAAGAGTTTTGTAATTCCACGCCCTCCTTTTCCTATACGACCTTTTTCTTCTTCAGTTAACTGCCTGTCCTCTCTCGGTATCCCCTCTCAGGCATGCGCTTCCTTCTTTGGTAGCTCAGAATCGAAGACAACTCCCACCATGCAGAGACCCATTCGGCTATGTTCCTTCCTTTTTGCACCCTCGGTGGCTTCCAATGTACGAAGGAAAACATCTAAGTGGATGTCGGAATATCCATCAGAGCTGTCTCAAGAAACAAAAGATAGATACCTAAGGATACTACAATAAATTCTAGGTGCCAAAGGTGTTTCCTTTTCACTTCACAACCAAGTACTTCTTGGAAGGATAAAGACAACATCACAATATTTTCTTCAATTTGGATGATAATCGTGAAGACAAAATCTTCACAACACTCATCCCCACCAAACCTGTGCGTCCTCCGGATGCACCAAACAAGACCTGTTTTTTGCTTTCAAAAATAATAATCAGCTTCATAACATATTGTATGTGCATGAGCTTAAAATAAATAAGTACCTATGCAAGACCGTGTAGTTAGCCCTACGGAATGCATACTCAGAAATGCATGTATAACAATTATGGTGCAAACGAGAAGGAAATGGCATCTGATGTTGAGGCTGGTGCACTCTCTTTCATACATTCAATGTTACCATACATTAGCCCTTTCAAAATCACTCATAGTGCATGGAAAAATAAACCTTGTGCCTTGATGCAAGGTCATGAAATGCGACCCTACCATGCATACTCTTCATGCATTAGGAAAACAAATAGTGCATAGTTAGTGTAGTTGGCTTTTGATGTAGAGGCTTTCTACTCAATATATAAACTTTTCTTTATTTCCATCATACAATTCAAATTTTGATGATTGTGCAATTGAACATGCACCTAATGGCATGAATGTGTGCATATACATTTTAAAGCATGCATACTATAGATGCAATTATAAAATCATGATGCAAATGAGGAAATGTTTCTCATGATTTCTAATCAAAGCAACACATTCACAATACTTTCTAAAATATTTTCGACTTCTTGTACTTTTCTTCATCTGCATCATCTTCTCGTAACCACTTCCTGGACTTTATTAAACATACTTAAAGATGAAAAATATCAATTCTCAAAAACAATAATAGATATATACAATCCAGAAACAAACTTTTATTAAAAAAATTATTTTTCATAGAACATAAATATGCAATGCAAAATTGTTGTCTTCCATACAAACCATTTAAACTCAAGATCTTGACTTGGATCTTTATTCATACCTGTTATCAAAAACTCATAAAGATGATTTGTGTAATATAATCATCAAATTAAGCATGTCTATAAAAAACTTCAAATTCATATAATCATCATCTACGTTTTTATTGAAGGAGAAAGTAGAAAAACTCCCGTGCTCATTATTACCTTTTGATGAGGGAGAAGATAAAACTCCCATGCTCATAATTATCCTTAGAGGAGGGAGATGATAAAAATTTCGTGTTCATAATTATCTTTTGATGAGGCAGATGGTAAACTCCCGTGCTCATAATTACCTTTTGATGAGGGACATGATAAACTCTCATACTCATACTTATCTTTTGATGAGGAAGATGGTAAACTCTTGTGCTCATAATTACCTTTTGATGAGGGAGATGATAAACTCACATGCTCATAATTACCTTTTGATGAGGGAGATGGTAAACTCCTGTGCTCATAATTATGTTTTGATGAGGGTGATGGTAAACTTCCGTGCTCATAATTACCTTTTGATGAGGGAGATGGTAAACTCCCACGCTCATAATTATCTTTTCATGAGAGAGATGGTAAACTCCCGAAAGAACATGTTCATTTATATGACATAAATTCAAACATACATTACTTGAGATTGTCAGACCATGGTGTTTCACGTATGGTTCACCAATATGTGGGCGTGAAAGTAATGGTCGGTGGATCACGCCAACCGTTGAAAATATGACGCATGCAGGGTGCTTGGAGAAAGCTCACGTAGCATGAAGACTCAAAGAAAACATACACATTTAAGGCAATTAATTACAAACTTAGTGCATATGAACAGTGTAAAAGGTAATCCAATCAATTTTAGGATCATTTCATTCATTATTTTCATAGTGAAATTCATGATAACATTTGCCTTAATTGATCTTTATGTTAGAAATCACTTGAACCTACAAACTAGTTTCTAAAGTTTGTGCATATATTATCAATGAATTTTTCAAAAGAACCTATAAGTATTATTTTCATTCAACGAGATTAAGAGAACACAATATTCATACAGGAAAGCATATAAGAGTTAGTGATAACATAATATTTTCATTTGAAAATTAATTCTGAGATCCTTTTGTCGAGGTTCATAACTTGTAGTCCACTTAGTTTATGCACAAGAATTAAATTGCATTAAACTATTGTTACACTTTCTCAATCTGCTTCACCTAAAAAAGTGACATTGCAGTGATCACACTTTTAATCATATGGTAATTCAATGGAAAAATTAAATCAAATGTATTCATACTTTTTTTATGCTAACGTTCAAATGCAAATTCATCGAATTTTTGTTATTCCAGGTAAAGTTAAGGTCACGTTTAGAATACCTAATCTTAAGCATATTCATCATATATGTTCATGTTGAAAAAGAACAATTAGCACATAAGTGTAAAAACTCAACACATTAATTAAGGGAATGGAAAACATTAAATCTAGATATAAATCATTTTCCTTTGTAGTTTAAATAGTTAAAAACGACTCCACTTTGTCAATTCTTTCCATATCCGATTACATGCTAAGCTTATCATCGGAAAGCTAGAATCGTATGTACCAGAAGAATGAATAGAAAACCAAAAAGCTGCAACAGAAGACCATGAATTTTCCTCATCCCATGATGAGGGGAGAATGGATAACTTGTGTCATAGCAAAGCAAATAGAAGGTCCTTGAAACAAAATTCGTAAGTAGCCAATTTCCAACATTATCAATGCTTGTTACATTTACAAGTTTCAAACACGCTCAATAAAAGCGCTATATTCTTCCTAAAAGGTTAGAGAATGAACTTCTTTCTTTAGACGTGGCTAAAAAGAAGTGAACGAATTTTTACCTTACCGAAACTTCAGAGAATATGGTTCAAACACAATCTAACATTCTGAATAACAGCCTTCAAAATGGCAAAAATAAAATGACACAAAATCATTTGCTTTCATGATGTGTCGCGCAAGGCTCCAACCAATACTACGATGGATTATGCATAACCAGATTATACTGATATTTATTACCAGACTACTCAACCATAAATCTACGTGCGCAATATACAAACGTTAGCATAATCTTACTGCTGTGAAGATATTATCAATAACGTCAAAGAACAAGTATGTAACTCAATGAGTTGAAAGCAGTTATAGCTAGCGCACAGTAGAAAGTTTACACCAACGGTATTGATCTGCTCATCTATCCTTCCCATACACACACCCCATAGATGCTTGCAAATGAATGTCCTGAGGAGGTGGCAATGGCTTCATCATCTAGAGACTCTGCTGTCAGAGATGTTCACAGATATGTCAATGATATGGAATAGTTCATAGAGTAATGTGTGCGTGGTGAAGGTTGATAGATACGCAGAGCTTTAAGAAGAATTAAGGGAGTCAGTGCAGATGAATTGATTGGCGTATCTATCAGATAAACTTCATATGGCATAATTTGTCAGCGATCAGAGTTTTTTGCAGATAGCACGCGAGCATAACTATTCAAGAGCATAGATTGTGAATTTGCATGACAGAATAAGAGTAGTACTCATCATCATTTGTTAATAGTTATAATGCATAATTGAAAAGTATAATCAATACCAGCAAATTGATTCACGCCAAGTTGCCTCCTTCTTCAATATCTGAGCAACGGCTCCTTTTCTGATAAGTAGCATGCCACTTGGTCACTTCTTTTCCTTCTCTCTTGTGTGACAGATCCTGATCCTCTCCTTTTCTACATCACCCCTTATGCTTTTGATCAGCCACCAAGAGTATAAATTGATGAACAGGGGCCCCTCCTTCTCTCCTTCTGCATGCCTTCTTTATTTCCAAGATCATGCGCCTCCTTAGAGCAGATAGATTGCCAAATAAAAATGAATGAAAATTGGCCTCCTCCTGGGTTCTTCAAGATAGCATAGGAACGGTTGAACCCCTCGGGAGAAACCTGACCTGTCGCACTCCTCTTTTTTTTTTGCAAGAGAACAGAAAGTATAAAATTGATGCAGGAAAATAAAATACAAAGATCTAGGGGCTCTCCATTATGAGATAACCCCAAGAGATTACATCTGTTGAGAGTCAATAAACCACTCAATCATCTGAATCATGAGGGACCTGTTCAAGGGGTAAATCTGTAGAAGCTTGGTTTTCCACTTATTACAAGGGTAATTCCTAGTAATCCTGATGGACTCATCATGATCATAGATACGAGCATCTTTGGACATCATTTTAATGTTATTAACAACTCTTCTAAGGCCGACCAAGATGGAAAAGGAAAAGTCTTTACTATCCTTGGAAAAGAGTTTATGATTCCTGTGCTTCCAGACAAACCAAATTATGTGGGATCTAATCCCTTGCCAGAGAAGGATGTCCATTCCATTAGCTTCTCCCAGGAGGATATCTCTGCTTCCAGGATTTTTGATTCCCATAGTGATACAGCACTTGATCAGAAAATTCCAGTACCTTTGAGCCGACTTGCAATGGAAAAAAAGATCATCCAAATCCTCAAGTTGGCCACAGTGGCAGCATTTTCCTGCATTAATTTTATATTGTCTTGCCTTGCTACCAGTCCAGATGCCTTTATGCAGAATAAGCCACACAAGGCATGCCTGCTTGTTGTTATGAGGAAAAGTCCAAGTGCAAATAAATTTGTACTTCCACTGCTGAGGCCTCCAAACAACATTCCACTTCTTGTTTAGCTTGTCCGTGATATCTTTGAGCCTGGCTGGCGAGTATTTGAATTGGTGATACATGTCTTCAACAATATCTTTAATAGTAATTGTCTTCTGGAGGTGCCCACCACTCTTCTTTTCATGCAACGCCCCCGCCCCCAAGTCCATGCAAAAACTGAGAGTTCCCTCCTTTAAAACTTGTGGATTCAAAAAATAAAGTATTCAAAAAGAGCGACCCTCAATCATTTGTAATAACCTCCAAGGCAGAGAACGCTTTATCTATCACTTGAACTCGAACCATCAAAACAAGCTTGCTTGCCTCTAATGAACTTATAAAATTTGCGGAGGAAAATGAGCTTCCATGTAGGCTGCAGGTCTAGCTTCTGATTTATGTGCAACTTCATCTACACACTTTTACATGATGTGAACTACAATAGAGTTCAGTGGAGTACAGTAATTTGTGTTATAATCCATCACATATAGAATCACATAGTATTTTCATCCTCCATCACAACAAGCTCACAAATTCAAATCCAGCACTTCATCCATGAACTTCATGTTTAGGCTTTGGTTTCTCCAAGTTTGATAGAAACGCAACATCCAAGCTTCATTATAAATGTTGAGATAATAAATCATTATGTTGATTGGGGAGAGATAAATCTCTCAAACAATGTACAAAAATGCATCTTCATAGGGTATGATTTAAATAGAGAGGATACAAATTGTATAATCCATCCAACAAAGGATTTATTTTCATTAGAGATGTTGTGTTTGATGAGAATGATTCTTGGTTTGAAAGTGAATGCAGGAACATGAAATCGCCATATGAATTGGAAGAAGAATTTCCAAGCCTCAACAAGCAGGAGCCAAGCACAATTGAAGACATCAACTCAGATGATGAGAACACCATCATTTTGTAAGAGTTCAAAGAATGGAAATCAAAAGGCAAGGCCAACATGAAGAGGTTGGAGGACATACGTGAATCATCCAACCAAGCCTTAAGGAGATCACAAAGAGAGAGTAAGAAGGCAATCAAATATGGGTATGATAGTTCATTGGTTACTAAGCATTCCATTTATGTTGGTAAAGATTTATCACTTGAAGAACCTTCTTCATATGAAGAAGCAAGTACCAAGTCAAAAGGGAAGGAGGCTATGGATGAAGAAATAGAAGCACTCCAAGAGAATGACACTCGGGAGCTAGTACCCAAGAAAGCATCAATGAAGGTAATTGGTTCTAGGTGGATATACAAAATCAAAAGAAACTCAGATGGATCCATAAATAGGTATAAAGCTAGACTTGTGGCTAAGGGTTTTGCACAAACCCAAGGAGTAGATTATGAAGATACATTTTCACCTATGGCTAAAATGCCAACCATCAGAGTCTTGATAAGTGTAGCTGCATCTAGGAATTTGAACATGTATCAAATAGATATGAAAAATGCTTTTCTCAATGGCTAGATTTCATAGGAGTTTTACATAGTTCACTGACATTTGAGTGCTTGTTTGCTGAAATTCTTCTTGGACAGCACCTCCATCATCTTTGCAATCCTCTTCAAGAATCGTCTCTTTCCCTTTGTCTCCAAACCATGGTCTTAGCTCATCAAATACCACATCTCATGAGACTCGTAGCTCCTTTGTCACCGGATTGTAGCACCTATATCCCTTTTGCTCCGATGAATATCCAATAAAAATACATTTTCGGACTTTGCCTCCATCTTTGTCCTTAGTTCTTGAGGGATGTGAACATAACAGACACATCCAAAAACTTTGAGATGTGTAAGGTCAGGTTTCTTACCGGAATAAACCTCCTCAGGAGTTAGATTATGCACTCCAACCATTGTGCACTTGTTCATCAAATAAACAGCCGTACTAGCTGTTTCAGCCCAATAGTTTAGTGGCACCTTCATCTCGTTGAGCATGCATCTTGCAACCTCTGTGATATGTCAATTTTTCCTTTCAGCTATTCCATTTTGTTGAGGTGTGTACCTACATGTAAATTGTCTCTTGATGCCATTTTCATAAAGAAAATCTGAAAATTCTTTGGAGAATTATTCTCCTCCTCCATCGGACCTCAAGGTCTTTATGTAGCGTCCTGTTTCCTTTTCTACTTGTGCTTTAAATCTCTTCAACATGGAGAACACATCTGATTTATGTTTTATGCAAAACATCCAAACTTTGTATCAAGTCGAGGACATTCCTTGCCACATAGTTGCTCTTCTTGAATGGTTGTCGAGTTTGCTTTCCTAGTTGGCATGCTTCACAAAACTCATGTAGTGCAGCATCATTGAACCTTGGAAGACCTCTTACCACTTCATGGTTGCTCATGTCCTTGAGCTTGGGAATGTTGATATGTCCAAACCTTTTGTGTCACAAATCGATTTCAGCAATCCTCTTGTTTCCAAACTGAATATACGTCACCTTTCCATGTGGTTGTTGAATGTCCAAAGTGAACATCCTTCCTTCTTTCCTTCCTTGAGCAATGACCTTGAATCCTTCTTTTGGATTCTTTATAAAGCAGCCTTTTTCATTGAAGATAACATGATATCTCCAAGCTTGATATCTCCAACATGCTCAATTGCGTGTTGAGTTTCCTCGCCGGTCTCCACACATCCTTTTCCACTTGGAGCTTGTAGCTTTGTGAATAAATCTCCTTGGCATGTCATATGGTTGCTACAACCTGAATCTATGAACCATTTTTGGTCATCACTTCTTGAGTTGTTGTAGTCATGCTTCATGGCAAGCATGGTTTGTTTGTCTCCTTCACTTGATGTTCTCGCATAGTTATTTTGGCTCCTTTGATTGCCTCCATTCATCCTTCCATTCTTTTGCCAACAATCATTTGCATAATATCCTAGCTTACCACAATGATAACATGTTATACCTTTATGAGCATTGTATGAACCTCGACCTCTTCCTCTATTTCTTCCTCGACCTCTTCCATGTGTGTTGTCATTTGAGTTGTCCTTGTTATCCTCTGAGTTGTTTTGGCTGAAATTTGTGTTGTTGTAGCTTCTTCCTCTTCCTCTCGAGCTTCCTCTTGAGTTCCTTCCCCTACCTCTTCCTACATATAACATTTGACTATGGTTGTCCTTACCTTTGTTGCCTTCTCCTTGTTGAGCTACCTCTTCAGGCACAAGATTTGGTATAATCTCATCGAATGTTGGTAGAGGATCTCTATAAAGAATGTTTGTGATGAGGGGCTTCCACTTTTCTTAACTCCTCAAGCCATTGAGGGCTGTTTGGACGATGTCTTCCTCTTCTATCTTGCATCCAACTAATGCTAGCTGATCTCGAAGCTCCTTGATCCTCAATGTATACTCACTAATGCTTTGGTTTGAGCTTTTCTTCATGTTGTTGAGCTCATTCTTGAGTTGCATCCTTCGAGACCTTGTTGAGGTAGCATAGACCTTCTCCAATGCTTCCCAAACTTCCTTGGCTGTTTCTAAACTTTGCACATGACCAATCATAGTGTTAGAAATAACTTGTGAGATGAGGAACATCACCCTTCGATTCCTCTCTTCCCAATCAGCAAATTGTCTCCTTTGTGTCGGAGTAATGTTGGGATCTTCAAGGTCCACCGGTTGTGGATCGTCTCCACTAACTAGACTCCATAAACCTTTACCTTTAAGGTAATTTATCATTCTATACCTCCAAGACTGAAAATTATCTTTGTCTAACTTCTCAACTTGTTGTCCTAAATCAGCCATTGAAAACTTCCAAGATTGAAGTTTACCTCAAGTATTGTGTGGCACTCTTCCTTGACTTTACGAAGCTCCCCCTTGATTTGTAGCTTCTCCTTTGCTTCTCTTCAGTTCCAATGCTTTGCCTCTTCAAAATCCAATGCTCTGATACCAATTGTTAGAGAATTACTCTCCTATTCGTAGTGGAAAGTGTAGAAGATCTTCTCAGGATCAAGACTCTTGCCAACAACAGAACCTTCAAATGAAAACTCATACCAACTGAAAAATGCAATGAACTAGAAACTTTGGTCACTCAAACTAGACACCTAGAGCTTTCAAATGAGCTATCAAACATGCAATTTGGAGTAGATTTGGTTGGCAAATCTTTGATTCAAAAGAGGCTACCTGTTCACTCAGTTAGGCTGAAAACTCGACTTCACTAAAACCTGAATAATTCATAGAGCATAACGAATTTCATAAAGCTCTTTTCGATAGAGGCAATATTTGAGATAAGCTTTCCAACCAATGTTTAAACACTAAAATTGGATACATATATTGAGAGATATGACTCTCACAAGTGGACTACCCAAAAATGGGTGTGCGGTTGGACATACTCTATGATAGTGAACTAAATGAAATGACTCAAAACAAATGAAGTAGCTACAAGGGGGCTTCCACAGCTTCTTCCTCTCTCCTTGAGTGGCCTCCCTTGCCTTTTTTATAGCCAAGTGACCAAAATCTCTCATGATGAGTTTGAGATCTCTTGTCCATCATTTCTCCACTACTTTGAACAGCCACTCCTCTTACAGTTGAGTTTTTGGATTTGATTCTCTTTTGAATGATTCTCTTTTGGCCTCCACTACTTGCTGAAGTAAATGCTTCTATTTTTCATTTTTGTATTTTCCTTCTACTTGAAGAAAATCCTTTTTGCAAAAATATATACGAGATTACTTCTTTATTTTTAACACAAGATCAGGTCTAGTGAATGTAGCATAAATTAATGAACCAATTATGCTTCTATATAGTGTAATATCTTGTATAGCCTCTCCTTGACGTGCAATCAACTTTGTATTAGGCTCTGTGGGCTGGGAAAGTGGCTTACAACCACTCACACCAAGCTTGTATAGCACATCCAACAAGTATTTTCTTTGAATCAACAAGTACTTTCTTTGTATCCACAACTTGATAAATAATCCACTAACCTCTCACTCCAGGCCCTTGGGGCTTGCTTTGGTCCATATAATGCTTTCCTTAGCTTGCAAATATGATTTGGGTACCTCATACTAGCAAATCCTTGAGGTTGGCTCATGTAGACTACTTCTTCAAGCTCTCCATTGAGGAAGGCATTCTTCACATTTAAATGATATAAGCTCCATTTCCTTGATATGGCCACTGCAATCAAAGTCCTTATTGTTGGCATCTTATCTATGGGGCTTAAAGTTTAATCATAATCTATCCCGTAGCTTTGGGAGAAGCCTTTTGTCACCAACCTTGCTTTGTACTTAGCAATGGAACCATCTGAATTTCGCATAATTTTGTAAACCCACTTATTACCTATCACCTTCATGCCTTCTTGAGCTGGTACAAAGCTCCAAGTATGGTTCTCATCAAGTGCTTTGAGCTCTTCCTTCATTGCCTCGTTCCATTCCTTGCAATCCTTAGCTTCTTCATAACTAGTTGGTTCTTTGTACTTGATTACCTGAGTCATGTATGCGTAATGCTTTGCAATGAAATTATCATATGTTAGCCTTTATACTGGATATCTTACACTTGAAGACCTTCTTTCACTTCCTTTAGGTGTTTTTGCCATATTCTTTCTTTGTTTTGCCGCTCCTGGAGTTTAAATTTCTTCTATCTCTTCATCTTCCAACATGCTCTCGTCCACATAGCTTCCTTCTTCAATTGAAAACTTCTCTTTTCCTTTGACTTTGCTTTCTTCAGAGTTGGTATCTCTTTCCCTAAGCCTTCGAGGCCATGGTGAGGGTGTCCTTGTGTTGCATGAGTTTCTTGGACCAGTTAAATCCATGCTTTCTTGAACTCTATCATCATTCTTCAAAGTTGTCTCACCTATGTCTTCAATCTGCAATGGACTTGTGCATGCATGCTAAGGCTTCAACTCATCAAAGACAACATCCCTACTTACCTGCAACTCCTTAGTGATGGGATTATAGCATTTATACCACTTTTGTTCCATAGAATATCCCCAAAAATACACTTTTCAGATTTGGCATCTAACTTTGACCTCAACTCTTGAGGTACATGTACATAGCATATACAACCAAAGATTCTAGGATGTGAAATGCAAGGTTTTCTTACCCTCCATGCTTCCTCAGGGGTCAGATGATGTATACCTAATGTGGGACATCTATTCATGATGTATGTGGTTGTATATGTAGCCACTCCCCAATAACAATGCGGAATATTCATTTCATTGAGCATACACCTTGCTACCTTTGCTATGTGTCTGTTCTTTCTCTCTACTACCCCATTTTGTTGATGGATGTACCTGCATGTAAATTGTCTTTTGATGCCATTGACCTTCAAACATTCAAAAAATTCATGGGAGAAGTACTCTCCCCCTCCATCTAATCTCAAAAATTTGATAAATTTTCCAGACTCCTTCTCCACCTATGCTTTGAATTTCTTGAAGTAGTGGAACACATCTGATTTGTTTCTAATGCAATACAACCATACTTTTCTTGAAACTTCATCAATGAAGGTTACAAAATACCTATTTGCAACAAGGTAAGCTTCTCTTGTTGGACCCTAAACATCCGTGTGAATCAGATCTCAAACATTGGCACTTACATAGGTACTCTTCTTGAAGGGTAGCCTTGATTGTTTTCCTTGTTGGCAAGCTACACAACTTTCATGCAAAATTTTAGATGTAAAATTTGGTAGGCCACTTACCAAGCTCCTCCTTTGCATGTCCTTGAGCTTTTTTAGGTTGATGTGACCTATTCGTTTATTCCATAGATCCAAATCTGCTATCCTCTTGTCTCCATATGTGACATACATTGAATGGTGTGGCTGATATATGTCCATTGTGAACATTCTCCCTTGCTTCTTTCTTTTTGCTATGAGCTTGAAACCTACCCTTGGATCCTCAACAAAACATCCTCTTTCATTGAACCTAACTTGATAGACTATTTCTACCATTTGGCCTATCGAAATCAAGTTTCTGGTAATAGTAGGGACATGTAATACCTTTGATAAGCACTTTGCTATTTGATTTCCTTCCACACTAATATTTCCCACATGGTGAATGGTATGCTCTGTGTTATCACCTGTTTCCACATGCCCTTGATGCTTTCGAACTTGCAAATTACTAAAAAATTCCTTTCGACATGACATATGATTGCTACATCCACTATCTACATACCATACATCTTCACTAGCTTGAGTTGTATCTTCACCATACCTCATGGCAAGTAAATAATCATTCCTTTGGATGGATGATGTGTTTGCATAATTACCTTGTCCTCTATAATTGTTTTGATTCCCTTGTCTTTGAGCTCTATGATAGCATTCATTTGCAAAATGACCGGGATTACCACATACAAAGCATCCATTTGAAGTGGGTTGTCCTCTTCCACCAAATCGTGCAACTCTTCCTCTATTTGTGGCTCTTGCACCTCTTTGACCTGCATTTTCGTGTTTTCCTTGACCTCCTTGGTTGCTTTGATATCTTCGTCTTCCTCTTGTAGCACCTTAGTTGTGTCTTCCTCTTCCTCTACTTGCATACAACAATTACTCTTGGTTATCCTTGGCATTATGACCACAAAGGTTTATCTCCTCAATCACCATGAGAGTGATTAGTTGATCAAAATAAGGAAGAGATTCCCTTACATACAGTGACGTTGTGAGAGCCCTCCATTTTTCATCACCCCTAAGTCCATTTAGGGTGTGGGCAACAAGATCGCTTTCATCTAGGGCACAACTGATTGACCCTAGTGCATCTGCAAGCTCTTTAACCTTTAATATGTAATCATTAGTATTATTTAGCGCATTCTTGAGCTGAATTTTTCTAGCTTTTGTGGAGGTTGAGTACAATCTCTCCAAGCACTCGCACACCTTGTTCGATGTATCCAAATCTTGAATATGCCCTACCATAGAGTTTCTAATATGCTGAGATAAAATGAAAATGACCCTTTTGTCCCTTTCATCCCACTCTCTTATGAATCTTCTCTTGTCATTGGTTGGATTTACCTCATCTATGTAGGGTTTTGGCTCTCCACCACTCACAAGTCCCCACAAAACTTTCCCCATCAAAAAATTGCTTTTTCTAAATCGCCATGGTTGGTAGTTTCCTTTTTCGGGCTTCTCAATTTGAGCATTGAGATCAGCCATGGTGCCTCCTAGATCTTTTGAACCTCCCTCTTGATGCAATGAAGTTGAAAAAGATGGCTTTTACCTCAAAAAATAGAGCTACTCCTCTTGATGAAGCTTCGGCATTGATTTGATGATGTACTTGCTTCCCCTTATTGTTGATGTGCCTGTTCTTTGCTTCCTTCCATCAAACTTTGATGAAGTCTTTACTTCACTTTAGTAGCTCCTTCTTCTCTCTTTGATACTCCACTTATAGCTCTGATACCACTGTTGGAGGACAAACACTCCTATGTGCACAACAAAAGCAAATGAACCCTCCTAGGATCCTAAAATGTTTCTAACATAAGCTCTATATTTTCTAAGTTTCTCTCACTACATGCAGAGACTGAATATGAAGCTTGGCAAGATTAAATTGGACTTAAATGACTTTCAAATGAGAGTAAAATCACTCCATTTGGATACTGGATGATGCCTCAACCAGCTGCAACAAAACAGATAACTTGATCTCTTCTCAGAGTACTAGCTAACTACACAGACATTGATCTGGACATTTCTATGCACATGTGCAAGTACTAAACCCGAGACTTATACCACTAAAAGTAGAACCTATAAGCTTTCCAAAAAGACAAAAATCATTGAAAATATATTCCGAATGAAGGAGAAACAACAATTACAAGATGGGGGGTCTCCCAAAATCATCTAGATAGATAGAGTGCAGAGAATACCTAGTAGGGGGGTGTGCTTAAGCAAGGGGGCAGCTTGGGCATGTATTACCATGACACTAAGTCATAATACAACTCATTAGAGGTTTTGAAGACCACATACAAACCTCTTTAACCAATCAAACGCATATACATGTCAAAAGTGAGGTCCAATCACATCAAGAGGTGAGCTAAATCTTCTCTAATCAACAAGTTTCAATTTGGGGCATGTTCCCACACTCTTGAGCTTGATAAACTTTCAACAAAATTAACTCCATTCTTCGAGAACAAATCACTTGCTTCATACTCATATAACTTGCTACAATTAGCCATAAACGTTCGACAGATAGACAAACCTAAAAAGCATCTTTGAGCAATACCTTGAAAATATTGGTAGTTGATTTAGTGCAAAGTGCTCTTCTTGAATATGATTAGTTAACTCTTCACGTGAAAGAATGGTATAATGCATTTTACGTATACCCAAAGGCATCATTACCAAATAAATTATCAACATGTTGTAGAGATTTTACTTTTATCCTTCTTATATAATAGATTGCATGCACATTTCCCGTTGCTCTATACTGATTTGATGACCATGAAGGATGTGTATAAAAAACGCTAGACAGAAATCACAATCTACCCAAATTTAATCATAAGTATGATCATTCAGACTTTCATATGAAAAACCTTTTCAGTAATATGTATTCTTTTTCATCTCTCCAATTTATTGCAAATCAAAATCATCACAACGTGCTCTTGAAAGCATATCCATAATGGGATTATTTTGCTCTACAATGTATACAAAGTCTAGATTTACGACCTCAATTTATCAAATCCATCTAAGCTTAAAGATATGCCTCTAACTTAACATCTTTGGAGAATCTTGTCGTAAATATGAACATGCGTTTCAACAAACTTCATGCAATCATTACTATCAAAACATCCTTCACATTATCAACACATTTTCAACACATAGTCAAAAGATGAGACATTTATGTCAACAATTAAATCATGTACAATTCGATTTTTGAGTAAGAATTTGGAACTTCATGAGGATTTTTTTTTTCATAGCTTCTTTTCTGAAAGATTCAAAAGGATTCTTTATATACTTTTCTTGTTTGCAACTTTAGAGAGTTAAGTTAGTAGTCTTTCATAGAGGTCGTGTTAGATGCATTGAAGATTCAAAGTCTTATAGAGTCTAAGGCAAAGAACATTAAAAACGACCTTTTATGTCGTATTTTTTGAATGAAGATTCCTTTTGGAAGCAATGATTTATGACTACTTTCATCTTTATATTAAGTGAAAGCCTCTTCTATTTTTTCATTCATTTGCCTACATGTAGTTAATCACCTGCTCCGTAAAGCTGTTAAGGACTTTGAGGGTGATTCCGTTTTAAGTTCACAAGTCGATTATGGACTACATGGAAAGAGCATAATTGAAGATCTCACTTGGTGAGGGCATCAGCAATAGTTTGGGAATTTCTTTGTAACCTCTCTTGTGTCTTGTTCTAAAGGGACAAAGAGTTGCAATCTAGGATTGCCATCTATAGGGGGGAGATGCTTTCTCCCTACTCGGTTTTTCTTGGATTCTACCAAGGTATGGTAGCTCCACCTCTCATGTCATCAATATTTACCCTTAGCCTTGGGTTAAATGTAGCAATGAGTTTCTCCCTTTTTCTGAGATCAAGCCACCAATAGTCTCTCTTAGAAAAGGTAGATGGTAAGGAAATGGTTCCTTCACGGTCTTATAATTAGTAAGTGCAAATTCCTCCCAAGAAACCATATCCTTGTCATATTTGAAAATGCAGAGATGGCTTTTCAAGCCATTCAACCTAGAGTTTTTCAAGCCATTCAACCTAGAGTTTGGCGTAACTTTCACACGACGTTATGTTTTTTTTTTAAGTGCGTTTGCAACATCATCCCTAAAAAATATAAGCTCTTGCTTTTCTAATATGGCTTTATTACGGAAATTATGGTCTTGATGTGTCTATCACTCGTATCCAGGGAGAGTTTTTGGGGGCAGATTTATGAGGTCACCACCTACTTCCAAAATGCTGAATGGAACCTCATTATCTATGTTGATGGTGACCTCGATAAAGACCTTCCCTCCAGCATCAATATCAAGATCTTTGGAAGCAACAAACCATATCATGGAATTTTTCAAATGTGTGTTTTAGTGTGGAGGTTGAGGACATAGGATTTAAGAACTACCCCTTGTAACAAAAAACCTAGAAAGATAATCACTCTGGAGGTACATTAGTGACCCAACCAATTTTGGTGGTAGACTTGAGCGACTGAGTGCTTGGCTTAGATAAGTCTTCTTTAGATAGGAAGAGGGTGAAGAAAATACAACTTTGAAAATATGATTCTGGTAGCTTCGTCAATGTTCACCATAGAGGATGGGATTGACTTAAAGGCTCTTCAAGTGAGGGGCGTTCTCACCAAAACAGGTAGTTTTGGAAGACAAAATTAATAGAAGGTTGGAAAAATAAGTTGACCTCTTGGAATATCTAGGAGGGATGAAATATCTAGCAGGGATTAAGAAAATGACAAAGCACAAGAGAGTTATTCCCATGGTAAGGATGATAATCAACATAAATATACCGCCAGAAAAGAAGAAAATGAAAATGAAAGATTAAGAGAGCATGTACCTTGAAAGGTAAGGTCGTTTTGGAGTTACCATGGAAGATCCCTTAGAATGGGAAATTCCCCTCCGACTATGATCTAACATCTAAGAAAAAAGGAACTCGGGAGAAACAAGATAGCTAGGGACTGAAGCCTAACAAGATAATTAGGGACTGAAGCCTAACTGAAGTCTCACTTGTTTAAAGCTTTTTTTTTTTCCAAATGGACACATCAGAAGAACTACTGATGTCGTGAAGGGATATGGATAGGAACCTAAATATGGATTTTGATCTCCATATCCTTGATATCCTTTGTTAATATGGATAGGAACCTAAATACTTGATTTTGATCTCCATATCCTTTGTAGCACTTTGACGCCTAACTGAAGCAATGACGGCCTTTCCTCTCACTTGTTTAAAGTTTTTTTTAAAGATATATCCGTTCATGCAAACGTTCTTCCAAGTGGATGTTCACGAGCTGTTGCGAAGAAGTGAAAAAGTTGATACGTTTTCTAAAATCACAAGTATGATAGCTCAGAGTGAGTCACATAGTTGGAATAAAATTCAAGAATTTGGAAAAGGGCAACCTTTCCCACATCCAAGACAAGGCACACATCTAGGGAAACGGTACACTCTATAGTAATGGTTAATCAAGGAACATTCACTAACGAGTCAAGAAAAGTGAAAGCTTTAACATAGTTTGTCTAGGGAGAACGAAAAATCAATTTCAATTTATTTGATTTGAGGGCATTACTGACTCAAATAAGTCACCACGAGAGTTGAGCCAGGTTTGGAAAACTCGTAGAAAGCCATACCAATTAGTGTGATCCAAGATAAGTGAGAAATAAACTAACATTGATTTGTGGAAAAAACAAGAAGTGCACGGGTGTTACATGGGAGCTCAAGTATACTTCGACCTTTTGAAGAAGTGAGAAGCATGCAAGTTGGTCAAATACACCACATGGTACCTAGTTCATTAGGTAGAACAAATACAATAAAGTTTTAATTTGTGAGTCTGATTGGGAGGCTCCCATGTACTTAGATCGAATAAATAAGCAATTAGTGAAATTTAGGAAACTTATAATGTAAAACTTTTCCTCATTCCCTAGTTCAGTTTAAATGTAGAGTATTGTGAGCATCAAGAAGATACCATGGGTATCCTTGCTACATGTGCACATAAGATGAATAACCTTGTTAGCAAAATGTCACAATCGGAGAATAATCTTCTTCTACTTCTTCTATTAAGTAAAGGGAATATACAATCGTGACCTAATACAACGATACAACAAGTACAATATATATGAAGAATGATAAATAAATAAAGGTTCATAAATTTAGGTAGTGATGTGTGTGGACACACTAGAATTGTTGGGGCATTTTTTTCCCTCTTACGGAGGTTTTTTTCCCTGGCTTGTATATATGCCTATAACCCTAAGGGTAACTTATCTTTGTACTTTCTATAGGTAATAGATTTAGTATTGTGTTTTATGCTCCAAGCTTCTTCTTCTTCCTTATGTCGTTTGCATGCTTTCACACACCTCGAACTCCAACAATTGGTTTCAGAGCAGGTTGCCACTTCATCTAGGGCATTGTCGACACTCCTTGGTTAGATTCTCAAAATCATGAGAAATTTGTTGAGTATACTCAAAGTGATTAGGAGATCAAAACTACTTTGCTGCATGGGGTCGAAATCACAATCTGAGCTTGTTTCGGCCTCCGAATGCACTATCATAGTGCTTGTGCAAGCACTTTTCTCTCTTTGTGTCAAAGATATATATAGGTTTTAGTTCACTAGTATAAGCGTCTCAAAGTTTGCTATAGGTATAGTGGAACTCGTAAGGGTAGTTCTATTCATTTGTGTCAGATATAGTCATTTTTCTGCATCTGGGTATTTTAGTGAATGGCCATGGCTCGAAGCAGTGATGTATTCCGTATGTTTCTTGTTGAGGATAAGTTGGATGGTAGCAATTACCCATTGTAGGCTTATATGATGCATCATGTATTGGTTGCAAAGGGACTATGCAATATATGTAGGGCATTGAAAGATGTCCTATTTCACATGCAAACACAGCTCTAGAAGGTGATGCAAATGACATTGAAGATGGTGATATTCTTCATGTTCCTATTCATGTTGCAGTTCATGAAGCACCTTCTGTAGAGAAAATTTGTTGGGATGGCAAAGATGCTCAGTCACATGCATTGATAGCCTTATCTATCAAACGTGCCATTATTCCTCACATTCGCTCTTGCAGAACAACTAAAGATGCTTGGGTTACACTTACCACTTTATACTAGCCAAGGAATGAGGCTCGTGTTGCTTACCTCTGAAACTTGTTGGAGAGTGAGCACATGAATGAAGGGATTCCATAGACAATATTTTGACAAAGATTAAAATTTGGAAGAAAGAATTGAATTTTTATGACGAAGTCTTGCCTGAAAGTTCACTTGCATAGACTGTTCTAAATGATCCTCCTAATTGAAGTTAGAGTTTTGCTTCTACTCTTGGTTTGATAATGAAAGGCAATCCAAATTCCTTAACATTTGAGGATTTACTCTCTGTTCTATTGTAGGAAGATCGGCCTAGGCAGAACAGGTCGATTATGCATGTTGCATATCAAGCTTTCCTAGGTAGTTAGAAGGGAAAAGGTAAATGGAGCTCTTCTACTAGTAAGCAAAAATCTACTATTTCTACATAATCAAAGAAGGAAGATAGAGATGAAAAGAAAACAGAAAAGCAGAGATTGTTTTGTGAATACTGTAAAGGAAATGATCATGTCAACAAGAGCTATCCAAAACTAGCTGCTAAAGAGGCAAGGAAGAAAGATGCTAGAATGGTTGTTGTAGAGGCCTCTACACCCAAAACGGAGTCTCTCTGTCTTGTGCAAAATGAAGAATGGGCATTTACTACTATTCAGAGTTTTGATCCATCTTCACATGGACAATATATGTTTGTAATAGACTTAGATGTTTGGTACTCTGAGAGTGGGTCAACCAAACACATTACCTTGCAACATAGTTTCTTCACTTCACTTGAGCTTGCCCCTATAGGGAATACTATCATCTGCACTGAAAACCCCTCTTATCCTCTTATGGGAGTTGGTAAGATCATTATGAATACCACTAATGGTAGTTCTTTTTCATTTTTGGATCCTTTATTCGTGCTAGGGTCAAGAAGAAGATGTTATGAGTTTTAATTTTAGCCAAGATTGTCTTGGTTGTGAAATTTGTCATGGGTTGTATAAGCCCATTGACTATGAAAAATCTATGGATGATTCAGCATGTGGAGTACATCATTCTCAGGCTTTCTCAGATGTAAAGCCTTGGCATGCATGCTTTAGTCATCTAAATTTTGCTAGTTTGCTAGGGATGCATAAAACTGAAATGGTGTCCTCTTTCTGCAAACTTGAGGCACTTGGTGAACATGTATGTGAAGGCTATATTTTGGGCAAAATGCAATCTTTCTCCTCAAAGAACTTGGAGAAGCTTGTAGGAGGTAGAAAAGTGCATTTCGAAGCGACAAAGTTTGGTTTATCCAACTGGCACAAGACCAGCCCTTGAGCTTACGGAGACTCAAATAGACCTTATAGGCATGCAATAAGTGCAAAGAAATGCACTATGTACTTTGGAGCATCAAGGAGAAAGAGTCAATACAAAATAGATAGGTTTGTGTGTTGACTAGCTCAAAAAACTTACTATCTATGGAAGAGACAATGAACTTCAAATGCCCATAGCGAGCAGCGTGATTACAACTAGAAAAAATCCTTTTATGGGAGTGATACACATAGGGTTGAGTATATATAATGTGCAAAATTATAATGAATAAGAAAAATATGCTATAGGAATGAATCAGAGACTCATCCGTGGTACCTCCTATTTTTCAAGAATACATAGAGATTGACCCCGAGATAGAAAAATTGAGCTTTCTCCCAATGTATTGAATCAAATGTAATGAAAATGTAAAGGCATAACCTAGAGACTAGTGCCTTTGCAATGAGCCATCGTACACTCACTTTGGAGCTCTGTGGAGAGAGCAGCAACCTCTGCAAAATTACTGTTAGTGAAGAAGATGATGTAGAAAATCGAAGGAGCAATACAATGATGGTCACAAGTGTATGTATATTGCTTCCATGTATTGTACAAGTGATTTCAAGTCTTTATATAGACTCTAAAAGTGTTCCAAAATTTTTACAAGTGGATTTTGAATTCAAATGAAGGTGGGAATGGTTGTTGGAGGGAATCAATTCACTTTCTTACAATCTAGGAAAAGTGAAGATCTAGTTTGATCTACTTCTAGGTGATTCATTGCTTGATTGAATGAAACCCAGCCACCACAAATTCGTGGGATTTGGGCTCTCTCTATCTACTTTTACATGTTTAAAGCTCAAGGCTTTTACAATGGTAAAAGTTCCATGAAAAATATATATTTTCTTTTAAGTACAATAGGTGAGTGTAAATAAAAGAACTCTCCAATGTATATTCTTTCAACGTGATATCCTTTGATGTAGATCAAATCCACCTCAAGCATAGTGTAAGCTTGATGTTCCAACATCTCTCCCTCAAGCTAAATTATTCTTGAGTCTTCATTCTCTGATAGGTTGAATACCTTCCATAGCTTTGAATCTAGAAAGCTTTATTCCATCAAGTGCCTTCATCATCATATCTACTACTTGCTTTTCAGTCGGAACAAAAAAAATGTCATTCTCCTTTGCCATGAGCTTCTCCCTGATGACGTGGTAATGCACCTCTATGTGTTTGGTTTTTGTATGGAAAATAGGGTTTGCCTCTAGATGCATGGAAGTTACATTATCTCTAAATATGTGAGGTTTGGAACTCACAAGTCTCAAATCTGTATACAATGCCTTTAACCATATTGCCTCTTGAGTTGCTATGATCAAACCTCTGTACTCTGCTTCAGTCGAGGATAAAGCAATTGTTGGTTGCTTCTTTGAACTCCATGACACTAGCTTGAAACCTGCAAATGCTAAGTAACTGGAAGTACTTCTTCTATCTTCCTTAGCTCCTGACCAATCTGCATTTAAATAGATTTTGATATGCAAATCTAAAGAGTCAAAATAGAATCTACTTTCATTGACTATACCTTGGAGATACTTCACTAATCTCTTAGTTGCATCCATGTGTGGTCTTCTTGGCGAGTGCATGAATTGACTAAGCACTCCCATACTATATAATATATTTGCCCTTGTATGAGTAGCATATATCAAGCTACCTACCAAGCTTTGATACTCTTTAATGTCTTCAATCTTCTCACCTTCATAAACACTAAGTTTATGATTCATCTCCAAAGGTGTACCTACAAGTTTAGTGTTTTCCATTTTGAACATCAGAAGTAGATCTTTAATGTATCTTCTCTAAGTGAAATACATTCTTTCATCTGGGTATATCACCTACATACCTAGGAAATATGTGAGCTCACCTAGGTCACTGATTTTGAGCTCCTCTTGAATGTGTCTCTTGATCCTTTGAATGCCATGGAGATCATCACCTGTCACAATAATATCATCTACATATACAAATAGAAAGATAACCTCATCATGTTTTCTTTTTTATGAATAGAGAAGGATCTGAGTTGCTTGGTCTGAATCCTTGATCTTGAAGGTATGTAACCAACCTATAATTCCAAGCTCCAAGACCTCTGCAAACATAAGATGGATGATTAGGGTTTTCAACACCTGGTGGTTGTGACATGTATACCTCTTCACTTATCCAAAAATTTAAGAATGCATTGTTCACATCAAGTTGGAGGAGTCTTCAATTCCTTGCAGCAACTACACTTATCAATGTCCTGCTTGTAGTCATCTTTGCAACCGGTGAGAAATGTCTCCTCATAGTCTATACCATGCGTTTGAGAGCATCCCTTGGCAACTAATCGTGCCTCATACATACAAACTGATCCATCTAAATTTTTTTTAACTTTATACACCCTTCTACAACCAATTACCTTTTGATTCGACGACATTGGAACCAAATCCCAAGTGTCCATCTCCTTCAATGCATCTATTTCTTCTTTCATGGCCTTTTCCCAATTAGGGTATCACCTTGCCTCTTCATACATTGAGGTTTCTCTCAAATAAAGTCTTTTGCCAAGTAGATTGAATGCTTTGTAACAAATGTGGAATCATATCTATACCTTTCTAGGTATTTCTTCTCTCTTGTTGATCTTCTAGGTGTTTGTTTAGAGCATTCTCCAACCTCTTGCACCTTTTCTTTGCCTCTTGACTTCCATAGGTTGTAATCCTTTTCTCTTTCATCTTGGTGATCGTCTATATCACTACTTGGATCCTGAACCTGTGTATCATGCTTGCTTCCTAATTGATCAGAATCAGAATCAAGATCATATGGTAGAGTTACCTTGTGTTTGTCTTCATCATACCAAGACCTGTGTTCTTCAAACACAACATCTCTACTTGTAGTGAATCACTTGGCTGAAGGGTTATAGAACATATAACCCATCGGAGTTGAATCGTATCCAATAAACACTACCTTTGGTGCCCTTTCATCTAGCTTACCTCTTATTTGTGATGGTACATCAACATAAGATAAACAACCAAAAACCTTGCAATGTCCAAGACTAGGTTTTCTTCCATGCCACGCTTCATAAGGAGTCATACCTTGAAGTGATTTGGATGGTAGTCTTTTGACAAGGTACACAACAGTTGAAATAGCTTTTGCCCATAGATAATGTGGCAACTTCTTCTCTTCAAGCATTGTTTAGGCTGATCCAACTAATGTCTTGTTTCTCCTTTTTGCATTTCCATTTAGTTAAGGAGAGTACCTGGTAGTCACTTCCCTTTTCATACCTTTGTCCTGCAAGAACTCATCAAACTCTTTGGAGGAGTATTCTCGCCCTCCATCACATCTAAGCTTATTTAGTGATCTACCTTTATGATTCTCCACATGTGTTAGATACTTTTTGAAGCAATCAAACCTTTCATTCTTACTCTTGATAAAGTAAAGAATAGTCCATTTACTATGGTCGTCAATAAATGAGACGTAATACCTTGATCGTGCCAATGAAGATTCTTGACTTGGTCCCCATACATCTGTATGAACTAAGTCCAATTAGTTGTTGTGGATGTAGCCTTTGTGGTTGAATGGTTGTCTTTGTGCCTGCCCAATCTGACATGCATCACACCTGTTGATCATGTGTTGCTTTGATATATTCGGCAGTCCTAGAACACTTTGATCCCTACATATATCCTTCAAGGTTCTTTCATTCACATGAGCAAGTCTCTTATGCCACACTTCAAGATTACTTAGGGTTTGAGACCCAAAATTGAATAGAGCTATGTACCTAGTTTTTCCTACTTTAAAAGTGAAGAGCCTACCATGCTTCTCACCTCTGGCTATCTTCTTGAAGCCTTGACATGGATTTTCCACAAAAGCTCCATGTTGGGTGAACCTAACTTGCAAGCCTTTTTCAACTATTTGGCCAACACTTATTAGGTTTTTAGTGATAGTGGGTACATAGAGAAACTTACTCAGAATGTTTGTCCGCCCATTGGAAGCTTTGACATTACCAATCGTCTCCCCATTGTGCTTTGTGTCATCCCTTGTTTGCACTTCATGTCCATGCTTTGGACTTTCCAAATCAGATAGAAGAGCAATGTTGCATGCAACATGATTGGAACATCCTGAATCGATGTAGAACAAATGATCATTTTCTTTACCTTCTTTGTGGCTTATATTCATGAGAAGCAATGAGTCTTCATGTGGTTGATCTTCTGAATAATTAATGTAGTCCCTTCTATGATAGGCTCTATTGTTATTGTTGAAGTTGTGTCCACCTCTACCTCTATTGTTGTCATATCCACCTCTTCCACTTCCTTTCTGGGTCTTCCCATTGAACCAACAATTCTAAGTGGTGTGGTTGGTCTTATTGCCTATGGCACAAGGTTGAACATTCTGACCTTTGGTTTTGTCTTGCTTTGGTCCTGTCTTCTTGCCTATCCACTTGCTCTTGCTTGCGAAGTTGTCTTGGGAAGTCTCTTCTTCATCTTCTTCTTTCTTCTTACCTTTCTGCTTCTTATCCTTCTTATCTACATATAGAGCACTAGTTGAATTACCATGATAGGACTTACCTTCCTTTATGCTATTGTTGGCCTCTTGATTGAAGAGTTGTCCAAGAAAGATGTTGAAGTCTGGAGTTTGCACATCCATGATGAGATCATAAGCCATCGTGAAGGATTCCCATTGCTTATCACTTTGAATACCTTTGTGAATTTTCCTCATGACAGCCTCTTCTTCAATCAACTCTGCAATGGATGCTAACCAATCCGCAACCTCCTTGACCTTGGTAACAAACTCCGTGATGGTTGGTTTAGGTGTCTTCTTCATTTGTTTGAACTCATTCCAAAGATGACTAGCAGAAAAGAAAGTCTCAAGGGCATCCCAAGTCTCTTGAGATGTCCTGCATCCTCTTATATGTGGTAATAGAAAGTCAGAGATAGAGTTTAGTATGTACGAACTTGCTTGAGCATCCCTTGTGCACCAAAGTGTGAGCTTATCTGCCTACTCTTGTGTAGGTCCTCCTTTGGATCTTGAAATAGGCATAGCTTCATCACCTGCTACAATTCCATAAAGCTTTCTACCTTGCAAAAAGGCCTCCATTCTAATTTGCCAAGTGGCATATTTGTGTCGATCAAGCTTCTTGATCATTGAGGGAAATCCGTCACCTATCTTGATATAGCTCTAATACCACAGGAAGAACTTGGAGAAGCTTGTAGGAGGTAGAAAAGTGCGTTTTGAAGCGACGAAGTTCGGTCCAGCCAACCAGCACAAGTCTAGCCCTTAAGCTAATGGAGACTCAAATAGACCTTATACTCATGCAATAAATGCAAATAAATACACTATGTTCTGTGGAGCATCAAGGAGAAAGAGTTGATACAAAACAGATAGGTTCGCATGTTGACTATCTCCAAAAACTTACTATCTATGGAAGAGACAATGAACTTCAAATGCCCATAGCAACCTCTGTGATTACAATTAGAAAAAATCCTTTTATGGGAGTGATACACATAGGCTTGAGTGTATATAATGCACAAAATTATAAGGAATAAGAAAAATATGCTATACGAATGAATCACACACTCATCGGTGGTACCTCCTATTTTTCAGGAATACTCAGAGATTGACCCCGAGATAGACAAACTTCAAAGAGGTTTTGTTTTTTGCTGAAAATCTATTAGCATGTTAAATGGGCACCCTCCACTCTAATCGAGGGGGGAATATATGTCTTCTACTTTTAATGTATTTCTGCAAGAATGTGGGATAAAACATCAATGTATAGTGACATATAAACATCAACAGAATGGATTTGCTAAATGGAAGAATCGGTTACTCATCCTGATGGTGAGATATATGGTCAAGAATTAGACTTTACCACATAAGTTCTTGCTTGAGGCTGTCATGTATGTAGCATATGTACTTAACAAGTCTCCCACTAAAGCATTGCAGTCTATCACTCCTTATGAGGCTTGGCATGGTCACAAGCTAGCCATTGCTCACCTGCATGTTTTTCGTACTCTGGCAAATGCAATAGTGCCTAGATAACAATGTACAAAATTGGATGATAACATAGTGAAATGTATTTTTGTTGGATGCAATTCTGAAAGAAAAGGCTATCGCCTATATCATCCATACACTAGATGCATTTTGGTTAACCTTCATGTTGTGTTTGTGGAAGATGCGCTTCAGCCATTACTTTCATGTACTAAGTATACATCACTTAGCTCCAAAGACATTTATGATAGTTTGTTGCCTCTTTTTTAGAGGTGGCCAATATATTGTTTGTCCTAATGAGGCAACTTCTCAACCTTTACAAGTTTCATGTGATGATGTAGATCATTCCATTTCTAAAACGGATTTACATGATGCACTTGTTCATGAAAGAAATGATATTGAGAAGGCAAAAGCTATGCCAAAATGGATACTGTAGACTTTGTGTGATAGCAAATTAGAAGCACCTCTATCATATCATACTCGCTCGGGCTCTCATAGTGAATCTTCTCCATTATATTTCTATGGTATGGTTGCCTCTAGTCTCTATGATGAGAATGAGCCTATTTCGATTGATGAAGCACAAAATTCTCAAAATTAGAGGAAAGTGACATAAAAACGAGGTACCATTTCTCATGATACCATCATACTCTGATTGCATAAAGACGAGGGCATTGGCACTAATTGGGTATACAAGCTGAAGCATAAGTCTGATGGAACAGTTGACAAGTATAAGTCTAGACCTATTGCAGAGGGTTATATGCAAAAAAGAGGCGTTGATTTTGATGAGACCTTTGCACCTACAAGCCCAATGACTACTATTCATAGCATCTGTGGACCTGCAGCTCATCATGGTTGGAATGTACATTAGTTGGACATTACAACTACATTTTTGAACGGTGACTTGGATCAAGAAGTGTATGTTTTCTAGCCCCATGGATTTGTGTACAAAGGGCATGAAAACCAAGTGCACAGATGGAAAAAGGCATTATATGGTTTGAAAAAGCACCAATGAAAAGATTCATGCCTATCGGACTGTACATGATTTTGAGAATAGTACAACAGAGAGTGCCCTATATGTTAAGCATGCAAATTATGTGCTTCTGATCATTGTTGTGTATGTTGATGACATGCTCCTCATTGGTCCTCATTGGAAGCATATTACTGATTTTGAGGTTGATCTGCATGCCTCATTGGAGATGTAAAATTTGGGGCATTTGCATCATTATTTGGGCATTCACTTTATGCAAGCTGATGGTGGATTAGCTTTGTGTCAAACCAAATATGTTGACACATTATTGTAGCATTTTTTTCTCAAAGACTACAAACCTATTTCCACTCCTATAGAGGTAGGTTAGCGATTGAGTCTTCGTGATGATGGAGATGCATTTGATGCTCTTCTCTATCAATAGGTTGTTGGATGCTTGATTTACTTATGCGTTACTCGCTAGATATTCAGTTTGCTATCTCACAGATGAACGGATTTATGCATTTCCCAAGCGTCAAGCATTAGCAAGCAGTTAAGTTCCTCTTTTTCTACTTGAGTGATACCCGAATACTTGGATTGTTTTATCCCAAGGGGGGATTACTACCCTCAAATTTACATGCTTTTTTGGCTCTGACTCTGCTGGTTGCTATGACACTCATGTGTCCATTAGTGGTTTTTGCTTTATAATGACTCTTGAGTGTGTGTGGCTTAGATGCCTAATGGGTGATTTGGGTATCGGTCAATCTTCTTCCACCACCATCTTCATTGACAGTTAGAGCACATTGGTAGTTGTGAGGAAACTAGTGTTACATGCTCACACTAAGCACATTGAGGTGCACTATCATTGTGTCAGGGTGAGGTTCTGTGGTAGAGAGATCAATTTGGCATATGTGCCCACACAGGAGAACATTGCAAAAACCTTTTCATAAAGGATTTGGCTAGGGGGAAATTTGAAGCTTTTCGCAAAGCTTTGGGCTCACTTCCTTTTGTGGATCAATTCCACATAGCTTCGCACTTCCTTATACATGAGTTCCATCTCCTTTTTTCGTGCATCACTCTCGAGGGAGATTTGTTGATAAGTTTAGCTAGTGATGTGTGTGAACATACAAGGACTGTTGGGGCGCACTTTTCCCTCCTTAGGAGGTTTTTTCCCCTTGCTTGTATATGCCTATAGCCCTAATGGGCAACTTATCTTTGTACATTGTAGCGGTCATACATGCAGAATTGTGTGTTGTGGTCCAAGCTTCTTCTTCCTTGTGTTGTTCCCGTGCTTTCACAGACCTTGAACTCCAACAATAAAACCCGAATATCCATGAATGAGCAACCTGGGAGGAAACAAATGTACCATCCCACTGAGTAGAGAAATCTAGTAAAATTCACTAAGAATGTCTATCAAATATATTCACATAGCCACTACGCATGGAGAGAGATGAACAGAGTGGTATATTTCATGCTCGATCATCACATGTTTAGCTTAATATTTGAACACTTACCAAAGGCTGATGCCGTATTACTCTCTTAATACACATTATTATGTTTCTTCCCAAAACAATTAACTCAATAAAATCAATCAAATCGAACCACCTAAATTTTACAACACCTATAAAGTCTAGTGCACGATTAAGATATAGATAGAGGTATAATGCAAAAAACCAAACTTTGGATCACTTTGCTCTAGAGATTTCTCATTTAGACACATGATTGTTGGCATTCTAACGTGTAGAAGACCCTACTACTTTGGTGCATCACAATTTTGGAAACACAATGAAAAGCAGGTCACCTGTTGAGAGAGCCCACAAAAGACCTTGAACATGGAAGCTAGGGGGGAGGGGGGGGGGGGGGGGGGGGGGGGTTGTTTGGGGGTGTACCTTTAGTATAAAGAACATAAAAAGTTTTTGAACTCATGTGGCTAGTGCTCCCAAGTTGCAATAAACATACATTGATAGGCTATAGATTGTTTTGCCGAGAAGAAGAAACTAAGTTTCTTGGATAGAGTGCCTTAATTGTAGCCCCAATTGCAGAAGGTACTAACGAACTCTTATGGGAATCTCATTATGTGAGAGCCAGACCGATTGAATTTTGGGAGGCTTGGATGAGATAATTAGAAGGAACTTTGCACTTAAATTGCACAAAGAAATAAGAAATAAAAGAGCTTGGAATAATAAATTCATGAGAGAAAACTAAAATTCAAGCATCTGTGATGGCGTAGGTTACACACTATTTTGTGGGATCATTAGTTATGTTGCATCTTAGCAGGGGGACTTATTTCAAATGCACTAACAACATATATGCGTGAGAAAAGACAGATATTAGAATATGTTAATTCCATCAGGTGAAAGACTCTCACATTGCTTCTATTTATAGAGGAAGACTATTTTATGCATCATCGAAAAGGATAATCAAAGCCGAGAATCCTTCTTTGAGACTCCACATAATCAGGAACACCTATTTCTCCCACATGTATGACTCTTGGAAGGGGTTTTATGATTATGTAATGAATGCTTGTACGATTATGTATGTATGCTTGTATGATTATGTATGTATGCATGTATGCTTGTATGATTATGTATGTATGCTTGTATAATTATGTAATGAATGCTTGTATGATAAAGTCTTATACATCAGTATATGAATGACAGTAGACGAGAGATTAATGGATAAGAAGATGGATAAAAAGATATCTCTTTCAAATCACAACTACCCAATGATGTACAACCTTCTATATACCTTGGGATCTCGTTTTTCTAATAATCCTATAAACACTATGGATGGCATATGTTCATAGAATGAAAATCACATGGACACCATTTTTCGATGATACACCAAGGGACGGCATATGTTTCAACACTGAGATTCCATATGCCCATCGGCAATTGAAATGAATGCCAAACGTCCTTAAATTTAAAATCCGAATGAACTAAGATGCCAAATGTCACACATTCCCCCCATCACAATAGAAGGGCCATAAGTTATAAGATTTAGGAGTGTTGGGCTATTTCTGCTTAGACCCTTTGCATCCACATGCATCCATATAATCTTACATATGAGAGAACATCTCATATGCTCTCATGCACTCTCATGCAAGCTCACATTATCCGACATGATTTTATTTTCCAGAGGCCCTTACATCACTTTTAGTTAAGTTATTCATGTACTCTCCCATTGACCTCACCTTGACTTTCAATATCCATGCTTGTTATCTAAGATATCATTTCATAGTCTAGCTCATTTTGTTTTTCATTTCATCATTACATTTTTTTTGGGTGCACTTTGAGCCTCTATAACTTATTTTAGGTCATGAGTATTTTAAGCCATGTTTCTCAACATTTTGGAGTACCTTTGTTTGAAGGCCGCCAATTACTTAGATGATGAAGAAACCAATAAAGGAGCTGATACCATATGTCACTAGTTTCTAACATTATAGAAAAAGGTCATAACATAGAGGAGAAGGGTTCAGATATTTCTGCTCTACCCTTTTGTATCCAAAAACATGTATCCATACACAGAGCACATTTACCATTATTGGGATTTACTCTCTTTGCAGGGAAGAGGATTTAACCCATCTCTTTATTAACTGTTGGCATGCTAGACAGTTTTGGAAGGTGTTGGACCATATTCTGGTTGTCAAGAAGCTCCCTCAATTGGGGCTCGAAGAGATTGTCCTTGGATGCTACAATAAGCTTGATCTGGTTCTGTGGAATTTGTGGAGGGGACACATGCTTTGACATATATGGATTAGCAGGAACCAATCCCTTTTTAAAAATGGCAAAAGAATTTTCTGTTGTCCCTTAGAAAATCCTTGTATCTTTCTGGTATGTAGAGTCTGCAGTCAATCAAACATGCCCCCAAGGATCACACTGATATTATTAGATCCCTTCCTCCTCATAAATGGAGGGAATCCCTCTTGGAATGTGTTGGAAAACAATGTCCCATTGGTCAAGGATTGGTCAATTTTGTCCATTCTTTAAAGCATGTGTACAGAATCTGTTCACTCCCTTGTACAAGAAAGGACGATGGGCGCCGTGGTTAAGACAATATCTTCTCAATGAGGCCACCCGAGTTCAAATCCCAACGGCAGCGATCGCGTTCAATTCTTGCTTGAAAAGCATATCAATTAAAACAACGAACGGAGAAAACGCGAATGCATAGCGATGGACAGCACCGAATATGAAATCGCGTAGAGCTTTTCATAGATCATAGATCGTAAAGATTTATGCTTTATTCGCTTTTGGCTAAGCTTTTCAAGAGGAACAAACTACTATTTAAACACATACTTGGGTCACTTCTATTCATCCTTCACCTAGGATCAACACAAGCTTTCTAGAGCTTGGACCTCAGTAGAGGTGGTGTTTCTTCTAGCACATGGGGCAGCCATGGTGCTAACTTGAAGCATGTTGAGGAGCAGCTATGGAGTTCTTCTTGGTGATTCTTCTTGGAGAAAGATCAAGGGTGTGCTCACACTCTACCTCATGGAGAGGAGGTCATCTCTTGTTCATGGCAAGAAGACTTGGTCATTAGCAGCTTGATGGTGAGGATCGCCCATCTACAGGATGTATTTGAAGATTATCTTCTACAGGAAGATATTAGGTTGAAGATTGTCTTCTACAAGAAGATGTCTGGCTACTTCAAAGACATTGGATGGGACCATCTACATGATTTTGAAGATTATCTTCTACAGGAAGATATTAGGTTGAAGATTGTCTTCTACAAGAAGATATCTGGCTACTTCAAAGACATTAGATGGAGTTTAACATAAGATTCACATCTTATGTTAAAGTATTCAGGTACATATTCTCTTTATGCACACAGGTACTACTTGAAGTTTATGGAGGCTGTGGCGTTCATATCAGGAGGAGTCCTATTCCGCATAGGTACAAGAGAAACAGTACGTATATGCTTTATGCATATTTTATGAGGTGTTTAAGAAGGTGTGTTCACATGAGTTTGAGGATTTCCGTTCACACTGATCCTTCCTCTTTCAGTCACTCATATTCACTCTTCTATAACCTATAAGGTCACACATCTCATGTATATTCAGATTACTGCCCACACATCTGAATATGTTTGTTACATTGTACATTCACTCATTCATCCATTTCTCATCACATAGAGTGGTTGAGAGATATGCTCCCACATTGTACATTGAACATTGGTATATATGATACTATGAGTAAGCGCTGGCTTACGTAACACCTTACACATGTCGTCTATTCTTTCTCTATCTTTATCTCATCATCTGTATGATTAAGTTGTGTTATGTTCATGTTTTGTCAATATGGAAGATTGCTAGAATTAATGTTGTACATGAATGGACCTATGGAACCATGGACCTGTGACATGAGCCTAAGGGCCTACCTCACTTCCAACAGAATGTTACTTCAGTGATAGATTTATCATGGTCTCCAGTTTGTAACCCTTGTGTCTAACCCATGTGTCTGATGGGATCTCTGCTTCCCTGTGCACATTGTATTTTTACTCATTAATTTACTCTCTTTTCCTGTTGTCTCAAAAAAAAAGAAACATGTATCCATACAATGTCATATGCAAGAAATCCTCTCATATCCTCTCAGGCACTCTCATGAAACCTCGCATTATATCAAATAAATGGTATTTTCCCTATACTGCAAATAAGCAAGGACTCACACCACCTATCTTTCAACCATTCGCACACTCCCATGAGGCTCTTCCCTTGAGATTCAATCTGGATGCTTTTGTATCTAAGTTCTCATTTCATAATGAATCTCATTTTGGGCATTCCATCATTATAATTATTCTAGTACGCTTTGAGCCTTTTCTAGCATATTTCTAGGTCATGAACGTCCTCGGCCATGTTTTTGAACATTTTCGAGTACCTTTGTTAGAGGCATAGTATAAATTGGCATGTTAAGATATCTTAGATCCAACACATATGCATATGTATTCAATGTGTTGTGTATTTAGCGGACAGTAAATGGTTTGTGTATATACAGATTCGTGACATACTATTTGGCATTTTTCTTCGAAGTTATCATTAATATCATTAAATAGCACGTAAGGCCCTTTCCTTCTTTGTCTTCACCGTCCGACACTAATCCACGTTACGCATGCCCGCTTTGTTCACTACAGACAAATGAAATTGAATGCTCTATGGTCATGATTTCATTGAATGAATAGACGAGCCCTTTCGTTTCAGGAGCTAAGGAAGTATCTTTTAACCATAATCTTGCCTCTCATGGTCAGTGAGGCCTTTAGTAGTGAGGCCTTTAGTATTAAGAGAAACAATATTAAGAAAATCCATCACAAACCAAAGCAAGAAGACAGGTCACACCTCATTATTTTTTATGACTCTTGATCGGCTTAACTGCCGATATGGAAGATCTTATCACATCTTTCCTTTTAGTTTTAGCTTTGTCCTTAGCAAGAGGACTAGTTATCCTATCAATATTCATATTATCCTCAATGTCATCCAAAAAGCCTGATTGAGCCATGTTTTCCTCATCACACTTATTCAATTGCTCACCAAATATTTCATTAGTAGCCTGCAAGAGAATAGTTTTAACAATTTCTGAATTGATGGGAACATCGGAAATACCTACCTTAGGGGACTGGGGTTTAGCACTACCTTTCTTACCAACTACAGTCCATCCTTCCCCTATTCCATGATTGATTTTTTCAACATTTTCTGGAACTGAGTAGTTGTCCAACGGTTTTGAACCTGCAAAATCCAAATTTTCCAGTCCAATAGTTTTAGCCTCATCAAGAACCCGAAAAGGGTTACTTGTCACTTTCTCCAGGGTTTCTGGCTTCAATCCCATCTGAAATGTTCTTCTTCTAGCCTTACTAGGAGCCTTTTTAACCCAAGGTTCTTCTCTGTGGGACTCATCTTTCTTTAGGTCAGATGGTTGCTTCACTGAACTCTCACCTTTGTTTTCCTTACCCTGAAGGTTCAAGAGGATAGGGCAATCTTTAATTAAATGCCCCTATTTATAGCAATGGAAACAAGCATTAGGTAAATTTTTATAAATCACTTTTTGCTCATGCAACTTAAAACCTTTAGAATTTTTAAGAGCAAGCTCAGTTTTAATATTCTTTGAAATATTTACTTCAATTAACAAAAGAGGATCCCATTTAGGGTTAAACCCCTTTCTAGGCTTTTGGCCTAGCACTTTACCAATTAAACCACCCAATTGTTCAATCCAGGGATAATATTCAACGGGTAGATCCGGAAACTCAATCCACACTGGGACCTTCGTCGATTTAGAGCCTCTAGGGTTGAACCTTGGGTACCATTTAAAAAAAGATATGGGAGTGTTCCTGATGATCCAATGCCCCTCAGTTATCACTTGCATGGCATTTTGGGCATCCTCAAAAAAGAATAGAAAGTAATTATTAGGCAGATATTGAATATGCTTTGCAAACAGACCCCTATTTTCCCAATTGATCTTCATCTAGTTTTTTAGCATTTCCTACGCAGGCCGAGGGCCATCACAAAGGCCAATAACAACCTTTTTTGTTAAGTGGTCATTCCACCTTTCAAGGGATGAACTCTCAATAGGGTGCAGTCATTTCTGTCTTCCTCTTCTGGGTCTAAGTTGATAGTATGTTTAGGACAAGCTTTATGGCTAGCTTCCTCCCCCTCATTTCCTAAAACCATTTTCTCCTTTCCTTTATAGTCAATGCCCACAGAGGGAGATGGGGGCAAACCAGGCATACCTTGCATGTTGAACATGGAGAACGGTCTCTCTTGGTGCGTTTGAATAGCGCGGGCATAAGACATGTTGCTTGCTTGTTGAAGATCTTTGATAGGGTTAGATAATACCTGGTATTCCTCATGACTCCGAAACCCCAAGTTGTCCCTTAGTCCTCCTGGAATTACAGCGCTGGAATCGAAGATAGGGTTAATCAGTGAGTTGACCCCTTTGTGACCTTCATGCATGGCCGAAGAACTGCTAGACCATCATGGAGAGCATCTTGCAATGCCATGACAGACCACACGACCTGAGAAACTTGTCTCCTACTTCCCACTTAGGGGGCGCAAGAGTGAGCCAAAAGAATCGATGACAAGGGACACAAACCCCCTTCCCGGGGGGCACAAAGAAGGAGCAGAAGCACTCACGCTCATCCAGAGTGTGAAGGAACTTGCAAACCCAAGTCCAAGGGGCAGCCCATCGGCTCGAACCTGCTTGAAACTTGAGATGCACAAAGGGACATCCAAAGATAACCCGAAAACGAAGGGACTCCAACTTAACGCGCGGAAGCTCACAAACAAAGATAGAATGGCCGGGAGGCCTACGAATGCGAAAGCGACTTAGAAATTCCCCAAGTAGTTGAGCACGGCCGCACGTAGACAAGCACGAACTCGTGGGGCACCGTCAAATGATGAAACGCACAACCAAGTGCGGAGCGGACGTTTAGTCCTAAACCGAAACGGGGAGGCCGTCATGCTCAAGCCAACCCCAAAGGGACCTTAACCCGAAGATACGAGGTGGCCGGCGAAGGCGTGCCAACCTCACGGCTCATAACCATCAAGGGACCCAAGACCCGCCGAGATGAGGCGGGGGACGCTCCCGTAACCGGGCATCTACCCACGATTCTAGAGACAACCGACGTTCTCCAAAACGGTGAGGAAGGGAAGGCTCGGCACACACGTCCATAGTGCTTCTTAGCCCGCATGTTGGAGGGCACTCCAGTCCGGTCCGCAATGTAGAGGATGTCACGGAACCCACTCCCCTTATAGTTGCGCACAATTTGGCGCAACAGGGAATACCACCCAAGCACCAAGATGGGCTGGATAGAAATACAGGGCCGTCACATATTCACCCCCTCTTCAACAGACTTCTCGTCCTCAAGAAGTTCACCTACAGGTGCTAACTTAATCCTGTTTACGGTGTAGTTGTAGGGGTGACATATCGTGAAATGGCTTTTATGACTCAGCATGGTGTTCTTACTCTCAGCGAGATATAGATCTCAGCGGGTGGAGCAGTGTCCTTATAACCATGGGTTGTGGTGCAAACATATCTAAGGGAAACTTACTTGTGCAAGAGGTGCAAGCCTAACACCGCCGGTTTGGCTCGAAGCAAAGGGGTCTACGAAGAAGATGACTTGCCCCACTCCGACTGCATCGGGACAAAGTCAAGCTCCACATGAGCCAAATTTTGCACTTAAGGGGACCTCGCAGTTTGGGTCAGAACGCTTTGCCTCTTTGTAGGCTGAATGCATACGTATGTCCAAGAACCTTCAAAAAGTTCTTATCATCAAGATAGATGGCCAGTCCATCCAACTCAATTCACTTATGAACGGTTCATCTTGCCCATGTATCGTCCATACGATAGATTTGGGCTTTAAGCTCTTGGAAAATCCAAGACAACTCTTATCGTGAAGAGGGTGATCAATCCCCTAGAGTCAAGTCGTGATCCGGACGTTCATGTTGCCCCTTTATCCCCTTGCAATAAGAATGGGCCTTTCATTTCCAACAAGGCGAGAAGCTCGACGCATCAAGACTTCAAGCCGATGTCCAAATACATTGCCCTTTGTTGCCATGCAACAGGATGGGCCTTCCAACCGAAGATAAAACTTAGTGCCAAACGACACTAAGCCGTTCTCAAAGAGAACAAGATTGCCCCTTCCCGGGCTGATATGCGTAAGAGGGTCAAACCCAAAATTGTGGTGGACGAGGCCTCGATGCCACTCCACACACACATCCCATTGTTTCCAACCAAAAACCAAAATCACCAAGGCATGGAGCCCATACGCCGGCCAAGGTAAATCCCACCAAAAGAGAGGCCTATCGGCGGCCCTCACACTTGACATAACAAGGGCATAGACATGCGGCGAACGCGCGACTTACAACATGCTAGCCGAGTTCCTGAAAATCACCTTATGTGATGGAAACGGCCGTCTTGAACCGCTCCACACACCCGCCATATTTTCAGCCTTGCAAAGTCAATCACCAAGAGGCGACGGATCCCATTACATCCGCCTAGCACACGACATCATGCGCTCCTTGGCAATTCCCACCTCAACAAACACGAGCCTATCGTCGGCCCTCAAGCTTTACGTTCGCAGTGCGCATAGCGGCTTACACTTGCGTCGGCCATCCTTTCCGAAATGATAACTCGGGCCCCGAAGGCGCACCACAAGCTACCCTTGCACATAGCCTCGGCCTCTAAAGGGACCCGCAGGCGGCTACCCAAAACGACACGAACGGGGAGGAACCCATGTCCAAGCCCATCGTCCAACACACAACTTGCCCCGGCCTCTTAGGGATCCCGCAGGCAGCTCACAATGAAAAGGCACGGACGAGGGGACCCCAGCCACAACTCGCCGGCAAAACCCACACACTTGTCCCGGTCTCAACGGAACCCGCGGACACCAACGGACGCTAAGGCACGAACGAGGGGGACCTTGTATTGTCACTGCCCGTATGCCAAAGCCTACACACTTGCTCCGGTCTCGAAGATCCCGCGAGCGACTTGCCTACCAAGTGGAACGAACAAAGGGGACCTTAACGTCACTGCCCGTCGACCACCGCTTACCTTGTCCCGGTCTCGAAGGAACCCGCGGACTCGCTTTTCCCTTTCTTTTGCCCAACCGCGCGAGGGGGACCTCGACGTCACTGCCCGCCGATGGACTACCTATCCTTTTTCCCCACTTTGCCTCGGTCTCGATGGAACCCGCAGGCGCAGACCGCACGAGGGGGACCTAAACATCACTGCCCGTCGGCCGCTCACGCTTACCTTAACCAAACTTGCTAGCCGCGCAAGGGGGACCTCAACATCACTGCCCGCCGGCATAGCTCTTATCCTCTTCCCAAACTTGCCCCGGCCTCTACGCAAACCCGCAGGCACACAACCTCAAAATGGCACACTCGGGGGGAAACAAAGTCCAACCCGACGGCCCACGCTCACACAAACTTTTGCCTCGGCCTTGAAAGGACCCGCAAGCGCTTACCCACAAAAAAAGGCATGAACGGGGAGGAACCCAAGTCCTAGCCCGCCGGCTAACCCACAACTAACAACTTGCCCCGGCCTCATGGAGACCCGCAGGCGCGACCAAAAAAACGACCCGCTGTCGGGATGAAATCCCGCAGGAGGTTTATGCGGTTTCTGGTTATATGAAGTGAAGAGTTGAAGATTGAAGACCAAAGTAAAGAGTACCCCAACCCCGTGGATCTTGCTTGTGGATCGTCTCCTCCAGGTTTATGCAGTTTTTGATTATCTGAAGTAAAGAGAAGGGAGGCTACTGCTGAGGATACCTGAAGTAAAGAGCGGACCAAAGACCTGAAGAAAAGCTTGGACCGCAAAGACCGAAGCGGAATCCCATGGGCGATTTCTCGCACTATAGCGAGGGATCTAGTTTATATCGGCTGATCCGCACTGTAGCGGCGGCATTTATATTGTATCATCACACTGCATTGTAGCGGTTTCATTGTACCAGCGGCCCGCACTGTAGCGGCATATTTGTATCATTCATTTTTATTGGAGGACTTGAGTTTCATTTTCGTTATATCGTTGAGCTTCGTCTGCATCCCGTGAATTACTGCGGTATCCAATTGTCTCTTTTTGACGCCCACGGTCCCACGCGTCCGCATGCACGTCTTGTCATTTCCGAGGGGTAGGGCCCTACGAGGATCGCACACGCTCCAGAGAGTACAGGCGAGGCGCCCAGCGCGCAGACGCCGCTCGTAGGACAACGGGGAGCGGTGCGCACCAGAGGGGCCTGATCCAACCCCAGCGCCAGCTTCCTGCCCGACCTTCTTCTTCCCGACACCTGAACCCGACGTGAAGCGAGGCGGTTGCCCAGTGATCCTCGACGCGTCACCCACTCCTTGAGAAAAGAAATAGGAACCTCGGCATCGAGTGAGATCAGATATTCCAGGTACCAGCATTTTAAGTTATTTGAATTATTTGCATTGATTCCACACACTTGAACAGAAAGATTGCTTTTGACTGCTTGACTTTGATCATCCACTTTTTGCATCAGTTTTGATCATACGAGTGTGCACTTTTCCATCGAGCCATAGATTAAGAATCTACTTCTCAGCTTAGATCATAAGAAGAGGAAAACAAAAATGAAGAAAATGATTGAAGAGCAGTTTAGAAGATATGAAGAGTGAATTAAGGAAATAGAATTTAACACAAATGAATCTATAAAATCAAAGTTTGGTATCGTAATGACCTTAATGCAGACAATAAATGCAATATCCGACACTATTCAGCTTATGGGCATAAGTATTAAAGACCTAAAAAATGAAATGGATTATGAGATTTTTGAATTGAGAAATAAGGTTGACCTATTGACAAACCAAGTTAATGACCTACAAGTATTGAAATGTGATAATGAGCATGAGGTGAAAGTCCAAGGCATATCTGCATACAAACAGTCTTTAGGTCTTAGAAGACCCACGCCTAGAGTGATACCTAGGAAATCAAGTCAGGTTGAGAAGAGACCTATACGTTGCTTTTGGTGCGATCAGTTTGGACATATGTTCTGGGACTGCATAGCATATGAAAGTGCACACAGACATAGACTTGTAAGTGAGCATGAAGGAAAAATTTGTAAATATCAAGACGAATCACCTTTGCATTTGAATGTAGGAAAAGGTGGGATGAAGAAATATTTTGAAGAGACCAAAATTAGATCTAATTCATTCCAAAAGATATGGAAACCAAAGACTCATGAAGATAATAGATTTGATGAACAAAAGAGCATGCTATCTATGGAGAATCAAGAGAAATATATTGAAGAGACCAAAGGTAGACAAATCAAGGTTGAGAAACTAAATATTGAGCAAATATTGAGAAAACAAATAGAAATAGATCATAAAAGAGAGTTTGATAGAGAAAATCAAGAGAAATTAAAGAAAGACCAAGAGATATATGTTTCATTTGATCCCAAAATTTTGACTAATGAAAATCTATTTGATCAAGACAAAGTTGCAAAATTACAATCCCAAATGAACTTTGATAAACAGATTGAACTGAAAAAGAGTGAAGAAGAAATTCAAGAAGATACAAAATCTGATAAACGAGTTAACAAAGCGGAAAAAGAGTTGCTTGATGATATTATCAAGCAAATCGAGAGGAGTGTAAAAACAACTTCAAAGACTTCTAAGAGTTTGAAGAAGAATAAGAGAAGTAGCAATCTAACTTTTCAAGATATATTTGCGAATCTTGAATGATGATTGAAGAAGAATCATAACGAAACATACAAGAATGATCAAGAACTATTGAATGAAGATGACTGATGAATGTTAATGATGATAATGATAGTTGACGATGATGATGATGATGATTGATGGTTTATGGTGATTGATGATTGATGATTAATAAATGATGATTATTATTGAGGATTGATGATGGATGATTTATGATGATTGATCAATGATGAATGATGATGATGAAAGATAATGATTGATGTTGAAAATGATTGATGATGATGGTTTATAATGATTGATGATGATGATTATGACGATGATTATGATGATGATGATTCTGGAGGATACTGATGACACTGGAGGATACTGATGACACTGGAGGATACTGATGATGCTGGAGGATATTGATGACACTGGAGGATACTGATGACACTGGAGGATATTGATGACACTGGAGGATACTGATGACACTGGAGAATACTGATGATGCCGGAGGATACTGATGATACTGAAGGATACTGATGACACTGGAGGATACTAATGATGCTGGAGGATACTGATGACAGTGGAGGATACTGATGATGATGGAAGATACTGATGACGCTAGAGGATACTGATGACATTGCTGCTGATGTTGATGAAGAATGATAGATTATAAAAATTGAAGAGAAACTGGATCAGTCAATGAAGAAGATGCGATAAAATGATCAGGTGAAATGTTTCCAATTTGAAATCTGTTTTCTTTCTGATAGAGCATATGCATTGCATTTATGTGTGTGATAAAGATATGTATGAATTTATGAAAATCATATAGAATGAAGATAGCAAATATCTATTATGGGTTTGCATGAAGCATGAGCGATTAGGAATTATATGAATAGGATCAGTTAGTGGACTAGAGACTTTTGGGAGTGAAAGCTTGGGAATGTGATGGCATGCTTAGACCGAGTGCATGTATATGCTGATTGATTTGAACACTTAGTGAGTGGAAAACTTTGGATCCTAGTACTTATTTCTTGCGAGATCTTACCTCCATATGTATCATGATTTATGAAAAACATTCATACTCAAGCTAGCTTATATGTGTGTGCATGTTGTTAGCGCGCTGCGATGGGCTAGTAGGCGGGTGGAACCATCTTGGTCGGGATCAAGGCCACGAGCCGTAGCTAGTTTCGTTGTAGGCTTGACCTATTTGTTGTCATGCGCCTGCATGGGTCAGTAGGTGGGTGGAGTCACTCTGGTCAAGTGGTCAGAGCCACGAGCTGACGTCGATTTCATGTAGGGCTGATGTTGTGTATGTCGTGCGCTATGTCGGGTTGGCAGACAGGTGGGGTAAACTTGGCCGAGCGGACAAGTCCATGAGTCGCACCCGATTTCGACATAGGCCGATTTGCGAGATAAAGATAAAAATAATAAATGCTGAGCTGAGATGAAGTGAAAAAGAAAAGAAAGAGGAAAAGCAAAATGAAAAATAAAAGAGAAAGGAAAAGAAAGAGATCTAATGGAGAGTTGGGCAAGTAGGAGATAAATAGTGGGAATCGAGGTATATTCTACAAACTAAGTTAGTAGAAACATATGTATATGCTAGTACTTAGAATGAGTTGCTAGATCTAAACCTGTTGAACAAACAGAAGATCTAGAAAGCCAACGATTTATTCATGTGATTACTTGTCAGATTGCACACACAGAAACATAGTATGATGTTTGTGAAGCTTGAATCTACTTAATTTTCTAAAATTCGTACTAATCTTTATAAAATTGCATGAACTGCATGAGATCACACTTTAAATTTTGAAAACAAAGAAATTAAAATGTAAAAAGTGTTTTAAAAGAACCATGATACGCTTCTGTTAAATCTTGCAGGTTGGCCCATCGGAACGATCTGCAGGTTTAGCGGGGGCGAATGTCGGGATGAAATCCCGCAGGAGGTTTATGCGGTTTCTGGTTATATGAAGTGAAGAGTTGAAGATTGAAGACCAAAGTAAAGAGTACCCCAACCCCGTGGATCTTGCTTGTGGATTGTCTCCTCCAGGTTTATGCGGTTTTTGATTATCTGAAGTAAAGAGAAGGGAGGCTACTTCTGAGGATACCTGAAGTAAAGAGCGGACCGAAGACCTGAAGAAAAGCTTGGACCACGAAGACCGAAGCGGAATCTCGTGGGCGATTTCTCGCACTGCAGCGAGGGATCTAGTTTATATCGACCGATCCGCACTATAGCGGTGGCATTTATATTGTATCATCACACCACATTGTAGCGGTTTCCTTGTACCAGCGGCCCGCACTGTAGCGGCATATTTGTATCATTCATTTTTATTGGAGGACTTGAGTTTCATTTTCGTTATATCGTTGAGCTTCATCTGCATCCCGTGAATTATTGCGGTATCCGATTGTCTCTTTCCGACGCCCACGGTCCCACGCGTACGCACGCACGTCTCGTCATTTCTGAGGGGTAGGGCCCTACGAGGATCGCACACGCTCCAGAGAGTACAGGCGAGGCGCCCAGCGCGCAGACGCCGCTCGCAGGACAACGGGGAACGGTGCGCACCAGAGGAGCCTAATCCAACCCCAGCGCCAGCTTCCTGCCCGACCTCCTTCTTCCCGACACCGCACGGGAGGACCATGTCCAACCCGCCGGCCCGCACGTCTCTTAACCTTTCTAACCGAAAACACACTCCTACACCCGGAGCACACAAGCTAAACGGACGGCTTGGCTTCCCTAGCCTCGCCAAAACATCGCAGAACACCCAACATAAGGGTCAAGACAATTTTTGCACAGAGTGGAATCGGGGCGGCACACTTTCCTCTTCCCAACTGTTATAATAAAATCTGCTCGAAACTTCGTGGGCTCCGAGGCTACATAAGCGCCTCTCCAAATCTCATGAAATTTAGCATGGCACATCTTTATCTTAGGTAAAAAAAGGGGGCAGAAGCACACAGCTGAGCGATTCCATTTTCTCCCCCAAATCCCACTTGCAAAAAGCATAAAAACTGTTATAAACTGTTGTATAGGCAGCCATACAAAATGAGAGGGGGCACCAACTTGCCCACACACCCCAAAACTGAAGTTTTCTTGCACAAGAGCCGGCCCGAGCCCTCGCGAGGAGAGGCCCGTGGGCACTGCTTAGTGTCACTCCCGTGGAGATGTGCTACGCACGGACGGTAGAAGCCCTTCCCAGTGGTTCACGGCTTACGGCGCGAGGCGACTTACGACGTTACTCCTACCCGGCTTCACACGGCAACCTTGCCAGTCTATGAAGGATATACCTTCCTCCTCGAAGGGAGAAAACGGGGCCGTAGCCACACCGGTCCAGCCTAAGAGGGATACGATCGGGAGAGGGAGACCCGAAGGTCGAGCCCACAAACACATAACTGGGCGAATAGAAGTGCCTTTCACTTAGGATCCAAAAACGGTGAGACGGCTGCCACTCCGCCCCATGACCCGTTGCCACCCGGGCCTTAAGAACCGATCCGCTGCCAAGAACCATGCCTTTGCCGACGGCCCGAAGCCGAACGGCTCACTTGAAGCACAAACGTCACAAGAACAATTTTCTGAAAATTTTGCCAAACGGCCGACGTCCCACTCGAGGCCCGTCTCCGCCGGCATGCACCGTTTTTCCAAAACTGAAATTTCTGCACACTGCCGACGGCCCGTCCATGGCACCGCCGACGGCCCGTCCATGGCACCGCCGACGGCCCGCACGCACCCGACCCACAGAGCCGAAGCTCTGATACCAATTGTGAAGGAACTTGCAAACCCAAGTCCAAGGGGCAGCCCACGGCTCGAACCCGCTTGAAACTTGAGATGCACGAAGGTACGTCCAAAGATAACCCGAAAACGAAGGGACTCCAACTTAACGCGTGGAAGCTCACAAACAAAGATAGAACGGCCCGGAGGCCTACGCATGCCAAAGCGACTTAGAAATTCCCCAAGTAGTTGAGCACGGCCACACGTAGACAAGCACGTACTCGCGGGGCACCGTCAAACGATGAAACGCACAACCAAGTGCGGAGCGGACGTTTAGTCCTAAACCGAAACGGGGAGGCCGTCATGCTCAAGCCAACCCCAAAGGGACCTCAACCCGAAGATACGAGGTGGCCGCCAAGGCGTGCCAACCTCACGGCTCATAACTGTCAAGGGACCCAAGACCTGCCGAGATGAGGCGGGGGACGCTCCCGTTACCGGGCATCTACCCACGATTCTAAAGACAACCGACGTTCTCCAAAACGGTGAGGAAGGGAAGGCTCGGCACACACGTCCATAGTGCTTCTTAGCCCGCACGTTGGAGGGCACTCGAGTCCGGTCCGCTGTCGGGAAGTTGCGGACATAAGGCTGGTGGATCAGTCAGCCACTAAATCCCTCGGCACACGCAGGGTGCTTGGAGCAAGCTCAGGTTTTAGCAAGGAACTCAAAGAGACAATCAAACTCAGGAAAATTCATCAGCTACAATTAGACGATCTAGCATATACTTAAGAGCTCGTGACAAACACTTGCAAATTCTTGGAACTCATAAATCAAACTCGGTCAATTAACCAAGCAAACCAAAGTAAATCAAGTCTCACTCAAGATCTATTTAACTCGAAAGTTACATACATTATGATCTATATTCCAATCTGAGTTTATTAGTTGAGTTCGAAAGATTCAGCCGTAAACCTCAGTATGCAATACCTTTAGCTTATCTTAAGTGCCATGCAATGTTATGATGCATATGAAGATATGCACATAAAATATTTTCACACATTATGAACGATCACATGGCTTATACAGATGACTTATAGCAAATTAAGCAAAATGTTTATGGAAGTTTGTTTATTCTGGAAAAATCTCAACATTGGACAATTTATGTTATAAGCATCTCTGAGCAATTAAGTCGATCTCTATGCATCATGTATGCGCAGCATCAAAAATCAATATATAAACAATATATTTAGTGCAGATACTACCAGCGCAATTAGATAACTTCTGCTTGCGATTCTACGCCTCACTGTTCATCTCATTAATGCAGACGCAGCAGTGCAAGAACAGCTCTTCAAAATTGGCATCAGATGGACGAGTGTATTCATCAGAAATCAGGATGGATTATTATATCAAGTAGAGAATCTTCAGAGCTTCGTAATTTTTCCGAGTTCGATGAGCAAAAGGATCATCTTGACTCATAGGCGCATCTTTCATATTTCTGCTTCAGAAGGGTGTGCCACCAGAGCTTTTCCGTTTCAAACTCACAGTAGTTCATAATCGTCTTCCTGGTGTCGTCTGTGATTCCCAGAATACTTCTGTCAGCGTCAAATTCTAATTGACGGAATTGACTAGATGAGTAACGATCATAGCATGTAGGATTAGTCAGATGTCAAATCATAGATCAGAGTTCAGAATCAGTAGACAGAATAAGTGTTGTTGGATCATCAACAGGAATTGCGCAATCAGATACTTAAGTGTACACGCCTTGGCGGAATCTTCGCACCTCAGAGTATATGTGTTTTGATCTCCTTCGTCCTCTAGATGAGTGCATTACATTCGTATGCTCTATCAGGTAGTCCGTGATATATTTGAACTCCTCAGATCAGATGTATTTCCACTTAGAAACATGTATGCTTCTACAGCAGTACTTCAGATGCGTGTACCTTCCCTGAGAGCTCTCTCTTCATGTGTGCGTTCCCAATCTTCGGCAGCAGCAATGATTGATGCGCACTCTGCAGGCCTCCATGATAAATCTTCTGGCAGCAACACACATATGGCAGAACACAGAGATGCCTTCCCTAATGATCATCTGACATCGTTCTCTTCCGGCCCTATCTACCTCCGCTTGAGATGGTGATCCAAATGTTGTTCTCTCATTCCCTCTTTTTTTTCAAATCAGCGCCCTCCTCCAATGCATGTGCGAGTCATCGAGTTCCCTTTCGAATACGTGCGCTGCCCCCTCTCAGATGCACAGGAGCCTCCTCCTTCCTCAGATTATATCTGCCAGAAACAAAACATGAAATGGCCTGCAAAACAAAACATTCGGGGGCCCAAATATGGAGCAAAACCCACATTTTTATACACACAGAGATCATGTTTTTACCACTCTTTTGGTTTTGTACTTTAAGTTCTCATCCACACTTTATCCCACACATCTCTATCACTCTTTTAATTAGCTTTATGCACACAACTTACTTTCACCTCTCTTTTGATCTACACTACTTCTCACCATTCCCTTTCATTAACCAACTTTTTCACTTTAAGTGCATCTTCCTTTCAGACCACTCCTTAATTCACTTTAATTCCACATTACTCACATACCATTCTTTTTTCTAGCATCCACATAGACCACTAGATATTTATCCAATTAATTTACCATTTTAATTTAATTAGCCTATATTTCTTATTTAAATAAATCATTTAATTTAAGCTTAGTGTAAGGGTTTAATTAATTAGAACCTTAATATTTAAATGCACTTATATGCTTACAATCATTAATAATAGCATAAATTAATTTTTAAATAATAAATATGTAATTTATATATTACTGTTTTTAAATAATATTGATTTTAACCCTTTAAATATAGTAAAACCCTAGAAAACCTATTTGAAACCCATAAGAAACCCATTAGAACCCTTTGAAAATCAATTGAATACCTAGTTAAACCCTAATATTAACCAAAAATTAATGCTACTAACTTAAATACATATGAATAAATGTAAACCTAGGGTCTTAAACCCATAAATCAATGTTTCTATGGCCTAAACACACATTATATGAGCAGTTTAGAATAAACCATAATTTGAACATGTATTCTTTATCATTTCCTGTACCTGCAAACACTTCAAAAGTAGTTAATTCAATCCAGAACAATTAATCAACAGTGATATAAAAGGTTAGAATTCACCAATTAAGTTAGTTTTATTTTATCTGGTCATCAACTGGAAAGTTGAAAACTTTCCGACATTCGCCCTGGCCAAACCTGCACATCGTCCTCGATGGGCCAACCTGCAGATCATAGAAAGCAATATCAAATTCTTTTGAAACTTATTCATGACTCAAATTCAAATTGCCTATATATAAAAAAAAATGCTTCTATCATTAGTACATCTTCAAATAGCAAAGAAAACTTATAAAATTATGTAAACTTGAATTTAAACCTTTTCGTTCAATGCATGAATTGGAAACAGGTTTTAGAAGGAAACTATAGAAGTCATTTAAATAGTGTTCGTACTAACTCTTCTATTAACTCTGTTCATAAGTAAAGCATATGTTATATAAGCCCTCTATCCTCATCTCCTAACCATTTGCCATTAAGATACAAAAAACTAACTCCCCTCTAGCATACATCCGCCTTATATAGCCCGCTTTTCAAATCAGAAGTGATTTCGAGACCACAACTGATTTATTTGATTTTCCTTTTATCTCATTTTCTTATCATAATTTTTCCTTTTTATCATTGTTCATTTTTTTCATATACAGCAACCATTAATGTACTGTTTTCAATTTTTCTTCGCAACTTTTTTGATGAAGGGGAAAAGCTTAACCCCTAATCAGAGCAAAGGATCTAGAGGTAAGCTAAAGCAGGAACTAGGATCTTTTAAGCTAAATGGGTCAGATTTAAGGAAGCTTACCTATATAAAACAAGCCTACTTCTACTGGGAGTTGCAAGTTAAGGGTTCCTTCAACTATTCATATGACAGCCATAGGTTTCTAATCCCTATCTTCTCTTCAAGCACATTCCTACTTCAGTGTAAATTCTACTTTTCATAATTTTATAAGAAGTTTCTTAACCTAGCTGAAGAATGTACATATCTAATTATGATAATGCATGGAAAAACAAAACTTAAAACATTAATCAGGGTTAGAACTGTTTCACCTGATCTGTATTGATTCCATCTTTAGCATTGCCTTTCATCCAAATATCACTTTGATTGCTTAAATTTTAAACTACATGTACTATCTTCAATCTCCTGCGCTTCATCTTTAGTCTTTTTTTTTTTTTTGAAGAAAATCTTAGTTCATCAATCAGCTCCCAATCTTCATGCTAATCCTGTAAAATAACCCAATCAGCTTTTCAAATCCGAAGTGATTTCGAGACCACAACTGATTTATTTGATTTTCCTTTTATCTCATTTTCTTATCATAATTTTTCCTTTTTATCATTGTTCATTTTTTTCATATACAGCAACCATTAATGTACTGTTTTCAATTTTTCTTCGCAACTTTTTTGATGAAGGGGAAAAGCTTAACCCCTAATCAGAGCAAAGGATCTAGAGATAAGCTAAAGCAGGAACTAGGATCTTTTAAGCTAAATGGGTCAGATTTAAGGAAGCTTACCTATATAAAACAAGCCTACTTCTACTGGGAGTTGCAAGTTAAGGGTTCCTTCAACTATTCATATGACAGCCATAGGTTTCTAATCCCTATCTTCTCTTCAAGCACATTCCTACTTCAGTGTAAATTCTACTTTTCATAATTTTATAAGAAGTTTCTTAACCTAGCTGAAGAATGTACATATCTAATTATGATAATGCATGGAAAAACAAAACTTAAAACATTAATCAGGGTTAGAACTGTTTCACCTGATCTGTATTGATTCCATCTTTAGCATTGCCTTTCATCCAAATATCACTTTGATTGCTTAAATTTTAAACTACATGTACTATCTTCAATCTCCTGCGCTTCATCTTTAGTCTTTTTTTTTTTTTTGAAGAAAATCTTAGTTCATCAATCAGCTCCCAATCTTCATGCTAATCCTGTAAAATAACTCAACTCAAAAATCTTGTGAGAAACATAATTATTAGCAAACTTATACAAAAGGTAGCAATCCAAGATAATACTTCTCGATAGTCCATCTGTAAAACCCAAAGCGATATTAAATCAAACTTTATAGCTTTCATGATATTCCACTGAAATATTAAATCCTCCATTCTTGCTTGACCTGTGTCAAACCACTCAAAAATTTGATTAGAAAAACCAATATTAACATCATTAAGGCAAAACAAGTGTTCACTTATATTGAAACCCTTCAATTCATATTTTTCAAATGTATAAATATCATTGTTTATAATTTTCTCATATTGTTCTTCCTTATATGAAGAATCAATGTGAGTAATATTTTTAGGAGAAGCTATTGTGATGAGTGGGATTTCTTTACCACTTACATCACTCACTTCTTCAATGAATAATTTGAGAAGACTTTTAGAAGATTCAAACAAAGGTTTCTCATGTTCACACTCATGTTTGTTTAATGTTTTGTGTTCTGAAATTGTAATTTGGTTTTCATCATTCATCATTGGTGTAGCATCATCTAATTCATTGTTTGTAATTCAAATTTGTTTTCTTCATTTATCTTTTGATTAGTACAATCTAAATCGTTACTTTTAGAAAGAGGAAAATATTTGAGATTTTGGCGTTCATATCTAAGAGCAAGTCGATGAACTTGCTTTTGCACATATGTCCAATCATTGGTCAGGCTATTTGAGGTATTGTGTTCTTCTAAAAGAGGCTCTAGGTCTTTTCGAATTGAGTAATCAAGGATAGTTAAAAAATCTATAACTTTATAAGGCTCAAGATAAACTTGTTCTTGCTCAGGTAAGTCGCTAAACTGTTCTTCAAACTCTTGAAAACCCTCAATTAAGTTCTCTTTTGGTTTAGATGTATTTACCCAAGCTTGAAACGTTTCATGATTTCTTTTTGTTGAATCCTCGAAACAAAATTCTTGTCGCAATTGGGTCTTAAAAATATCCCAAGGTATAGTGGACGAGCCCAACCTAAGGCTTATTCTATCTCGCGTATCTCCATTTGATATACGCCTAAAGGTGGAAACCCAACTATCCCTAGGTATGCCATATTGATAAGCTAAATGTTCGTATTCCTTGATATACCTAGTAACATCTTTACCACAAAACTCTTTCTTCTCTATTTTGAGGTCATCAATCAATTTCCATACTCTTTTTTCTATGAGATAAGGGTCCATGATGAAAGCTCTATCTCTTGACCACTCAAAACTATGTCACAAATATCAGATTTCCCTGAGCTGCTATGCCGCTCCTTCACGTCGGGTTCACCAAGTTATCAGAAGGTTGCGTGTTCGATTCATGTCGGGTTGTCGGGAAGTTGCGGACATAAGGCTGGTGGATCAGTCAGCCACTAAATCCCTCGGCACACGTAGGGTGCTTGGAGCAAGCTCAGGTTTTAGCAAGGAACTCAAAGAGACAATCAAACTCAGGAAAATTCATCATCTACAATTAGACGATCTAGCATATACTTAAGAGCTCGTGACAAACACTTGCAAATTCTTGGAACTCATAAATCAAACTCGGTCAATTAACCAAGCAAACCAAAGTAAATCAAGTCTCACTCAAGATCTATTTAACTCGAAAGTTACATACATTATGATCTATTCCAATCTGAGTTTATTAGTTGAGTTCGAAAGATTCAGCCGTAAACCTCAGTATGCAATACCTTTAGCTTATCTTAAGTGCCATGCAATGTTATGATGCATATAAAGATATGCACATAAAATATTTTTGCACATTATGAACGATCACATGGCTTATACAGATGACTTATAGCAAATTAAGCAAAATGTTTATGGAAGTTTGTTTATTCTGGAAAAATCTCAACATTGGACAATTTATGTTATAAGCATCTCTGAGCAATTAAGTCGATCTCTATGCATCATGTATGCGCAGCATCAAAAATCAATATATAAACAATATATTTAGTGCAGATACTACCAGCGCAATTAGATAACTTCTGCTTGCGATTCTACGCCTCAGTGTTCATCTCATTAATGCAAACGCAGCAGTGCAAGAACAGCTCTTCAAAATTGGCATCAGATGGACGAGTGTATTCATCAGAAATCAGGATGGATTATTATATCAAGTAGAGAATCTTCAGAGCTTCGTAATTTTTCCGAGTTCGATGAGCAAGAGGATCATCTTGACTCATAGGCGCATCTTTCATATTTCTGCTTCAGAAGGGTGTGCCACCAGAGCTTTTCCGTTTCAAACTCACAGCAGTTCATAATCGTCTTCCTGGTGTCGTCTACGATTCCCAGAATACTTCTGTCAGCGTCAAATTCTAATTGACGGAATTGACTAGATGAGTAACGATCATAGCATGTAGGATTAGTCAGATGTCAAATCATAGATCAGAGTTCAGAATCAGTAGACAGAATGGGTGTTGTTGGATCATCAACAGGAATTGCGCAATCAGATACTTAAGTGTACACGCCTTGGCGGAATCTTCGCACCTCAGAGTATATGTGTTTTGATCTCCTTCGTCCTCTAGATGAGTGCATTACATTCGTATGCTCTGTCAGGTAGTCCGTGATATATTTGAACTCCTCATATCAGATGTATTTCCACTTAGAAACATGTATGCTTCTACATCAGTACTTCAGATGCGTGTACCTTCCCTGAGAGCTCTCTCTTCATGTGTGCGTTCCCAATCTTCGGCAGCAGCAATGATTGATGCGCCCTCTGCAGGCCTCCATGATAAATCTTCTGGCAGCAACACACATATGGCAGAACACAGAGATGCCTTCCCTAATGATCATCTGACATCGTTCTCTTCCGGCCCTATCTACCTCCGCCTGAGATGGTGATCCAAATGTTGTCCTCTCATTCCCTCTTTTTTTTCAAATCAGTGCCCTCCTCCAATGCATGTGCGAGTCATCGGGTTCCCTTTCGAATACGTGCGCTGCCCCCTCTCAGATGCGCAGGAGCCTCCTCCTTCCTCAGATTATATCTGCCGGAAACAAAACATGAAATGGCCTGCAAAACAAAACATTCGGGGGCCCAAATATGGAGCAAAGCCCACACTTTTATACACACAGAGATCATGTTTTTACCACTCTTTTGGTTTTGTACTTTAAGTTCTCATCCACACTTTATCCCACACATCTCTATCACTCTTTTAATTAGCTTTATGCACACAACTTACTTTCACCTCTCTTTTGATCTACAGTACTTCTCACCATTCCTTTTCATTAACCAACTTTTTCACTTTAAGTGCATCTTCCTTTCAGACCACTCCTTAATTCACTTTAATTCCACATTACTCACATACCATTCTTTTTTCTAGCATCCACATAGACCACTATATATTTATCCAATTAATTTACCATTTTAATTGAATTAGCCTATATTTCTTATTTAAATAAATCATTTAATTTAAGCTTAGTGTAAGGGTTTAATTAATTAGAACCTTAATATTTAAATGCACTTATATGCTTACAATCATTAATAATAGCATAAATTAATTTTTAAATAATAAATATGTAATTTATATATTACTGTTTTTAAATAATATTGATTTTAACCCTTTAAATATAGTAAAACCCTAGAAAACCTATTTGAAACCCATAAGAAACCCATTAGAACCCTTTGAAAATCAATTGAATACCTAGTTAAACCCTAATATTAACCAAAAATTAATGCTACTAACTTAAATACATATGAATAAATGTAAACCTAGGGTTTTAAACCCATAAATCAATGTTTCTATGGCCTAAACACACATTATATGAGCAGTTTAGAATAAACCATAATTTGAACATGTATTCTTTATCATTTCCTGTACCTGCAAACACTTCAAAAGTAGTTAATTCAATCCAGAACAACTTATCAACAGTGATATAAAAGGTTAGAATTCACCAATTAAGGTAGCAATCCAAGATAATACTTCTCGATAGTCCATCTGTAAAACCCAAAGCAATATTAAATCAAACTTTGTATTAGCAAACTTATACAAAAGGTAGCAATCCAAGATAATACTTCTCGATAGTCCATCTGTAAAACCCAAAGCAATATTAAATCAAACTTTGTAGCTTTCATGATATTCCACTGAAATATTAAATCCTCCATTCTTGCTTGACCTGTGTCAAACCACTCAAAAATTTGATTAGAAAAACCAATATTAACATCATTAAGGCAAAACAAGTGTTCACTTATATTGAAACCCTTCAATTCATATTTTTCAAATGTATAAATATCATTGTTTATAATTTTCTCATATTGTTCTTCCTTATATGAAGAATCAATGTGAGTAATATTTTTAGGAGAAGCTATTGTGATGAGTGGGATTTCTTTACCACTTACATCACTCACTTCTTCAATGAATAATTTGGGAAGACTTTTAGAAGATTCAAACAAAGGTTTCTCATGTTCACACTCATGTTTGTTTAATGTTTTGTGTTCTGAAATTGTAATTTCGTTTTCATCATTCATCATTGGTGTAGCATCATCTAATTCATTGTTTGTAATTTCAAATTTGTTTTCTTCATTTATCTTTTGATTAGTACAATCTAAATCGTTACTTTTAGAAAGAGGAAAATATTTGAGATTTTGGCGTTCATATCTAAGAGCAAGTCGATGAACTTGCTTTTGCAAATATGTCCAATCATTGGTCAGGCCATTTGAGGTATTGTGTTCTTCTAAAAGACCTCTAGGTCTTTTCGAATTGAGTAATCAAGGATAGTTAAAAAATCTATAACTTTATAAGGCTCAAGATAAACTTGTTCTTGCTCAGGTAAGTCGCTAAACTGTTCTTCAAACTCTTGAAAACCCTCAATTAAGTTCTCTTTTGGTTTAGATGTATTTACCCAAGCTTGAAACGTTTCATGATTTCTTTTTGTTGAATCCTCGAAACAAAATTCTTGTCGCAATTGGGTCTTAAAAATATCCCAAGGTATAGTGGACGAGCCCAACCTAAGGCTTATTCTATCTCGGGTATCTCCATTTGATATACGCCTAAAGGTGGAAACCCAACTATCCCTAGGTATGCGATATTGATAAGCTAAATGTTCGTATTCCTTGATATACCTAGTAACATCTTTACCACAAAACTCTTTCTTCTCTATTTTGAGGTCATCAATCAATTTCCATACTCTTTTTTCTATGAGATAAGGGTCCATGATGAAAGCTCTATCTCTTGACCACTCAAAACTATGTCACAAATTTTAGATTTCCCTGAGCTGCTATGCCGCTCCTTCACGTCGGGTTCACCAAGTTATCAGAAGGTTGCGTGTTCGATTCACGTCGGGTTGTCGGGAAGTTGCGGACATAAGGCTGGTGGATCAGTCAGCCACTAAATCCCTCCGCACACGCAGGGTGCTTGGAGCAAGCTCAGGTTTTAGCAAGGAACTCAAAGAGACAATCAAACTCAAGAAAATTCATCAGCTACAATTAGACGATCTAGCATATACTTAAGAGCTCGTGACAAACACTTGCAAATTCTTGGAACTCATAAATCAAACTCGGTCAATTAACCAAGCAAACCAAACTAAATCAAGTCTCACTCAAGATCTATTTAACTCGAAAGTTACATACATTATGATCTATTCCAATCTGAGTTTATTAGTTGAGTTCGAAAGATTCAGCCGTAAACCTCAGTATGCAATACCTTTAGCTTATCTTAAGTGCCATGCAATGTTATGATGCATATAAAGATATGCACATAAAATATTTTTGCACATTATGAACGATCACATGGCTTATACAGATGACTTATAGCAAATTAAGCAAAATGTTTATGGAAGTTTGTTTATTCTGGAAAAATCTCAACATTGGACAATTTATGTTATAAGCATCTCTGAGCAATTAAGTCGATCTCTATGCATCATGTATGCGCAGCATCAAAAATCAATATATAAACAATATATTTAGTGCAGATACTACCAGCACAATTAGATAACTTCTGCTTGCGATTCTACACCTCAGTGTTCATCTCATTAATGCAGACGCAGCAGTGCAAGAACAGCTCTTCAAAATTGGCATCAGATGGACGAGTGTATTCATCAGAAATCAAGATGGATTATTATATCAAGTAGAGAATCTTCAGAGCTTCGTAATTTTTCCGAGTTCGATGAGCAAGAGGATCATCTTGACTCATAGGCGCATCTTTCATATTTCTGCTTCAGAAGGGTGTATCAAGCTTTTCCGTTTCAAACTCACAGCAGTTCATAATCGTCTTCCTGGTGTCGTCTGCGATTCCCAGAATACTATTGTCAGCGTCAAATTCTAATTGACGGAATTGACTAGATGAGTAACGATCATAGCATGTAGGATTAGTCAGATGTCAAATCATAGATCAGAGTTCAGAATCAGTAGGCAGAATGGGTGTTGTTGGATCATCAACAGGAATTGCGCAATCAGATACTTAAGTGTACACGCCTTGGTGGAATCTTCGCACCTCAGAGTATATGTGTTTTGATCTCCTTCGTCCTCTAGATGAGTGCATTACATTCGTATGCTCTGTCACGTAGTCCGTGATATATTTGAACTCCTCAGATCAGATGTATTTCCACTTAGAAACATGTATGCTTCTACAGCAGTACTTCAGATGCGTGTACCTTCCCTGAGAGCTCTCTCTTCATGTGTGCGTTCCCAATCTTCGGCAGCAGCAATGATTGATGCGCACTCTGCAGGCCTCCATGATAAATCTTCTGGCAGCAACACACATATGGCAGAACACAGAGATGCCTTCCCTAATGATCATCTGACATCGTTCTCTTCCGGCCCTATCTACCTCCGCCTGAGATGGTGATCCAAATGTTGTCCTCTCATTCCCTCTTTTTTTTCAAATCAGTGCCCTCCTCCAATGCATGTGCGAGTCATCGAGTTCCCTTTCGAATACGTGCGCTGCCCCCTCTCAGATGTGCAGGAGCCTCCTCCTTCCTCAGATTATATCTGCCGGAAACAAAACATGAAATGGCCTGCAAAACAAAACATTCGGGGGCCCAAATATGGAGCAAAGCCCACATTTTTATACACACAGAGATCATGTTTTTACCACTCTTTTGGTTTTGTACTTTAAGTTCTCATCCACACTTTATCCCACACATCTCTATCACTCTTTTAATTAGCTTTATGCACACAACTTACTTTCACCTCTCTTTTGATCTACACTACTTCTCACCATTCCTTTTCATTAACCAACTTTTTCACTTTAAGTGCATCTTCCTTTCAGACCACTCCTTAATTCACTTTAATTCCACATTACTCACATACCATTCTTTTTTCTAGCATCCACATAGACCACTAGATATTTATCCAATTAATTTACCATTTTAATTTAATTAGCCTATATTTCTTATTTAAATAAATCATTTAATTTAAGCTTAGTGTAAGGGTTTAATTAATTAGAACCTTAATATTTAAATGCACTTATATGCTTACAATCATTAATAATAGCATAAATTAATTTTTAAATAATAAATATGTAATTTATATATTACTGTTTTTAAATAATATTGATTTTAACCCTTTAAATATAGTAAAACCCTAGAAAACCAATTTGAAACCCATAAGAAACCCATTAGAACCCTTTGAAAATCAATTGAATACCTAGTTAAACCCTAATATTAACCAAAAATTAATGCTACTAACTTAAATACATATGAATAAATGTAAACCTAGGGTCTTAAACCCATAAATCAATGTTTCTATGGCCTAAACACACATTATATGAGCAGTTTAGAATAAACCATAATTTGAACATGTATTCTTTATCATTTCTTGTACCTGCAAACACTTCAAAAGTAGTTAATTCAATCCAGAACAACTAATCAACAGTGATATAAAAGGTTAGAATTCACCAATTAAGTTAATTTTATTTTATCTGGTCATCAACTGGAAAGTTGAAAACTTTCCGACACCGCAGTGCAGAGGATGTCACGGAACCCACTCCCCTTATAGTTGCGCACAATTCTGCGCAACAGGGAATACCACTCAAGCACCAAGATGGGCTGGATAGAAATACAGCGCCGTCACACAGAGCGACTTAGGGTTCGCTTGCCTCCATCGCTTAGGACGGAGGTGTTTCTTGTTGGTACAGATTTCAAAAATCCGTGTATATACAGATTCCTGACACTGTTTGGCATTTTTCTTCTTATGAGAGAACGTTTCAGGTAAGGATGCAAGTCTTTTCAAATAGCAGGTACGTTCTCTTCACTAACAAACGAAGTTATCACTAATATCATTAAATAGCACCTAAGGCCCTTTCCTTCTTTGTCTTCACCGTCCGACACTAATCCACGTTACGCATGCCCTCTTTGTTCACTACAGACAAATGAAATTGAATGCGGTCAATCCTTTCGTTTCGGAAGGGGTGCATGCTCTATGGTCATGATTTCATTGAGTGAATAGACGAGCCCTTTCGTTTCCGATGTGGGGCATGCTCTTCATGCTCAGTAGTCAACGACTTTTAAGGAGTCCCTTTCAAGTTCAATTAGGGGAAATGATTGCTGTATATGTGCATAAAGGGTGCATGTTAGTATCGCAAGACATTCATCGGTTTGCAGGTATCAACTACAACCCAGTATCACCCAATAAAGGTAAGGCCAAAGTCTGTGATAACCCCCATGAACTTGTGTTCGATAATGATATCAGTGACGAAGATGAAGAGGCTTTAATCATTGATAAATCTTCTCTAGATAGTTGGCAGGAACATTTGAGTGACAGTGTTGTTATAGGTCTCTGTCATGGTCCTAGGCCATCTCAAGAAGCTTTGAAAGCTTGGATCAAAACCCATTGGGAATCCAGAGGGCTTATGGTTAAGCATATCCAGTATTGCCCCAACAATTACTTTATGTTTTTCTTTGAAAATGCTAACAGTGCCCTACAGGTCATAAGTGAAGGACAATGGCTTATCAGAAGTATCCCTGTCTCCTTTTTCAAATGGTTCATAGGGTTCAACCCTAAAGGACCTAAGCCCACTAAGATTCCTGTATGGGTAGAATTCCCGGAACTCCCTATTGACTATTACCCTTGGGTTGAGAGTCTAGGGAAGATGGTGGGGAGAGTCCTTGGTCAAAAAGCTAGGAGCAATAATATTAATCCCAAGTGGGATCCCCAAGTGTTAATAGAAGTGGACCTAGCTAAAGAAATCAAACCTTATATTGTCATTAAGGACTCTTGCGGTAAAAAACTACACACCCAAAAGGTGCTATACAGAAACATCCCGAACGCATCTCTGTCATCTCTGTTTATGCCTCCAACAATAGTATGTCCAGGAAAAGCTGTTGGGAAGAGCTCTCTCAAAACCAGGGTCAAGTCATTTTGATTGGTGATTTTAATATGGTCACCACCATTAAAGATAGATGGGAGTGCAAGGGTAACATCCTCAATGGTTCTGAAAAGCATGCTTGGAATGATCTGTGTAGTTTGTATGATTTGTCTGATGTTTCCAAAAACTCTGGTATCACTTGGACCAATAAACAGTCTGGTAAAGCTTTTACTGCTGCTAGGTTAGATAGATGTTATGTCAGTAATTTTGTTCTTCAGAAGAGTTGGGATGTGAGTGTGAATGTTGACCACTCCCTCCTTGTTTCTGACCATAAACCTTTGAGCATCAACCTTAAGTGGGGTAGCTCTTCTTACAGGGCTGGTTGGCCTCATATTGATGTCAACCTCCTTAAGCTCCCTTGTATAGAGGTCGAGACCAAAAGAATTTTCTCTCACCACTTTAGGAACAATCGCTCGTCGTGCATTGCCTGGGAAAAGTCAGTGAAAGATATTCAAAAGTTGTTCTCCTTTTTTAAGAAGCAAGCTAGAGAGGCTAGAGCCAAAAGAAGATCTAAGATTTTGGAGAAGATGAAAGACCTAGACATCACCTCCCCCGAGTACCACAATTTACATCTGAGGATGTGTAAGGAAAGTTATCTTGAAGCTAGCTACTCTCTTGCCTCATCTAAAGAATTTTGGAGTGGGAAGATTGACAGGAACAACAAGTACATGTTTTCTCTTCTTAAAAAAACAAAGTCAGGGATTTCATCCCTAATTTAAAGAAAAAGGATGGTGGGCACACTATGAATATTGAGGAGACTGTACAGGAGGCTAAAAGCTTCTTTATGGATGTTTTCTCTGGTTCTCCCAAGTGGGGGGAGGACATCCAGAGGGCCAGGGCTACCATTGCTATGAAAAGGAAAAAAATGATTCCTGAAAGCTTGGTTCCCATTATGGACCTGCCCCTCACTGCCGGTGAGATCAAAGAAACCATCTATAAATTGAAACCCTGTAAGTCCCCTGGTTTTGATGGTCTGCCTAATGAATTCTTCATGATGCTTTGTGATTTTCTCACTCCTTACATTCTTTTGGTTTGGGAAGAGGCTTCTAGTAAAGGATTTCTCCCTTGCCACATCAACACTGGTGTAATAAGACTTATCCATAAAAAGGGGAATAAAGATGACCTTAATAATTGGAGACCCATTTCTTGTCTTAACACCATATACAAAATTATTGCTTCCACTTTAGCTAGAAGGCTTAGCCCCTTGATGGACCTCTTCATCCTCCCCGAGCAAAAAGGGTTTATCAAAGGTAGATACATTCTTGATGCCATCATCTCTCTTTGGAAAGGTATGGAAAATGCTAAGGACAATGACCAAAATTTTTATTTTTTCAAAATTGATTTTGACAAGGCTTATGACAGGATTGAATGGGACTTTATCCTCCAATCCCTTCATGATTTAGGTGCTGTGTTGAAAGACTTGGATGCAGCATTATAAAAAATGGTGAAATTTTTAGATTACTGGGGATCCCTATGGGATTCCAGATTACTTTTGCTCAAAGATGGGAGTGGGTGTTAGATAAGTTTAAAAAGCATTTGTTTTTTTGGTATGATATTAATAGCTCCCTCCCCCATAGAACTTTTGTCTTAAACCACTACATCCTCCCTAAAATTGTCTACTTTTTGACCTGTTGGACTCCTACTAACAAACAAATTGGGCAGGTTGTTTCTCTGGCCAAGGACTTTCTTTGGGGAAGTAAACATGATCACAAGAAAATCCCCAAGGTGGCTTGGAAAACCTGTTGTCTCCCTAAGTCTCAGGGAGGTCTAGGGATAATAAATCCTAAGAAAATGGCTGATAATTTGGCTGCTAAATGGATTCTGAGAAGCCTCTTCTGCAATGATATTTGGTCTTGCTTGCTTAAAAGGAATGTGGATAGATTCTGTCTGTCGGATTACAAAGCTTGGAAAAATATTAATATTTGGGATATTGTGGTTTCCCCTCATGCTATAACTCCTTATGGAAGTCCCTTGTTTTGTAGAATGTGGCAGGCTTGGTTTAATGCTAAACAATCTTTCACCCCTCCCCCTGATTTGATGCTATCGTATGAGTTTTTCATGCAGGAATCACCATGGTTAGGTTGGTTGGCTTTCAACAATAATAAAAAAGCTGCTATAAAACAGCACAAATGCCATAAAGCTGGGGTCACCACATGGAGTGCTTTGTTGGGCATTGATAGGGTGAGTATTAATCAGCAAAATAACCTAACTTCTGACTTGTCTAGGTCATGTTTGCAGGTTCTGCATAGTCAAAGAGAGCTCCTGCTGGACAATCTTGGAAGTTGGCACAGGAAGAAGCAGAGCTTGCTGGATACTGCTGCTCTCATATTCAGAGAATTCAAAAAGCACAAAGGGGTTGGGAACCAGATCTTTCTTAAACTGAACTCAAGATGGAATGTCAATTGGTCTGCTCACCAATGGACCTACAGATTCAAAACTTTGTGGGCCTTTCTAGATTGTAGTAAGCACTCCTTCCTGCAATGGTTAATGCTTCATCATGGGCTCTGGATAGGACACAAAGTCAGGAAAGTTAGTAGTAATGGGGGGATCTGTACCTTCTGTGGCCTTGTGGAGGATGTTTCACACCTTTGTTTTGAGTGTCAGCATGCTCAAAAGTTATGGACTCCTGTGGAGGATTACTTACAGAAACATAATCTTCCTCAACTTAGCAAAATGGAGGTTATTCTTGGCTGCTGCAGAAATCTTGACATATTGTTGTGGAATATATGCAGAGGACACATTAATTGGAGCATTTGGATTAGCAGAAATGAATATTCCCTTGGTAGGGGGAGAAAAAACTTCCTCTTCCCCCTTCATAAAAAGCTGAAAAAGGTTTCTCTAGTTTGTACTAGAAAAATGATTTCTGCCCCTAGCACGACTAGTGACATATTCAAGATCATGGCTGAGAATTGTCCTGCCAAGTGGAGAGAACTCATCTCTGCTCAGTATTCTTGTATAAGGATCTCTATGTCTTTGGATTTGTAACCTTACTGTCATCGGTGTCTCCTGCCTAAGGCACAGTCTGTACATCCTTTCATTAATATAACTTTCCTGTTTTCTTCAAAAAAAAAAAAGAATTTCACATTATCGTTTTTGTTTTCTCAGAGAGAGAGAAGTGGACCTGAGATTGCAATGCATAGACCATGAGAATTTCTTCTTGGGATGCAAAAGTAAGAGGGTGCTCTCCTTTTATAGAAATGAGGACATATGAGAGCCACACACACAAGGGCGTATTCAGTGAGAGCATCCCTGATTCCTTTTGTTCTCTCAAGGCTACTATACTTCAAGATAGACTTGAGAGAGAATGGAAAGTGCTTGCTTAATATCCACCCAAGCTTTGCACATTCTGCAAGTGAGCATACTACAAGGAGGAGCGACCATGTCCAAGGAAACAATAACATCCTATAAGGAGTGGCTCTTCCTAGCCCAATTACCTTCAATATAAAGCAATCGAATTCTTCATTTCCCCATAGGAAGATACTTATTGGAGAAATATCCTCTAAGAAGTCCCATTAATGAAAACCCGAGAGAATACATTACGAAAGAAGATACTTACACACTTGATAAATTTCATGCCAAACCTTATGTGACGCAAGGATTGTAATATGAAATATCACTCAATCATTTCATAAGCATTATCAACTTAAAATTATAGGATGAAGAAATCTTGCTTAAGGTCCCTAGCACAATCTATACCTTTCCATAGAGTAATAAGAGATTCAAGAATGTATCTACATCTATAAGACCCTTTTGATCATGTACAATGATGTGATATGTAATATGCTAAGTACCCTAACCAAAGAAGAAAGAAAAATCTTATACACTGAAGTCAAGCAAGAAGTACTTCTCCAGTTTTTCAATTCATCCTTAGGACATCTTTAATGAAAAAAGTTGATAACTCTAGTCTCGATTTCAATAGTAAGAGATTCTTTTCTATCTTTGGAAGTTTTTTTGGCCTCTTTCGTTCCCCGTGCCTTGAAACTATCCTTTGCCTCTTGCATGATTCTGTTGTTGACCTTGGTCTTGGTTATTGTGTCCTTGTCCACTCTCTAAGCCTCTACCTCTACCTCTTTATGTACCAGATTAGAATCCTATTGAGAACTAAGTTTTCCTTGGAAGTTCAAGTCCTCACCAAGATTTGTTTCTTACATAATCAACATGGACAACATATGAGCAAAATTTGAAATATTTTCTAAACCACGAAAGCACACTTCCACCTTATCATCATCATCTATATTCATGCCAATAGGTGCAAGTGACTCACATATGCTTTTGTTTTTCAAGGTGTAGTTTCTTACTGACATACATTTTTTCTCATGTATGTAGCCCGTTCTTGAGTTGCAATTTTTGTGCCTTTGTATTGGTCTCATACAATGTGAACAAATTGTTCCATGCCTCTTTTCGAGTCTTGGCATGGTGTATGTTCTGAATCATGTTGTCTTGTATGTTAATAGATAGCCAATACATTACCTTTCGTGCTCCACTTTGTTGTCTCTTTTGACAAGCATATAGTCTAATGCTGGTACAAATGAGGAAACATTTTATCCTTGACAAGTTTCACATGATGAGCCATTCCATTTTTTATGAAGATCTACATGATGCACTCGTTGATGAGAGAACTCATATACAAGAGGCAAAGGCTATGTCAAAATGGATAATGTATACTTTACGAGATACCAAATTAGATCCCCCTCTAACATAGCGTATTTGTTCAGGCTCTGCTAGTGCTTCTTCTACAACAAATTACTATGATATGGCTGCCTCTAGTTTGTGTGATGAGAATTAGTCTGTTTCATTTAATGAAGCACAACATTCAAAAAATTGGATGGTTGCTATGCAATCAAAATATAAAGTTATTATGAAAAATGGTACCTCATCTTTATGTCACTTGCCTCCTAGCAAGAAGGCCATCAACACCAAGTGGGTATACAAGCTAAAGTGTAAGCTTGATGGAATGATTGATAGAAATAAGGTTAGGCTTATTGCAAAGGGTTATGCTTAAGAAAGAGACATTGATTTTGATGAGACCTTTCCTCCCACATGTTGAATAACTATTTTTCATAGCATATGTGCACTTGAAGCTCATCATGCTGGGAGCATACATCAGTTGGACATTAAAACTACATTTTTGAATGATGACTTGCACAAAGAAGTGTATGCTTTTCTCCCTCTTGGTTTTGTGCAAGAAGGGCATGAAAACAAATTCTGCAGGTTGAAAAAGGCATTAGATGGTTTGAACCAAGCACCATGTGGTGCGTATGAAAAGATACATACCTACTTGATTGCACATAGTTTCTTGAATAGTTTAACCGAGTGCATGTTGTATGTTAAGTGTGTAAATGATCTGCTTCTGATCATTAATGTCTATGTTGATGACATGTTGCTCACTAGTTCTCTTGAGAAGCATATTACTGATTTTAAGGTTTATTTATATGCCTCATTTGAGATGTCAAATTTAGGTGTTTGCATCATTATTTGGGCATTCAGTTTATGCAAGATGATGTCGGAATACCTTTGTGTCAAACTAAATATATTGACTAATTATTGCAACATTTTGGCCTTCAAGATTGCAAAACCATTGCCACTCCTATGGAAACAAGTTTACGGTTAATTATTCATGATGTTGGAGATGCATTTGACGTTGTTCTCTATGAGCAGGTTGTTGGATGCTTGATCTAATTATGCAAGTGTCAAGCACTGGCAGACAAGTGCATCTTTTACCACTTGAGTGATACTTGCCTACTTGGATTCTTTTATCAAGTGTCAAGCATTATTCATGTGTCAAGCATTATTCAAGTGGCAAGCATTGGCAGACAAGTGCATCTTTTACCACTTGAATGATACTTTCCTACTTGGATTCTTTTATCCTAAAGAGGGATCACTAATGCTAGATTTACATGCTTTTTCTGACTCTAATTGGGCTTGCTGCTATTGTTGGTGCAAAGAGATGAAGCCTACATACTTAGATGAATTTCACATATCTCATGTTTCACATATGGTTCAATCCCTTGTAAAAGGGAATTACCTTTTATCTTTGTAAAAGTGCCTATGTTTGGTGCACTACACTCACATGGAGTTAGCAGACTTGAAATATCAACTTACTTGGTAGATGATTGATGAGAGAATATACGCAATAGTTTAGGACTCACTTTTTGGTGAGAATTTGAATTTGAATTCAAAGCTCGGCTCCAAACTCTACTATAAAATGTAGATAAAAAGGACTCATGAGATGATCCTTGATTATGAGATCATTTGAAAGGGATACATTGTGATAAGTGAGCTCATTCCATAGCTCCTACATTACCCTAACATTGTGCAATTGAGCATTGCCAATGTCATTGTATTTCTATGTGATTTAATACATACATATTAATAATATCTCTACTTCACTTCTCTACTATGAGTACATTAGAATAGTGCTTTTCTTAGATCTTTTTCTCCATGCATGGTTAATCATTTGATGTTATTTAAAGTGTTATAGAATCATAATAATATCTACTTCATAGCTACAAAGCCTCATTGTATCACCAATCGTGAGATAGCTTCATATTTTTACTCTCTGGTTTGTAGTCTGAGCACCTCAAAAATATCAGGCAAGTCCTATAATTTGCTAAGAATCATTCTCAATTTTTAGTCCATATTTGTTATTGAAATTAATCATAATTCGTAGCTATCTAAGTTAGTTGGAGACCCCAACAAACAAGGAAACAAATGCCACGGAAAAAAGAGAGCAATACAAAGAGTTAAAACTACCCTCCTCCCAATACATAAGATCGACAAGGAATGTTACATTGACACGGGATGTTCTTCATCCAGCAAAGAGAAAATCAGAAACAAACGTCCAAGAAGTGGAGCTGAGGTTGCAATGCATAGACCATGAGAATTTCTTCTTGGAGATCTAAGAAACAAATGGTGAAAGGTCCTTTAAACAAAGATTTAGGATCATCGTCAAAGTTTGTACAAAACAATGAAGATGTATCGGTCCGACATTCAGATAATAGGAGTGAAGAAACAAAAGATACAGTACTACAGCCATAAGAAAATAAAATGATGGATTTACTACTTCAAAAACAAGAATACAATGCTTTTGGTTCTAATTCAGTATTTAATATTGATGTAAAAAGATGTTTTCGAGCACCATCAAATTATGTATATCAAAAATTAAACAGAAATCGGGTGGATAAATTAATGAATTATTTTGTTTTGGCTCCAAAAGAGAATGAAGTTCTTGCAGTTGTTATGCCTATTGATCGAAGTTTCAGAACACCTCTACAGACTTTATCTCATGATGATATTGATAAAGTTGAGTGTTGGATAATATCTGGACAACATTCAATTTGAGCAATGAAAACTTTTTAAAGTGTTAATTATCCTATGGTGACATTACAGTTACGAAAACAATTTCGATATAGAAAACCAAAAATTATAGTAAATTATCCTCCAAAAATTCTTAAGGAGATATCTAAAGAGGCTAATTTGATGGTGGCAAAGTCATTACAGAAGTAACCATTTGTGGATCAATGTTTACAAGTGAGATCTCAATGGAAAGCAAAGGGATGTCCATCCAAGACTCCTCTAGGTCTTAATCAGAGTAAAAGAGAATTTATATCATGGTAGGTATGTTTATATACTTGTTATTTTTACTTTCCTTTTGAACTTATAATCATTTACATATTTAGATGTTTGGCATATATTACTATTTTTTAAAACTTGGAACGCAAAGGGATGTCCATCCAAGCCTCCTCCAGGTCTTAATCAGAGTAAAAGAGAATTTATATCATGGTAAGTATGTTTATATACTTATTATTTTTACTTTCCTTTTGAACTTATATTTATTTACATATTTAGATGCTTGTATGTATGTAAACTCTTTTTGCAATTTTTTTTGCAAAATTCTATAGAGACTAGAGAGCAAACTTTACAAAAAGGATTTATAAAAAATGATTTGCATCTTCTTTTATGTAATGATTAGGAATGGAGGAATTGGATATCAATAATGTGTTTGTATAGTTAGGGAGCACTACTTAATACAAAGGGTGAAGTGTGAAATAGCAAAGGAGATTCAAGAGATGTTATATCGGCATCTAGAAAGATGGTGGCAATGAAAGGTGGAATTCAAAGGGCAATTTAAGAAAAGAAAATTTTGTTAAACAAGGAAAAATCATTGAAGCACATGGCTGACATGGAAGAAATGGCATGGAGATTAAAGACAGATCGTATGTTGAAAAAAGTTATAATAGCATTTTAATTGATTTAACAATAGCGGTTTTGACTTGGGAAAAGATCTATGAGAAATATAATATCAAAGACATACAATATGAAAAAATTAAAAGCTATAGTGAGACATTTGCTGAATCATTTGTACAGAGTTGCAATGGGAATAAAGACACCAAAAATGTTATTCCATGGTCAATCTATGGATTTGGTTTTGATTTAAACAAGGTGGATAAATTTTTGTTCAGAGCAAGTTCTTCCATTCAACATTGCTTTCTTAAGGTTTGACTCAGAATTGTATAGTCTACATACTCAGGACTACATTTCAGCAACCTTCTTCTCTAGATTGGTTTTTGCACTCAATGGGATGAACTCTAAGACAGAATATATTATGATATCTTTTATTGATTTCCTCTATGTTCATATGCTTGTGGAAGGAGTTCAAAATACAGCTACAAAAATGACTTTTACAATTGGAGCCATTCACAGTAGTAATGCTTCAATTAACGAGAGTTGGATTTTACAATAGTGCTTATGTACATAAGCAAAGAGGATACTTATCAGATGATTGATAGAATAGGTCAAGCAAATCTAAATATTTTTGCTCATAAAGGCCGTGATGAATTCATAGATAAAAATTTGATTGATGTTTTCATCAACAATGTTGCTCGTGAAGAGAGCTATGTTATAGAGTTGTACTATCGAGGAGTTGTTCTTCAAAGAAGTTTATCTAAAAAACACAGATGTTTTGGTATATGTTTAGAGGTTGAACAAAAACAATTAGAATCAAGTTGCTCTTTACTTTTTGAGAATGACCCTTCTTTGCATCAATGGTATGATATCAATAATCAAGATACAAATAATACAAATGATATGTTTGATAATGTTGATGCTGAGATTGATGTACAACCTAGTGGAGAAGAATCAAAAACTAATAAGGAGGATACAGAATCCCACGAATTAGCAAAGAGGATACTTATCAGATGATTGATAGAATAGGTCAAGCAAATCTAAATATTTTTGCTCATAAAGGTCGTGATGAATTCATAGATAAAAATTTGATTGATGTTTTCATCAACAATGTTGCTCGTGAAGAGAGCTATGTTATAGAGTTGTACTATCGAGGAGTTGTTCTTCAAAGAAGTTTATCTAAAAAACACAGATGTTTCGGTATATGTTTACAGGTTGAACAAAAACAATTAGAATCAAGTTGCTCTTCACTTTTTGAGAATGACCCTTCTTTGCATCAATGGTATGATATCAGTAATCAAGATACAAATAATACAAATGATATGTTTGATAATGTTGATGCTGAGATTGATGTACAACCTAGTGGAGAAGAATCAAAAACTAATAAGGAGGATACAGAATCCCACGAAGATATTGTTACAATGGACAAAGATATTGCAGATACTTCAAATATATGAGAAGGAAATGAAACTTATGAGAATATTGAATCCATGTAATGTGCTAAATGCCATAATTTTCAAAGCATGACTTTTTTATATGCTAGTGATGATTGTATATCTTGAAGAATAGAATTTTATTGTGAATATATTAGCTCTTGTTGAATAAAGTGATGTGAGTCCATTATATTTAAATCTTTTCATTTATTGTTAATATCATATGTTTGTGAGTTAAAATTAGATATCTCTTGTCTATTCGAGTAATTTAAAAATTATTGTTTTTAGATCAATGATGCATAAACGCATTTGTTATAATTTTTAAATAGATGGTGCATGATTTGTGACTCTTTGTTTGATAAAATCTAAAATGTATTGCTTTGCATTTGATTAAATCCAATATCAAAATGTAGGGTCAAGATGCGAAGATTGAAATGTGAGGTTTTTAAAATCAAAAACCTATTATTTGCTTAAGTAATCTTAAACTTGTTTATAAATGTAGATGCATAGAGAAATTAATTGAGAAAATAAGTGTTGAGAAGGAAAAATTAATAGGGAGATTTATTTCATAAAGAGAAATTAAATGAGAAGATAAGTATTGATATGTCTGCATATTGTATTGACTATCCATATATATCTTTTGAATTTATTTTTTCTTATTATAGATGTTAAAAAAGATAAACATTTCATAAGTAATGATGGTATTGGAAAGCTTGTCGGCCATTTTGAGGGTGAAACGAGTAGTCTATATGAGCAAAGCTCTTTTCAAACATCAAATAATCTATCTAATGTTATGGAGAAACACTATGGTAGGCCTTTTCGGATTTTACCAAGTATATTGTGTAATATTATCATTATTTCATTCATATTTTAACTCATTTATTGATTATATCAATAAGTAATCCTGAAGCTTTGTTTTTAGTTATTGTATATTTTTTATCCTCATTGTTTGATATATGCAAAGAATATCTATCATCCACTTCATACAAGGAAGAATTTTCTCCTTCTCGATCTAAATGCACTTTTGTTCAACCAAGATATAAGATGGAACATATCAGAGAAAGATTATGTCAAAAAAATATCCAAATATTGATGACAAAAGAATATTTATAAGTCCGAGATGTTTTGAATTTTTAGAATCTAGTTTTGAGCACTTTCATGTTGTGTTTGGTCATCCACATTCAAAAATAATATTTTCAGCAATGTGCGATTCATTGAGAAATATATAAAAAAAAAAGATATTCTTTTTTTGTAGTGTGGAGTCAAGAAAATTATTATATGGATCACCTAGAAGAAATATATAAACTAGATCAACTTATCAGTGATGATAGTTTCTTCAAATGTTCTATTCCAATAGAAAATAGCATCTACATTACCCCTTATCAAGCAAGACAGAATCATTAAGTACCGAGTGGTCTTCTACCCTATGGTTTGAGATTAATCCATATGGATGATAATTTTCTTCAATCGAATTGGACCAACCACCTATGATTAAACATGTTATATTTCCTATATTTTGACTTGTAATGGATAATTTATCATCTATGTTAGACCATGATATCTTGAGTGAATCAAATGATCATTCAAATAACTTGAGAGTATCTTCTTCTGATGAGTCTCAAGTACAAAATAAGAATGAGAAAAATCTAGTTGTTGCATTGATCAAAATCGAAAGGGAAGATTTTACAACAATAGCATCAACAAATCTAGATGCTCCATTGAATTGCAAGGAAAGTGAAAAGGGACATCTAACAACAATAGCATCAACATTTGGTGTTCAATTTTTAAATAAAGAGCACCTAAAATTGTAACAAATGTACTACAAAAATAAAAGTATGAGAGAAAATCATGCAATAAATTCTACAAGGTTGGGCTATCGACAAAGTCATTTCATAAGTGGAGTTGCAACAAAAGCATACATAAAAAGGTTACAAAAGACATACTTTAATTTAATGGGTAAAAGAGGAAGGTTGGTTGTGAGTTTTCCTTGTTATTGGATTATACTTCCTTCTCACTATTTCATTGCTCATCTTCTTTTATATATTTCTTATATTTCTCTATATTATACTTCATTGTTATTGGAATATAATATCATGCATTTAGCTCATGTAATATATTTTAAATGCATCATATATATATATATATATATATATAGAGAGAGAGAGAGAGAGAGAGAGAGAGAGAGATGAAGTTTTTTGTAGGCTTAGTCTTCTTTTGATTATATCGATTGTAAGAAAAACTTAAACCTATATCATGGAATTTGGAATCCCCATAAATATAAAATCATGCATTTAAATCAATTTTCTAGTATTTTCTTATGTATTATCAATTTTAATTCACTATAACTTTTTATTTTTTTTACAAAACAAAATGTTTATCTCCATATAAACTACAAAGAAAACACAAGGTTTCCATTGAAGTCTTGCTAGTCTACACACATATATGAATCTTCATCAAGAAAGCAAAGATTTTCTTCATTCTAAAGAGATGAACGAAGGGTATCGATACTGGAAATCAATGGCATTTTGCTTTAGACAAGTGATAAGGAAAGGGGTGATCTGTTACTTGAATCTTTGCAAAACCATATGAATTTCGTTGAAGACAGCACAAGAAATGCGAATTATGCTCAGAAAGATGCATTATATTACTTCTTTTCTATTGAACAATTTAAACATTTTAACAAAAAGAAGATATATTCATGACCTGATCTTTGTAAGAAGACTATACGATAGAAATTTTAAGTTAATACCATCACTTCTATTCAACATTGCTCTGATGGTCAAGATCTTCACCAAATCCAATGGTGGAGAATAAAAGCACCTTTATTTCCATCCTTTCCCTAGATTTGATGGGAAGAATCAATCCTAGCCATCCATTTGATGAACCAAATGGCTAAAATCGAGAATACTTTATCCTAGGGTTAAGAGTTGATTTCTACATATTGAGGGGTGCAAATTAATTAAAAAACTATAAAACCAACACTCCAAATTCTTGGAGCATCATTGGTAGTATCCATACAGCCTTGCTACCACATGTTTTCCTTGAGACGATCACCCTAAGTTCAGCGTGTGAGGATCCAAGGTAGGCAAGTAAGAGTGTAGTTCCTGGATTGAGTTTTAAGTTAGACATACTAAATATAATAGGCTCATAAACCCAATGGTTTCTCTATCTTTGGTCACCCTCACTGGAGAATGTGAGTGAACTAGAGTTGGTTTTATGAGGGGTAGAATTCATTAGATAAGTATTATGCTTGTAGAAAGATATAGGGTCAATGAAATGGAGCCAATCCTCTCACATGTGACATTAAGTTGAACTATCATGGTGGGGGGGGGGTGTCATGCAGACTGCCTTTGACAATTAGATCCCATATCATGATGTATCACAATGCTCATGTACATGTATTTCAGTACAATATCTTCTAATTCAAGTCTATTGTCTCATGTCTCTTATGTGTTCTTATGTCTCCTTTTTAGATCTTCCTATGTATGAGAAGGCTCCACGATCTTGCGTTGAACCAGTGGGGATTATGTATTGAGATTATGAGGATACATTTCTATATATTCATAAATCATGACCCACATGCATGCATATTATCCACAAACATCCATGCATATGTTTCAATTTTGAAAGTGTATAAGAAGCTCCTTTTTTGGACCATTCTTCCTTTAGATATCGATTTATGTGTATGTTTTTTTATCTCCTCTTCATGCATACATAACATCCACAAGGACCCATGCACATGAAATAAATTTTTAAAGTGTACAAGAAGCTCCATTTTTTGGACCATTCTTCTTTTCGAAATAGATTCATGTGTAGGGTTTTCTTTTGCTCTCATCATTCATGTTCATGGACTTATATGGAGCGTATATGGTCCTATCAATAGAAGCTAGGTGAAGGGATATACACCAACACAATGAGTACTAACATGGATATCCTTAATTCTTAAAAATTATCATCTTAGATGGGGAGGTAAGCATCGTTATAAGGTCCTCAAGCTTAGGTGGTCCTACCCATCCTTTAGGATCGTGGTAGCTTTATTCAATCCAAAAACTTCAGGATAAAACATTTCATCATTACTATTCGTATGCTCCGAATCATATACACTAAATAAGAGACTTTGGAGTGACCTATATCAAAGTACAATGCATAATTATCAATTTTTAAACTCACTCCACTGATTAAATCAAGTTATAGAAATAAAATAGGGGCACTAAAAAAGAGATTGAAACAGACAAGGAGAGAGGTTATGAGAGAGATATACATAAAGATATAGATAATTCAAACTAACGTTTTGAAATAAACAAGAACTCAATACAACAAAACCTTCTCCCTCGTACCCAAGGAAAATCTAATTCTATTTTATTGCATAGTTCATTCATAGTATTATTTGGTTTATTGGATGTGTTTACCTGACTAGCATCATTATCTCCTTAGATCTAGTAATTTCTAGGCTACAAAGATGAATGAAAAATCTCTATGGTAATCAATAAATATATTAATGTTTCTCCTTATTATGAAAATAGGGAAAATTGCATGTCATAAGTTGTCGTCAAAATGGTTATGTAGATTTTTATTGTGTTTCAGTCTAGAATATTGCTCCATAATGGTGTGATTACACTTATTGTCCCTCCTTCATTAGCTCCTTGATCTCTTTCCCTATTGGATTCTTCTTTCTTGATGACATGAATGTGTAAAGGTACAATATCTTCATCCTATATGAACAATAAATCAGATGCTAGCTCAAACATTTGCAGAAAGAACTTACTTTCTACATAAACAAACAAATTTTGTGGGTTGAGAAGAATCTCCGTTATGTCATTTCCCATCTATTGTTTTCTCCCTCTTAAAGCATAGGATGAAACCTGAGCCACTTGAGAATGAGCTCAAATTCACTTTTTTATTGAGCATGAATCCTTTTCCATGATCAAGAATATGATGATTCTATGGTTTATGTTGAAAAGGTTGTATTTATTCTGCCCTCTTTCCCTACCAATTTATACTTTTTTCCAATTTTCTATGCTTATCCGAAGTGTGATGTCTGTTGCGTTTCTTATGAGAGGGGTATAATCTGACGTTTTGATTGTACTTTTGACTCATTTCATTCGAAGATTGTGGAATTGAGGGACTGATGAACGAGGAAGGAGTTTTGGCAGATTTACATGAAGCCTACGACCGTACAAAATGCTCAATCCTTCAGCATTGCCACTTAAACGATGTATTTGCATGAAAAATGTTTGAGTGAGGAAACGAATATTCTCTCATACTTCTCATTAAACGTTGTATGGCAATTGATTTCGTAGTGTACATTGACACGATTTCTGATTGAATCTGATTTTCAATAAAAAAATGGTTGTTTCTTTCTTTTGATCTGTTGACTTGAATAAAAGAAGAACGACTCTAGAGTCATTGTTTCAATTGTAAATGTCTTCCATTCATCTTTCTTCGTAGGCTTGTGAATTTCGACCTTTCATTGTCTGTCTCTCTCTGCCATCATCAGTTCGTATGCGTAGTGCTCTCCATAAAAATGTTGGAATCTCCTTCACTAAGAATCATTTGTGGATTTTCTAAATGTTCATATAGTCGATTTCTCAGCCTACACATGTAAAATTGATTGATTGAATTTTTCTACATGGAGTTTCAAGACGTAAGAAAGCTAACAAAATCGATACTATTATTGGAGGTGTGCTTATTGTAAGCTTTGAACTAAAGTGTTCTACATGCCATTCAAGTTTATTGGTAGATTCAAGCATATTTTTGTGTTTTGATTTTTGAACTATGATGATATCGGATCCTTCAAAAGTGACTTAAACAAACCGAAATTCTGAAAAGAACATATAGATACCAAGAGTGAGAAACATTTTTTGGAGAAATTTCACTCAAACATATTCAATGGAAGTTAGAGAACCTCTCCTAGAAACTACCCTGTTAGATACATGGTTACTAAAACCTGATTCTATCACAACACAGAGCTGCAATTAGCATGGAATATTTTCCACACACACTAGAAATTCTTAACCTTCCAACAAGCTAAAGATCATTCCATTTGGCTTCATATCGTCATGCAAACGACTATCTAAAGATAGAATATGCATCAACTGAGGTTAAGAGAAACATTGAGGTTCATAAGAAATGTTCTCATTCACTTCTAGAGAATCCTCTAGTAGTGATACTTGCACTCTAGACAACATGAAAGATAAGCCTTCCAACACAATATTATATGCATTAAATGGATAATAACTACATAGAGACACAACACTTTCACAATGTGGATGTGTATAGAAAGCTATGTGGCTAGAATACATATGTGCCTTATAGCACACTATGGAGGGCCCTTCTAATATTCATTGGTGAGAGAATGAGTAGCATATGCTTCTACACCATGGTCTTGTGATTTCCACAAATTTCCAGGTTGTGAAGCTTTCTATGTATAGGGAGACATGCATGAGAGTTTGTGTCTCTTCACCTACCCTTGCATGTTCTCACACCTCTTGACCTTTGACTTCTTGTCCTTTTTCCTTCCATTGTCATGGGTGACTTTTGGTGCTCCATATCACTCCATATGGATAAGTTTTCACCTTTGTCTTTTGTTCCATCACTCTAAGAGTAATTTGGCTTTAACAAAGCCATAAAGACATTTTCATCTTTTACTTCAACACTATCCTTCAAAGTTATGAGTGTACCCTTTAGATTTTCAATTCCTAGCTTTCTTTTCAGCTTCCAATAAATACATAAATGATGAAGAGGTAGATGATCGGAGGTGAGTATATGTCAAGCCTCACAATTGGAGGTTGCTCAAGTTCCATATCTTTCAACACCCCCCCACAAGCTACAGTGGGGAGTCCATGCTACTCTCCAAAAAAATCAATCCTTCAGCATTGCCACTTAAACGTATTGCCACTTAAACGATGTACTCGCATGAAAAATGTTTGAGTGAGAAAACGAATATTCTCTCATACTTTTCATTAAACGTTGTATGGCAATTGATTTCGTAATGTATATTGACACGATTTCTGATTGAATCTGATTTTCAATTAAAAAATGGTTGTTTCTTTCTATTGATCTATTGACTTGAATAAAAGAAGAACGAATCTAGAGTCATTATTTCAATTGTAAATGTCTTCCTCGCCAAAACTCCTTCCTCATTCATCAGTCCCTCAATTCCACAATCTTCGAAATGAAATGAGCCAAAAGTACAATCAAAACGTCAGATTATACCAATAAATTAGGATTTGAACACAGCTTCGTTTGCTGCGTTACCACTCCCATAAGCAACACAACAGACATCACACTTTAGGACATAGTATCAAATCGAATTATGCATATATTGAAGGCTAGAAATTACTAGATCTACGGAGATAATGATGCTAGTCAGGTAAACACATCCAATAAACTAAATACTACTATTAATGAACTATGCCATAAAATAGAACTACATTTTCATTGGGTACGAGGGAGAAGGCTTTATTGTATTGACTTCTTGTTTATTTAAAAAGGTTAATTTGAATTATCCATCTCTCTATGTATATCTCTCTCATAAACTCTCTCCTTGTCTACTTCAATCTCTATTTTAGTGCCCCTATTTTATTTCTATAACTTGATTTAATCAATGGAGTGAGTTTAAAAATTGATAATTATATATTGTACTTTGATATAGCTGACTCCAAAGTCTCTTATTTAGTGTATATGATTTTGAGTATATGAATAGTAATGATGTAATGTATTATCCTCAAGTTTTTGGATTGAATAAAGCTACCACGACCTTCGAGGATGGGTAGGACCACCTAAGCTTGAGGACCTTGTAACGATGTTTACCTCCCCATCTAAGATGATAGTTTGTGAACAATTAATGATGTCCATGTTAATACCCATTGTGTGGATGTATATCCCTTAACCTAGCTTCTATTGGTAGGACCATGTACGCTCCATATGAGTCCATGAATGATGATGATGAATCTATTTCGAAAGGAAGAATGGTCCAAAAAATGAAGCTTCTTGTACACTTTCAAAATTTAATTCATGTGGATGGGTCCTGATGAGGACAAAAGAAAAACATACACATAAATAAATATCAAAAGGAATAATGGTCCATAAAAGGAGCTTCATATACACTTTCAAATTTGAAACATATGCATGGGTGTTTGTGGATAATATGCATGCATGTGGGTCATGATTTATGAATATATAGAAACATATCCTCACAATACCCAATAGATAATCCCCACTGCTTCAATGCAAGATTGTGGAGCCTTCTCACACATAGGAAGATCTAAAAAGGAGACATAAGAACACATAAGAGACAAGAGACCTGAATTAAAAGAGATTGTAATGAAATACATGTACATGAGCATTGTGATACATCAGGCTATGGGATCTAATTGTCAAAGGGAGTCTGCATGACCCCCCCTGCCACCATGATAGTTGAACTTAATGTCACATGTGAGAGGATCGGCTCCATTTCATTGACCCTATATCTTTCTATGAGCGTAACATTTATCTAATGAATTCTACACCTCATAAAACAAACTCTAGTTCACTCACATTCTCCAGTGAGGGTGACCAAAGATAGAAAAACTATTGGGTATATGAGCCTATTATATTTTGGAATTCTAACTTAAAATTGATTCTAGGAAATACACTCTTACTAGCCTCCCATCAAATCTAGGGAAAGGATGGAAATAAAGGTGCCTTTATTCTCCACCATTGCATTTGGTGAAGATATTGACCGTCGGATCAATGCTGATATCCATTTGGATAAGATTAGATGTTATGTTTGGAAGAACTTAAGGTCTATTCATGAAATTTGGGAATTATTCAAGTCCCATTTATATTATAAGTGATGGTATTAACTCATAATTTCTATCTTATATTCATCTTCAAAGATCAGGTCATGAATATATCTTCTTTTTATTAAAATGTTTAAAGTTTTCAATAGAAAAGAAGTAATATTAGTTGATGAGCTTATCTAAATAAACAACACCAAGGAGAATATGAATATACAAAGAAAAGCATTCAGACTTGAATTTTTTAAAACTATACCCGATGTCGATATCATTTTTTTGGCATGCACCCTAACCTGCTATAACATGAAACCTTTGATGGTGTTTTAGACAACGTACTGCAAGTGTTCTTTGAGCTATCAACAATTTTTCTCTGGTCCAAATCCACACTTCAGAAAGATCCATACAAAAATCGAAGAAATAAAATGCATCTTTGCGAGCATAATTCAGATTTCTTGTGTTCTCTTCAACAAAATTCATATGGTTTTGCAAAGATTCAAGTAATCGATCACCCCTTTCCTTATCAATTGTCTAAAGCAAAATGCCATTGATTTCCAGTATCAATACCCTTCATTCATCTCTTGAGAATGAAGAAAATCTTTGCGTTCTTAATGAAGATTCATATATGTGTGAAGCCCAGCAAGACATCAATGGCAACCTTGTGTTTTCTTTGTGGTTTATATGGAGATAAGCATTTTGTTCTGCAAAAAAATAAAAGGTAATTAGATTTATATAAAAATCAATTAAATTGTTTTACATTCTATATTACTTCATAATTGCAAAGTAATTAGAGATATTTTTAATTAAGCCCTTATCATTTCTCTCAATATTAAAAACTTAAAGTGAATTAAAATTAATGGTACATAAAAAAAATATTAGAAAATTGATTTAAATGCATGATTTTATATTTATGGGGATTCCAAGTTCCATGATAGAGTTTAAAGTTTTTCTTACAATCCATATAATCAAAATGAGACTAAGTCTACAAAAAACTTTCTCTCTCTCTCTCTCTCTCTCTCTCTCTCTCTCTCTCTCTCTCTCTCTCTCTCTCTCTCTCTCTCTCTCTCTCTCTCTCTCTATATATATATATATATATATATATATATATATATATATATATATATATATATATATATATATATATATATATATATATATATATATATATATATATATGTATGTATGTGTGTGGGTGTGTGTGTGTGTGTATATATATATATATATATATATATATATATATATATATATATATATATATATATATATATATATATATATATATATATATATACACATATATATATATATATATATATATATATATATATATATATATATATACATATATATGTATATGATGCATTTAAAATATGTTACATGAGCTAAATGCATTGTATTATTTTCCAATAACAATGAGGTATAATATAGAAAAATATAAGAAATATATAAGAGAATATGAGAAAAAAATAGTGAGAAGGAACTATACTCCAATAATAGGAAAAATTCACAACCAACCTTCCTCTTTTATCCATTAAATTAAAGTATGCCTTTTGTAACTTTTCTATGTATGCTTATGCTCCAACTCCACTTATGAAATGACTTTGTCGATAGCCCAACCTTGTAGCATATGTCTGTAGTACATTTGTAACAGTTTTAGCTGCTATTTATTTAAAAGTGGAACACCAAATGTTGATGTTATTGTTGTTAGATCTCCCTTTTCGATTTCCTTGCAATTCAATGGAACATCTAGCTTTGTTGATGCTATTGTTGTAAAATCTTCCTTTTCAATTTCGTTGCAATTCAATGCTACAACTAGCTTTTTCTCATTCTTATTTTGTACTTGAGAGTCATCAAAAGAAGATACTCTCAAGTTATTTGAATGATCACTTGATTCACTCCAGACATCATGGTCTAACATAGATGATGAATTCTCCATTATAAGTCGAAACATAGGAAATATAACATGTTCTTTGAGCATAGGTGGTTGTCCAATTCGATTGAGAAAAATATCATCCATATGGATTAAGCTTAAAACATAGGGTAGAAGACCACTCAGTACTAAATGATCCTGTCTTGCTTGATAAGGGGTAATGTAGATGCAATTTTTTGTTGGGATAGAACCTTAGAAGAAACTATCATCAGTGATAAGTTGATCTGGTTTATATATTTCTTCTAGGTGATCTATATAATAATCTTCTTGACTCCACACCACAAAAAAAGAATATCTTTTTTTATATATATCTCAATGAATCGCACATTGCTCAAAATATTAGTTTTCAATGTGGATGACCAAACACCAACATGAGAGTGCTCAGAACTAGAATCTAGAAATTCAAAACATCTCGGACTTATAAATATTCTATTTTCATCAATATTTGAATATTTTTTGACATAATCTTTCTTTGATATGTTGGATCTTATATCTTGGTTGAACAAAAGAGCATTTAGATCGATAAGGGGAAAAGTCTTCCTTGTATGCAGTGGATGATAGATATTCTTTCCATATATCAAACAATGAGGATAATAAATATACAATAACTAAAAATAAAGCTTCAAGATTACTTATTGATATAATCAATAAATGAGTTAAAATACGAATGAAATAATTATAATATTACACAATATACTTGGTAAAATCCAAAAAGGCCTACCATGTTGTTTCTCCATAACATTAGATAGATTATTTGATGTTTGAGAAGAGCTTTTCTCATATAGAGTACTCATTTCACCCTCGAAATGGCCAACAAGCTGTCCAATACCATCATTACTTATCAAATGTTTATCTTTTCTAACATCTATAATAAGAAAAAAGAAATTCAAAAGATATATATGGATAGCCAATACAATGTGCAGACATATCAATACTTATCTTCTCAATTAATTTCTCTTTATGACATAAATCTCCCTATTAATTTCTCCTTCTCAACACTTATTTTCTTAATTAATTTCTCTATGCGTCTACATTTAAAAACAAGATTAAGATTACTTAAGCAAATAATATGTTTTTAATTTTAAAAACCTCACATTTCAATCTTCACATCTTAACCCTATATTTCGATATTGGATTTCATCAAATGCATCATAATTTTAAAAGCAATACATTTTAGATTTTATCAAACAAAGAGTCACAAATCATGCATCATCTATTTAAAAATTATAACAAATGAATTTATGCATCATTGATCTAAAACCAATAATTTTTAAATTACTCAAATACACAAGAGATGTCTAATTTTAACTCACAAACATATGATATTAACAATAAGTGAAAAGATTCAAATATAATGGACTCACATCAGTTTATTCAACAAGAGCTAATACATTACATGGATTCAATATTCTCGCAAGCTGCTTTTCCTTCTCATATATTTGAAATACCTGCAATATCTTCATTCGTTGTAATAATAACTTCGTCGGATTGTGTATCCTCCTTATTACTTTCTAATTCTTCTCCACTAGGTTGTACATCAGTCTAAGTATCAACATTCTCAAACATATCATTTGTATTATATGTATCTTTATTACTGATATCATACCATTGATGAAAAGAAGGTTCATTCTCAAAAAGTGAAGAGCAACTTGATTCTAATTGTTTTTCTTCAACCTCTAAACATATACCAAAACATCTTTGTTTTTTAGATAAACTTCTTTGAAGAACAACTCCTCGACTATACAACTCTATAACATAGCTCTCTTCACGAGCAAAATTGTTGATGAAATCATCAATGAAATTTTTATCTATGAATTCATAATGGCCTTTATGAGAAAAAAATGTTTAGATTTGCTTGATCTATTCTATCAATCATCTGATAAGTATCCTCTTTGCTAATGTATATAAGCACTATTGTAAAATCCAACTCTCCTTTAATCAAAGGATTACTACTATGAATGGCTCCAATTTTAAAAGTCATTTTTTTTGTAGTTGTATGTTGAACTCCTTCCACAAGCATATGAACATAGAGGAAATCAATAAAAGATATCATAATATATTATTTCTCAGAGTTCATCCCATGGAGTGAAAAAACCAATCTAGAGAAGAAGGTTGTTGAAATGCATTCTTGAGTATGTAGACTATATAGTTCTGAGTCAAACCTTAAGAAAGAAATGTTGAATGGAAGAACTTTCTCTAAACAAAACTTTTTCCACCTCGTTTAAATCAAAACCAAATCCATGGATTGACCATGGAATAATATTTTTTGTGGTCTTTATTTCCATTGCAACTCTGTACAAATGACTCAACAAAGTTATGGCAGCCTTTGGTAAAGGAGGAGATTTCTTTGCTCTATTCAATGAATCTTTCACAAATGTCTCACTATAACTTTTAATTTTTTCATATTGCATGTCTTTGATGTTATATTTCTCACAGAGTGTTTCCCAAGTCAAAACCTCTATTGTTAAATCAATAAAAAATGAAATTATAGCTTTTTTCAACACACGATCTGTCTTTAATCTCCATGCCATTTCTTCCATGTCGACCATGTGCTTCAATGATTTTTCCTTGTTTAACAAAATTTTCTTTTCTAAAATTGCCTTTTGAATTCCACCTTTCATTTCTACCATCTTTGCAGATGTCGATATATCATATTTTCTTGAATCTCATTTGCTATTTCACACTTTACCCTTTGTATTAAGTAGTGCTCTCTGACTATAGAAACACACTATTGATATCCAATTCCTCTATTCCTAATCATTACATAAAAGAAGATGCAAACCATTCTTTATAAATCCTTTTTGTAAAGTTTGCCCTGTAGTCTCTAAAAAATTTTGAAAAATAAAATTGCAAAAAAAGTTTAGATACATACAAGTTTTAAAACATAATAATATATACTAAGCATCTAAATATGTAAATGAATATAAGTTAAAAACGAAAGTAAAAATAACAAGAATATAAACATATGTACCATGATATAAATTCTCTTTTACTCTGATTAAAACCTCGAGGAGGCTTGGATGGACATCCCTTTGCTTTCCATTGAGATCTTGCTTGTCAAAGTTGATCCACAAATGGTTCTTTAGATATATCCCTCAAAATTTTTGGAGGACAATTTACTATAATTTTTTGTTATCTATATCTAAATTGTTGTCCTAACTGTAATGTCACCATAGAAGAATTAACACTTTACAAAGTTTTTGTTGCACTAATTGAATGTTGTCCAGATATTATCCAACACTCAACTTTATCAATATCATCATGAGATAAAGTTTGTATAGGTATCTGACACTTCGATCAATAGGCATAACAACTGCAAGAACTTCATTCTCTTTCGGAGCCAAAACAAAATCATTCATTAATTTACACACCCAATATCTGTTTAATTTTTTATATACATAATTCGATGGTGGTTGAAAACATCTTTTTACATCAATATTAAATAGTGAAAACCAAAAGCATTGTATTCTTGTTTTTAAGGTAGTAAATCCATCATTTTTTTTTCTTATGGCTACACTACCGTATCTTTTGTTTCTTCACTCCTATTATCTGAATGTCAGACCAATACATCTTCATCGTTTTGTACAAACTTCGATGATGATCCTAAATCTTTGTTTAAAGAACCTTTCACCATTTGTTTCTTATATCTCCAAGAAGAAATTCTCATGGTCTATGATTGCATTCTCAAGTCCACTTCTTGGACGTTTGTTTGTGATGTGTTCTTTGTTGGATCAAGAATATCCTGCGTCAATGTAACATTCCTTGCTGATCTTATGTATTGGGAGCAGGGCAGTTTTAACTCTTTGTATTGCTCTCTTTTTTCCGTGGCATTTGTTTCCTTGTTTATTGGGGTCTCTTCTATTTCACATGTCGTAATATTTCTCCATTATTGTACTTCTCTCTTGGTGTTTCTCTTTTAGAAAACAAAAAACGATAATCTGATATGCTACTTTAATGAAATTCTTGTGATACTAATATGCACCCTTTATGAACATAGACAACAATCATTTCCCCTAATTGAACTTGAAAGGGATTCCATTAAAGTCGTTGACTATTGAGCATGAAGAACATGCCCCACATCATTCAATGAAATCAAGACCACACATTGCAACGATTTTCATCGTATGCCTTGACCTATATATTTTCATGCACCTATGGAGGCTAATTGGAAGGTGAAGTTATACTAAGTGGGTGGTTAGTGCCAGGAGATCACATAAAGGTTTTATTGGGATACTATTGTGTGTCATAGAATATGTTAGATTCACAAATAGGTGGAGTAAGCTTGGCCTAGTGGAGAAGTCCAAGAGTTGCACTAGACTTTTGCATATGTTGAGTTGTGGAGATAAGAAAATTAGAATTTAATAAGTAAGTCTAATTAGGGTGAATTGGCAAAAACAAAAAGCAAACTAATGTAGAAATGAAGGATAAAGTAAAAGCATTTGATGGGTGTTGAAGCTCAAGATTAAGGACAAATCATGGAAGCCCATCAAGGAAGTGGACACACAAGAAGAAGGAGCAAGTAGGGAGCTCCAAGAAGCACCTGTCAAATTTTCAGAAGAAATCCCTATAAAAATAGTGATTTTTATCATTAAAAACCATTGTATTACCATTTTCCATTTTTGCAACTCCATTTTGTTCAAGCCGAGGAGTCCTTGAGCTTGAGGAGTATTAGAACTATCATCCTATCAATTTTCATAATTTTTAGACTCCGTTTGAGCCCCCAAATAAGCCTTGGAACCTATTTTTTAACTAGGCCGAACACTAGGTCTGGACAGGGCCAAAACCACTCAAAAACCTATAAAAAGGGCTGGAGAGCTCATTTTTGGGGTTAGCTTGTGGTAGATTTCAGCTTTGTAAGAGATTTATTTTGTAATCGAAGCTTTCCATTGTTCCACTCTTTGCTCTTACCTTGTGCGCGTGTGTGTGTATGTGTGTGCATGCTTGTGTGCTTTCACTCACGCACTTGTGCACTTCACTTGCTCTTGGTCTTCATACCGGTCCTCACGTCTCCATGGATTGACATTTATGAGGTGAAGCTCCTCACGTTGGTACTCACCATTGTGCTAGAGTGACACCAAATTTGGCGCCGTTGCCGGGGAGAGAGCTTGGAGGACGAGTGTGTGACGGTAAGACGTAGAGTAGCGATGTTGGAAGGTAAACAAATACCATTTTCAGTTCAGTTTCTGAGTTTTTCTTCTCCTTCATCTTCATCATCATCACCATCTCCACCCACCTTCATTTTCTCAGTTTTTTCCATTTTCTAGAGTTCATTCACCTCAGTTTTCACTTGTGGTTGTGAGAAAGAGCCTTAGAGAGGGGGCGAAGCTGAAACGCTGCAAAAATACACCTCAATATACCCAAAAATTGAGTGAACAGCCCCGGACATGACATAACCTGCGCCAAGTATTGGAGTGCAATATCGCAGGTTTGAAGGGAGATTTTGCATCTACAGACACATAGGAGTGACAAGAAGGACACAAGGTACTCATATTTGCAAAAATTTTTGAATTTGGACTCCAAAAAATCCAAGTATCGTGTTTCTCCCGCGGTTGAGGTATTGCGATACCTGACAAGTATCGTGATCTCCTGTGGTTGAGTATCGCGATACTTCACAAGTATCGAGTATCGTGAGATCCCTGATCGCGATACTTACCAAGTATCGAGTATCGTGTTTTGCCCGATCGCGATACTTCACAAGTATCGTGTATCGAGTATCGCGTTTGCTCAAGTATCGAGTATCGTGTTTTGCTCGATCGCGATACTTCACAAGTATCGTGTATCGAGTATCGCGTTTGCTCAAGGATCGAGTATCATGTGATCGTTGATCGCGATATTTACCAAGTATCGAGTATCGTGGTTGCCTAATTGCGATACTTCTCAAGTATCGAGTATCATGGTATCGAGTATCGTATATCGAGTATCGTCTTGAATTTCCTCACGATACTTGTCGTGTATCGTGTATCGTGTATCGCGACATCCCAAGTATCGTGTATCGTGGAGTTTGCTCACGATACCTGTTGAAGATCGTGTATCCCCTACTTCAAGTATCGCGATACATACCAAATATCGTGTATCGAGTTCCTCAGGTATCAAGTATCATGTCCAACAAGTATCGCGTATCGTCTCTATCCAGGTATCGTATATCGTGTTTTACAAGTATCGTGTATCATCTGATTCCAAGTATCGCGATACTTGATGAGTATCGTGTATCGCCTGATTTGAAGCATTTCCTGAGAGGTCCTGTTTCCCTGTTTTAACCCCCAGAACCCTGAACTGGCATAACTTTCTCATACGAAATCCATTTGGAGTGATCTTGGGTTTGTTGGAAAGCTCGTGAGGAGTACAACAAAAACATCGACTGCTTACAGTAAAATTAATATCAGGATTATTAGATAGGGTATTTTTAATTTGACCCTCAGGTTGGACTAGGAAGCAAGGGGTCCACAAGATTTTGTGCAATTCAAAGAATAATTGTGGACTTGTAGACAAGGCTTATGAACCTAAGCTCAAGTTGATACTTAGGAAGAGATAGATAAAGTACCATATCACTTGAAACTAAGATCAACCACACAATCAAGTCAGGGACTCACAACTCAGGGGTTAACACTACGTGCTGAGTTTATAGACAAGTGAGTCAAAAATGCCACTTAACTGGGAGAGACTCTTGGTTTCTGAAGACATGCATAGTTCCGTACCTAGGGAAGGTTTTATGTCTAGAGTGGAAGCGAATATCGAATGTCTCTTCAATACGTATCCACTGACCTGCAAGGAATACCCATCGACATCGACAGTCTACATAGGTCAGTTGCAAGAATGATAAACACTACAGAATTTGAGATAGTTCCAAGTCCAGCTGTCAAGTATGAAAGTGGAGTTTATAGGGACAAGATGGGTCAGATATATGTAGTAACCGAAAACCCTGATCGGATTAATGAAAGAGGAGAGGTAGCTCGAGATCAGGCAACTACCTCACAAAACCCATTTGAGGCTCTGCAAAGAACAGAAAATGTGATGTTAGGACAAACGAGCCAAGGTAGTATACCCAATGGGCCATATGAGCAATTCACCAGGCCAGGAATTAGACCCCATAGCCACACTAGCCAGGGAATGGGAAAGATGAATAGACCTACCTTTAGGACAGAACCGCCCCAAGGTGTCCCCAGCATAACTCGATCCCCAGAACCCGACAGAAGACTGAGACCAATCCAATTGGCCAAATGTATGCGGAATCGTTTCAACGGCATAGGAGAGCCCTATGACCACATTGTAGAATTCAAGCAGGTGTTGCGAGCGGAGCAGGTGGATGACTTTTTCATGCAATATGAATCCTTTGGGCTAACCCTCACAGGAATAGCCTTGACATGGTTTCAATCCTTGGATCCAAGTTGCTTTGAACATATTGAACAATTCTTCCAAGAACTTATTTGGGAATTCACTAAGCGGGGGATCAAGCACAATTTGTCATCCTTACTACATAGTTTCAAACAAGCTCCTAATGAGACAGTAAAAAATGAAGCACGAAGGTTTAAGCAATACGTAACCCGATGCCCTGTGACAGAGAGACCTTCTCAGCAAAAAATGATATCTCTATTTTTAGAAGGTCTAACCAATGGAACATTGAGAGTCTTAGTATACGTAAAACGACTGCAAACCCTAAGTGAGTGTCTTCAGGAGTGCATAGATTTGGAAGAAAACTTAGCTGAGGATCTCAAAACCACACAGGATCATACCAAATCAGCGGATACAATGAGCAATGAAACTTCTAGTTTGAGTTATGTGGAGGAAGTGACAGAGCTAGTGGCCAAGAAATTAGGGATACAAGGACAAAGGAACTATGAGAACTCTTCCTTGAGAGTGCCAATGTTAGGAAGTTGCACACTTTGCGGTGGGGATCATCCATCTCATGTTTGCACCGGAGAAGCATTAGGGTTATCACAACCTTACCCTTACATTAGACAACCAACTCAAGAGCCTAACATGTACTCTTATGGTGAGCAGAAGTACATCAACTACAACACCGAAAACTATCCAATGAATAGACAGCCACCATCGTTTGTACCACCCCAAGGTAGACCATACAGGTACCCTCCTACAGAACAATGCAGAGAAGTTCCTAGGCATAACCCCTGTCCAGGACCACGAGGAGCAACTAGACTGAATGAACATGGAGGATATAGCCAACCTCAACCTATACCAAGACAACAACCACCCCAACCACTAACTCCAACACAAGGGTAGAACATCAAAATACAAACGTCTTGAGTGTGGCAAAGAACAACTCCTAAGAGATTGCCCCGGACATCCCGCAAGTGCCCAAAGGTTACACCCGTTAATGTAGTAGGCTTAGTGGGGGATTCAAGTTTCGATAGTGATAAAGTGGCTCCCATACATGCAGTTACTAGGGCACAAGCCTTACAACAACCTAAACCAGTTGAGCAATCAGAGCCAAGTGAGTCAGGAGAACCTAGTAAGAGAAAAACAAGAACATGGAAGGACACTAGAGAGAAGGCCAATCGTAAGTGGACCAAGAAGTTATCCGAACTAGAAGAAAGCCTTAAAGATGCAAAAACAAAAATAGAAGATATTGCCTCTCAAAGCCTCTCTGAGCTCAAAACTCCATCCACACCACCTCATCCCCACCCACCAACCACGGTAAATGGACCACCACAAGCGGGGTCTGTTCTTGCAGATCCAACCCCAGAAGACTTGGACATGATGTTCAAGGCATACCAAGCTCGACTTCAAAAAGGGCCAACACCTGCAAACCTAGACAAGAGCTACCCTAAGGCAGATTTAGAGATTGAACGGACCAAAATGTGCATAAAAATGGTGGAACTGGCTCAAGCTATGGTCGAGGCCAATCAATCGTTCAATCAGATGAATGCTATTACACCGGGTTTGCACTTCTAGGGCTTACTAGAAAGATTAGAGCAGTTGGTAAATAAACCTCAAGTTTCTTTACCTCCACAGGCTCAATTAACTATTGAAAGAGAAAGCTCATCACCAAGGAAAGTCTATGTTCCTGACTCCGTAGATGATGGAGAGCCTCTTTCAATTCAACAACACTCTCAAAAGTTCTTGTGGGAAATACAAGAAGAGAAATGGGCCAAGGAGAAGGATGATCCCCCTCCTATTCTTGAGATTGATGACCTTCATGATCAATTTCCACAAGACATTCCATCTATTTATGGAGAAAAAACAGAGCAACAAGAAGATGAACGATTAGATTTTGAATCTAATTCTTTACAAGAGTTGCCACAATTCATAGGCCCATGGGAATCTGAATCTGTCCAGATTAGAGCTCCCACAATAGTGATCAGAAATGAAGACTCGATGATTCCAAGAAACACTGACGTCGTAAAGAACACTAAGGTTCAGTGTCATCTCACGGTAGAGGAGCTGCTCAAAGAAAAACCCGAGCTATGGAATCATGTGAAGGATCGAGTTCCCGAACTTGATTCCGAAATGCCAAAAGCAAGCTCTAAAGAGAAAGTTCCAGAGATACCTCTTGATAAAATAGGGGACATGAGTGAAGGTGAAGAAGGTAATACTTATCTTCCAATCACCTACCAAGGTTACACAACCAAAGCGATCATAGATTCAGGTGTTGGTGCTGCCATTGCAACCACCTCCTTGTGGAAGCGATGGGGCAAGCCCACATTAAGACCAACTAGAATGACTCTTCAAATGGCCAACGGTCATTATGAAAGACCTCTAGGATTGCTCGAAGGGATAACTCTAACCACCTGTGGTGTAGAGTTTGAACACACATTTGCTATATGTGACTTTGAAAAAAATAATGTCTACGAGATGATCCTAGGAAGACCCTTCCTACGACAACTGCAAGTTGTACAGGATTGGGGAACCAACTCCTTATACTTGCAACGCTTAGGGGTTACAACCAAGGTCAATTTGAAGGATTACACCTTCAGAGATGTACCACCCCTACAGTGGAATCCTATCCACAAGGAGCAAGAAGATTCAATCTCTGTGCATTCTAAGGGTTCATCTGATACATCTTGGATGCATGAAGATACCCATTTGTGGATGTGCAAGGTTGCAAAGGAAGAGGAAAAACGCTTAAAAGCAAGAGAAAAAGGAACTTCTCAAGGAGATAGACCAGTTCGAGACCCAGCCTATACGCCAATGATATTTCCAGATGAGGAATTTGAGCCTCATTTGTTGGGCAGAAATCTTAGCCACCATGGACATTGCTGTCAATGAAGAACAATGGACACCTCATTGTGATGAGGAGGGATATGATATTTCAGTGTTCATGTGTCAGCCCTTGCTAGAAGAATGTGACTCTAATGAATTCATAAAAGAAGAAGAGAATGATGATGATCTAGAGTCCATTGTAATGGATAGTTGCTTTATTTCAGAGGAGCACTATCTAGAAGACATAGGAGTATTTACACAAAAAGAAGAAGAACCTCTCACAAGCATCAAAACAGTAAATTCAAGGGATGGGAGTGAAGGTAGTAAAAAGAAAAAGAAAAGAAAAGTAGTGAAACAAGAAGAGGAGGAGCAATTGTTTGAAGTACCAGAAAATTTCAAAAAATATGAAGTTGAGGACGGAAAAATTTTAGTACGAATGCCAAAGAGAGAGGCCACAATAGGAGAAGCATATGATAACAAAGAAAAGACCAAACAAATCGTAGTCGACATTGAAGAGAACGAAGAGAGATGTACATACATAGGAGATGACCTAAGTAAAGACGAGGAAGCAGAGTTAGTAGCTTTGTTAAGGGAATATAGGGACGTGTTTGCATGGCACTATAGAGACTTGAAGGGAGTAGATCCAAAAATTTGTTCTCATACGATCCCCATGATAGCAGATGCCAAGCCTACCAAACATAAGCCCTACACATATAATGACACTTATGCAGCCAAAATAAAAGAAGAAATCGATAGATTGATTGAAGTTGGATTCATCTATGAGATTGAGCATACTGAATGGGTGTCCCCCATTGTAGTGGTGCCCAAGAAGAATGGAAAGTTGCGTGTGTGTATTAACCTTAAAAAAGTTAATGCCGCCATGATAAGAGATAGTTATCCGCTTCCAATCACTGAACATTTATTAGAGCGTGTTGTAGGCAAGGAAGTTTATAGCTTCCTTGATGGATTTTCAGGTTATAATCAAGTAGCCATTGCCCCAGAAGATCAACATAAAACAGCTTTTTCCACAGAATGGGGAGTCTTTGCATTTCATGTGATGCCATTTGGACTCACCAATGCACCTGCAACCTTTCAACGGCTCATGTGTCATGTCTTGAAAGAGTTCTTGCAAAAGAGCTTAGAAGTATATGTGGATGATTTATGTGCTCATTCCCAAGAGCGAAGATACCACATCCCTGAGCTCAGACAGATCTTCAACAAGTGTAGAGAATATCGAGTGTGTCTGAACCCCGAGAACTGTGTATTCATGGTACGTCAAGGTAAAATCTTAGGTCACATTGTCTCTAAGAACGGAATATCAACAGATGAGGAAAAGGTAAAAGCCATAGCGGAGTTGCCGAGGCCAAGGAATGTTAAAGAGGTACAAGCCTTCATGGGCCATTGTGGATATTACCATAGGTTTATTCACATGTATGCAATCATTGCTAAACCTCTTTATGCCTTGTTGACAAATTTTGAGTGGAACGACGAATGCGAGAAGTCCTTCAATGAGCTGAAGAGACGCTTGTGCACAGCACCGATACTGACCACTCCTGATTGGACGAAGCCATTCCATGTACACGTGGATGCATCCAATTATGCAATAGGATGTGTGTTGTCACAACCCCCTAATGAAGGCAACCTAGATTTGCCTATAGCATATGCGAGTAGGCAATTGAACACTGCTGAACGAAACTACACCACAACCGAAAGAGAAGGCTTAGGCATGGTATATGCCGTAAAGAAGTTTAGACACTATTTGTTGGCCAACAAGTTCAATTTTTTCACTGATCATCAAGCTTTATTATACCTGGTCAATAAACCTTGCAATACAGGACGTCTAGTAAGATGGTTCCTCTTACTAATGGAATATGACTTTGAAGTGGTTGTCAGGAAAGGCAAGACCCACCTTAGGGCAGATCATCTTTCTCGCATCACTTCAGGAGAGTCACCACAAGGAGTGTCAAATGAATTGCCCGATGCTTATCTGTTCAATCTAGAAGTTGTTCCTAAATGGGCAAATAAGTTGGTACCAGTCCTAACCTTTGGACCTGCAAATAAGAATGTGAAATCAAACAAAGATGAAATTGTAAAATCACAAAAATATCAAATACTGGCAGGAAGCATGTATAAACACGACACGGAAGGTGTTCTAGCTTGTTGTGTCGAGGATGATGAGCATTGTAGTTGGTTGCAACAAGCCCATGAAGGATTTCTAGGGAATCACTATTCTAAACAACGAACACTGCAAAATCTAAAACGTTTAGGAGTGTATTGGCCTAGCATGGACAAAGAAATACATGAGTGGATTAAGAATTGTCCTGTGTGCAAAGAGCGACCCTAGTGGAGCATGCCACTCTTTATCACGTGTCATTAATTCCAGACTGGAGTGCTCCATTGGTAGAATTCATGAGATCGGGAACCTTACCAAAGGAGGCTAGTCTAGCAAGGAAACAAAGCATGGAGCAAGAGGCTAAAGACTACGCCTTCGTAGGAGACAACCTATATAGGAGAGGAAAAGATGGTTACTTAAGATTGTGCGTTCACGAATCAGACTACTTGAAAGTCTTAGAAACTGCCCATAGCAATCACAGGTGGACATTTTGGTCCTGATCGAGTAATTAAGACTATTCTATTTTCAGGACTTTGGTGGCCCACTCTTCATATGGATGCACATACCTATGGAAGAAATGTGACACATGCCAACGTGCCCAGTACCCAATTAGAAAAGATGAGATGCCTTTGAGGCCAATGATGGGAGGACGAGCATTCTCGAAGTGGGGCATAGACTTTGTAGGTCCTATTAACCCCCCAGCTAGAAACTCCCATGCAGAATACATTATTGTAGCCACGGACTACCTTACAAAGTGGGTAGAAGTCAAAGCCACAACGAAGAATGATGCTCAAACAATGGCAAAGTTCTTATTTGAGAATGTGTTCACGAGATACGGATTACCAAGTCTGCCCCCTATCATCCACAAGCTAACGGACAAGCTGAGAGCACGAATAAGATCCTATGTAACGTATTGACAAAACTGGTAAATAACAAACGCTCTGATTGGGACAAACAACTTCGTCATGCTGTTTGGGCCTACTGAGTTGCCTATAAAACAATACTCAATGCCACCCCATTTCAGATGGTCTTCGGATAAAATGTTGTGCTACCATTGGACTTCCTAATCCCAACTTTAAAAGTAGCACAAGAGCATGAGTGGAATGGACACGAGTTATCCTCTAGGATCTTTGATCTAGAACGCTTAGGTGAGACAAGGCTACGAGCAACGGTAGGCATCTATGCTGCAAAGAAACGACAAAAGGCATACTTCGATGCACATATCAAAGATAAAGGCTTGAAAGAGGGAGACCTAGTGTTGGTTTATACACTAAAGCAACATGCCCGTAAATTGGAAAAGAGAGGATATGGACCCATGATCATTAATAGAATTTCCACTAGTGGTGCTGTTCAATTGGCCACACTAGAAGGCGATGTCTTACCAAACTATATCAGTGGTTGTCGAGTCAAGCTATATCAAGAACCTCTTACAGAGGATATGCTAAAGAGACTCAACACTGCTAAGAAGCGAAAAGAAGAAGAGCTAAGGGTTAGAGAAGAAGCACAGGCAGAGGCTAGAGAATGCATTAGGAAAAATAAGTTAAGACGCCTAGATATAGATCTCAATCTTGAGGCCCCAAGATACCACATGGCCATGTGTCAAATATCAAGTGCAATTGCTTCTCAAATAATTGATCGACGTCCCTTTGTGAACATCGTGGTAGGACAAGGGAAGAATGCAAGAACTATGAGAGCATTGATCGACTCAAGTGCAGCAACTAGTGCCGTTAGACTTTCCTACTGTCAAGACTTGGAATTGAACATAAAGCCCATAGAAGCCTATCTCATTGGTTTGGGAGGTGTGGAAACCCGTCCTGGGTCAAGATTGGATTTACGACCATGCAGTCAACTTGAACCTAAGAAGTCAAATCCTTCAAGTGTGGGCACATGAACAATGTATCACATTAGAATTAGAGAATTGCATGCGCACAAAGCCAAGTAGCACACATTCTCTTAGTTCTTCTGAAACTAATATTTGTAAAGAAAATGTCGTATGTGTCACAAACTCTACGAAGCAAAAGGACTCAATCATGGAAGCACAAGCTCATAGGCCAGCAAACCTCTCTTCTCTCTCACATACTAATGCGAGTGTAACTCGACCAAAGAGGCAAGCAAAAAAGACATCTGTTATATCAAGTAGACAGACAGAATTCAAGAAGAAAGAAGCTCAGGGCATGAAGCAAATTTGGGTACGAAAAGAAGAACAACCACCAGCTTTGCCACAACCCTTCCTAGTGAGGCAAGCCACCCATGCTAAAAGAAGCATCAAGAAACGAGGACCAACGCAATCCTACGGTCTTCGACAAATTTGGGTACCAAAGCAATCAAGGGAGGCCGACCATGATAACGTACGAATTTGGGTGCCAAAGAAGTTAGTTGAAGCTCAACACGGGGGATTACAAATGTGGGTACCCAAGACACTCTTACATGTACAAACACCACAAATCTCCCTCCCAAGAAAAGCTTCCACAAAGACGCCAAGGAGAAGCAAGGGTCAACACCAGGCACAAAGAACCAAAGCAGATCAACCCACCTCTTCGACAATCATAAAAAGGCAACCAAAAAGGGTATGGGTTTGGAATCCAAAAGTATTAGCAGCTTCCACAAAATCAAAGAGCCAACCACGCTGGATACCAACTTTTAGACACCATTCCATGATGAAGGGGCCAGAAGTGATCTCCACAAAGCCACGTACCATTCTCAAATGGATCTCTATAAGGAGGATTACATCATTGCACGATTCAATCGACACCTCCAAACAAAGATTGCATCAAGTCTACAAAAGCCTCGACCAGCAAAAAACATGTGCCTTTGGCATAACCTTGTCTTTTGCACCATTCAGGTCATGCATTTCCCAAGTATGCATTAATATAGGGCCACCTTACACGGCCGTGCATAGACACAATTGCGAATCAATTGCGAATCCTAGGCACATGTGACACATGTACAATATTTTATTGATACTAACACCTTTCTTCTTATTTTATGTCATTGTTCCAAAAACAAAAAAAAAGCAAGAAAGACAAAGAAAGGAGACATGACCATGCGCTTGAAGAAGCTCAGCCAGCAGCAAGGCCATCCATCAACAAAACGACAAGCCAATGGGCAAACACAATGAGGGAGTACAACACGAAGAGATAAAATGGTAAGATATGCATGCTTCAACAACACTATGACCATGATAGATTAAGAAACCTCTTCGTCGGCATACCCTTGAGCACTTCGCTCAAGACCCAATTTCTTGCACCATACTTCTTCCCATGCATTTTCCAAGTACGCATACATAGGGCCACATTACAAGGCCGTGCACAAGGCACCTAATGTTTTCAACCCATGCACTAATATAGTTACCCATCATCCATTCTGGGTTATAAGTACTGGGAATAAAAACACGGAACGCCATCTTTGGAAGAACCAGAGGACATCACGATGACAACAACAAGCGCAGAAGCAATCCACCATGGGATTTACTCATAACCAACATTGACAACCTCTTTTGAGTAGCTCACAATTTTTGAAAGCTCACAAAGATACCATCAAGCTGGAATACAAGGAAGAAGTCCATACATAGGCAGCAATGACAAAGTGAAGAACTAGACAAATGACCAAGCTACCTTGGAAAGATGGACCGGTCCTGTTGATACATGAAGGGCACTACCTCTCAACGTACTACATGGAACAACCACTACAACAAGGGTCTGTAAGGGACGACAGACTCAAGAGGGGGGGGGAGTGTTGAAGCTCAAGATTAAGGACAAAGCATGGAAGCACATCAAGGAAGTGGACACACAAGAAGAAGGAGCAATTAGGGAGCTCCAAGAAGCACCTATCAAATTTTCAAAAGAAATCCCTATAAAAATAGTGATTTTTATCATTAAAAACCATTGTAAATACCATTTTCCATTTTTGCAACTCCATTTTGTTCAAGCCGAGGAGTCCTTGAGCTTGAGGAGTATTAGAACTATCATCCTATCAATTTTCATAATTTTTAGACTCCGTTTGAGCCCCCAAATCATAGCTTGGAACCTATTTTTTAACTAGGCCGGACACTAGGTCTGGACAGGGCCAAAACCACTCAAAAACCTATAAAAAGGGCTGGAGAGCTCATTCTTAGGGTTAGCTTGTGGTAGATTTCAGCTTTGTAAGAGATTTCTTTTGTAATCGAAGCTTTCCATTGTTCCACTCTTTGCTCTTACCTTGTGCGTGTGTGTGTGTATGTGTGTGCATGCTTGTGTGCTTTCACTCACGCACTTGTGCACTTCACTTGCTCTTGGTCTTCATACCGGTCCTCACGTCTCCACGGATTGACATTTATGAGGTGAAGCTCCTCACGTTGGTACTCACCATTGTGCTAGAGTGACAATGGGTTTATCAAGTAGTGAGAGATCAACAAAGGAAAGGAATAGTAGTTCCACAAATCATGTTAGTAGAGACTAGTATGTACAATTTTCTAGGATAGGCGACTAGATGTGAATGGGTTGAAAAACTGAAAGAGTCGTGAAGCTCTGAAATCATGCATAGGATTTCTAAGTCTGACTATGTTGATTGTCACATAGTATGCTAGCTATGATGCTTGAATCTACTTCATTTCTTAAATTGGTACAAAAGGCAATGTGTTTGCATGGAATCATCATGTGCTTACTTTTCTTCTGAGTCAATCTAAATCCATATTTGACTAGTTGATAATCATTTGTGTTTGTTGATTTGTAAGCATATTGGTGCATTTGGAGGATGCACAAGTCTAGAGGGGATAGATATGGCTGATATTTGAAGGCCAAGCTACAATAACTATAAATCTTGCAATTAAACCCTAAACTAAAGGTATGTATAATCTAATCAAAACATGTAGATGTGTGCTAATGTGCAAGCTCACTAGCAAAGAGTGGATAAATGAAAACACTCCATGATACATGAGTCAATATATGAGAAAGCAAATCATATATTATTGGATATACCCAATAATACATCCTCAAGTGACCACAAATGATCCATGGCGCTCTAAGTTGTAAGGCCCCATTATGAGGAGAAGCCATTTTAAGAGTTCAAACATTTTTGGAAACCTAACTTCCAAGTTAGATAAGGTCTATGTGTGTAATAAAGTAAGTCTATGATCTAATGGTCTGACCAATTCAAATAGATTTGAATTCCGACGCCGTTCGGTCATCCCTATGTATGAACAAAGATCTTGAGACTAAACTTTGTAAATGAGTGATCCACTTAGATTAGTGGTTAGGTCTCAAGGGTGTGAAGGAGGAGGTCTTGTGTACAATAAAGTAAGTCTATGATCTAAGGGTCTGACCAATTCAAATAGATCTGAATTCCGACGCCGTTCAGTCATCCCTCTGTATGTACAAAGATCTTGAGACTAAACTTTGTAAACAAGTGATCCACTTAGCTTAGTGGTTAGGAGTGAAGGGTCAATCCCCATCGGGTACGTGGGGAGCGTATTTTGCCCAGAGAGATCTAGAGCCTTCTATAAGCATCCACTTGAATTAACTCGAGCTTACTAGGACACTTGGTGCACATGCAATTACATAGCTGACACATGGATGGTTAGTATCCACCTGCCCAAGAAGGCAGTCCCCTAGAGAGAGCTATATATAGAGGAATATGGTTGGAAGAAGAGTCATCTCTCTAGCACGTTGTCGTAGAGATTCTCATCTCTACTCTTGCCTTCTCTTCCTTCAAATTGACACATTATTCAAAGTAAAACATGCAAAATGGTGATGACATGATAAAGTGAAGAGCATGATATTCATTTCATAGGCATTGAATGATGCAATTGAAGACACATACTAAATGGAGTTCTTCATGGATGTTCTTCCTTTATGGTATTCATTAGAGAATATAATTCACATTTGAAGCATGACAAGGAGGCACTGATTTTAAGGCAAATAGGCATTGAAGGAGGCTACACATAGTTGAAGGAGGACTACTCTATACTTGGGGGAAACCCATCTATAAGCTCATGTGTGTATACACAACTATGTAGAACCATATGCCTAAGATTCCATATCATATGAACTAAGATCACAATGTGAAACCATTTAATTTGATAGCTAACTAAGTTTTCGATCCATAATCTAATGGCAACAGTGATGCAAAAGAAATTGGACATCAACTCTTCAGAATTAGGAATCAATCATGAGATGTAGAAAGCTATGTGAAATGTAAGGTTCATGATGGTTTCCTTTGTGTCATTGAAAACATTTTGATTTGTTTCATGCTTGAAATCATTTCAATTGACATCATCATTAGCATCATTATTATTTAGTCTTCTATCTTCATTGAAATGGAGTTTCTGGATATCATTATACTTAGATCATGATATATGATCAAAACTGTGATCCAATCTATCTTGATTCCTCCCTCCATATCATCATAGTCAAGAAAATCTTCATCATCAATATTACTAGATTGTTTCTTATGCAAGTCAAACGCATCACATTCTTGATATTCACTCACATAATTTTGACGTTGTTTGGCATCAAATAAACTTCTCTATTCAAAACGTTATCATAGAACTATTTAACTATCTTATCTACTTCTTGATCATTCTTTCTAGAGAATGTACTTACATTATCTCTTATTATGTTTCTTGGGTCATTGACTTTTGCTCGGATACTTCATGTCTAAATATCATGGCACATTCATTTGAATCAACTGGATCTCGTTTTTCTTATAGTATTCATAACCATCCCGATCAATGTAGCCATTTTGACTCAATATTTTCTTGCTGAAATTCATTAAGTGATGTACCCATATCATATTTCTCATACCTTTCAAAATAAGATGCATCGATCTCTTTATGCTTTATTTCTTTAGCATATGACCTCAACTCAACATGGCCATCATTTAGATTAGAGTGATAATTGCAACTTCCATTTATTCCATACTTCAAGCAAACGCCCATGTATTTATATGTTTGCAATTTCAAATTTACAAAAATTTTGACAATTTGAGTCCTAGCATGTTTTGTCTTTACTAAACCTTGCTCAAATTTTTGTAAGTCCTCATTTTCTTGCATGTCATGGCTTACTTGCATATCAACAATGTGCATACATAGAAAATCTAGAGGAAACATGAATGATATATCCTGGTCATTCTCATGGTCCTCCACCTATCTCTCTTGATGGATTATGTCATGTCTTAGAAACATATCATTATTCTAGATTCCAGTAAATAACTCATCCTTTTCCTAATGAATAAGATCATCCTCTCATATACCTGTTTGCACATAAATATGACATCATTCAAAAATATTTCATGGTCTTGATCTTCAATAAACAGTTCCTTTGGTGTAGCTTCATGTTCATCTCTATTGGCATACATATAACCATTTATAGTACTTGCTTGGGTTTTTTTGAATTTTGTGTTCTTTTATGTTTGATGTTTGTTTTATTTGAATTTGAGTAGCTTCCATTTATTCCTTTGCACCTCGGATCTCTCCATATATAGCACTTAAGGATATAAACATTGTAAAGATATATATTAGCTCATGAAACCTTGAAAGCTTAGAGGTAACATCATCAATTTTGTTGGTAGGATTTTATTAACAAACCTCATCATGAGTGCATTTGAATACTCCATGCACAAGTGCTTCATGTACAATTGAGTTTCCAAATACTTTATGAGCTTGAATGATACCCACAGTTGTTGTGATACAAGGAAGTTTTACATTTTTTTCATCTACATGAAGATCTTCTTTCCAATCATCAATGAATTTTTCCATTGTCTGTTGATTCTTGATGTATCTTCTCAAAGTTTCAAGGAGGAATGTCCAATCCTCTATGAATCCTGATTCAAAATCAATATCTTGTAAGAATGGAATTAATTCCTCTCGGGATTTAGCGTCTAGCAAATAGAAACATCACTCTTTTATGCCTTATGCATATCTTATAATGCTCAGAAATGTCTTCAGATTGTTGATAAAAGTCCCTTTTGATCTCCACAATTGGTTGGTCCTCAGATATATGGAGGCACTTTAGGAAAGTTATCTAAATCACTTTGTCCATGTTGTCTAGCATGAACAACTTGAGCCCTACCCCTTTGTATTGATGCAAGAGAATGAAAATTATGACCACCATGTGCTAGAGAGATGACTCTCCTCCCAACCTTATGGATATATAGAGATTCTCAAATCATATCCTCAGTAAATATCATTCATCATATGTTGAGAGACAATTGGAGCATTTGTTAGACTGAGTCCCATAACTGCATATTCAAAATGCCTATTCCTTACTTGAAATGGTGAATTTCATTTGTCTCCTTCTTTGATCCTAGCAAGGTTGTAAGCTCGTGAGAGGTCAATCGTCCTGAAGAACTTAAAGAACATTTATCGTGCAAGGGGCTCCAAGAGCTCTAATATACGTGGTAGATGTCATGTATTTTTTTTTAGGTGACCTTACTTAATCCCTAAAACTCTACACACCTTGTGGGAGTCCCATCCTTCTTGATTACAAATAGTATAGGGACTCATGTAGGACACTTTGAGTGTGAAATAAACCCCCAATCTAGATTCTAATGAATATTATTAAATAATTCTTTAAGTTCCTCTGAGGATAGCCTATTAATTGGTCCAAAGTACGATTGTTCTCCCTCTAGAAGTTCTATGGCACAATCATAAGGTCTATGTTCTAGGATGATATATGCATTCTTTGTTTCAACAAACATCTTGTAAATCTTAGTAATAGCCAGGTAGCATCAGAGGATCATCTTTCTTGGACTTTTGGATTCAATATGGCATAGATTATATATATTAGTACCTTTCTTAGTGTATGTTGAAGGATTTGGCTTATACATATGGATATTTGGAGGAGTGATTTTATTCGTTTCCTTATCAATGTCTGGATTATGTTTTTCTAGCCAAGGCATTCCAATGATAAAAAGGTCTATCAGCCTTGATATTACATTGAAACAGATATGGGAGTTATGATCAACAAGATGTAATTTTAATGGTGTGGTTTACTTGTTGATATTTTAGAGATGCTAGGGTTCTACTACTTGAGCTACGTTTCTGCTTATGAAGTTTTGGAGTCATGCGTATCTTAACGGATACTTCATTCATGAGACATAAGGAGGCTCCTAAGAAATTAGGGTTCTAAAGGAAAGGTTTGTCCTAGGCATGATCAACATGAGAGGGGGAAGGCATGTTTCTATGGGTGTTGCTAACTTTATGAGAACCATTTTTACATCATGGTCCATTTGTATGGTCTCCTTTACAAATATACTTCCATGTATCCTTACTCTAAAAGGGCGGCTTGGACTCAAGAGTTTCATATCGGTTTGGGATAATTAACTGCCATATGGTTAAGGTTTCCGCAATAGAGGCATAACTTGTTATGTTTTCTTCTCTATTTCCTTTGTGGGGTTAGAGGTTGGAACCTCTTTATGTCTATCTACATAGGTTCATGCGTTAGATCATCTCTTGGATTGGGTTGCAAGGGATTCTATTGTTGAATCCTTTCTTCTACTTTTTCTTTTTTTTTCCTTTTAAAAAGTTAGTTATCACATTGAATGGTTTGGGTGATGGATTCATTCAATTTAGTAACCTCAAGCATCATGAGTAGGAGGTCCTTCACATCATCTCTTAAGCCCAATTTAAATTGTCTTATGAAATAATTTTCATGCCAGGTGAGCTAACATATCACTTTCCTAGAAGGAGCTACATACACTAGAGAAAAAAGGTATGTCAGTAAGCAACTATACCCTAAAAATCAAAAGCATCTATGAGTCACTTGCACCTATTGGCATGAATATAGATGATGATGATGATAAGGTGGAAGTGTGCTTTCGTGGTTTAGAAAATATTTCAAATTTTGCTCATATGTTGTGCATGTTGATTATGTAAGAAAAAAATCTTGATGAGGACTTGAACTTCCAAGGAGAACTTAGTTTTGAATAGGATTCTAATATGGTACATAAAGAGGTAGAGGTAGAGGCTTCAAGAGTGGAAGAGGACACAATAACCAAGACGAAGGTCAACAACAGAATCATCCAAGAGGCAAAGGATATTTTCAAGGCACGAGGAGCGAAAGAGGCCAAAAAAACTTCCAAACATAGAAAAGAATCTCTTACTATCGAAATTGAGACTAGAGTTATCAACTTTTTTCATAAAAGATGTCCTAAGGATGACTTGAACAAGTGGAGAAGTACTTCTTGAATTCCATGTATAAGATTTTTCTTTCTTCTTTGGTTAGGGTACTTAGCATATTACATATCACATCATTGTACATGATCAAAAGGTTCTTAATCGATGTAGATACATTCTTGAATCTCTTATTACTCTATCGAAAGGTATAGATTGTGCGAGGGACCTTAAGCAAGACTTCTTTGTCCTATAATTTTAAGTTGATAATGCTTATGACATGACTGAGTGATATTTCATATTACAATCCTTGCGTCACATAAGGTTTGGTATGAAATTTATCAAGTGTTTAAGTATCTTCTTTCGTAATGTATTCTCTGGGGCTTTCATTAATGGGACCTCTTAGAGGATATTTCTCCAATAAGTATCTTCCTATGGGGAAATGAAGAATTCCATTGCTTTTATATTGAAGGTAATTGGGCTAGGAAGAATCACTCCTTACGGGATGTTATTGTTTCTTTGGACATGGTCACTCCTCCTTGTAGTATGCTCACTTGCAGAATGTGCAAAGCTTGGGTGGATGTTAAGCAAGCACTTTCCATTCTCTCTCAAGTCTATCTTGAAGTATAGTAGACTTGAGAGAACAAAAGGAATCAGGGATGCTCTCACTAAGTACACCCTTGTGCGTGTGGCTCTCATATATACTCATTTCCATAAAAGGAAAGCACCCTCTTATCTTTGCATCCCAAGAAGAGATTCTCATGGTCTATGCATTGCAATCTCAGGTCCACTTCTTGGACATTTGTTTGTAATGTGTTCTTTGTTGGATCAAGAACGTCCCGCGTCAATGTAACATTCCTTGCTGATCTTTTTTTTTTAGTTAAAGGAAGTTCGGCATTAGCCTACTCTCCCGGACTTGAATTAAATAAAGAAGGAAAAGTACAAGAGAAGGGGACTAGTGCCCACGGGACCCCCCAAATCCCACAAAATAGGGGAAGCTTTTACAGAGCTTAGATGGCATTACAAAGAAGGTTAATCACCCTCTCATCTGTTAAAAATAAAGAAGTAAGCTTGTATATATTTTTGCAAAAAGGATTTTCTTCAAGTAAAATGAAAATACAAAAATGAAAAATAGAAGCATTTACTTCAGCAAGTAGTGGAGGCCAAAAGAGAATCATTCAAAAGAGAATCAAATCCAAAAACTGAACTGTAAGAGGAGTGGTTGTCCAAAGTAGTGGAGAAATGATGGAGAAGAGCTCTCAAACTCATCATGAGAGTTTTTGGTCACTTGGCTATAAAAGAGGCAAGGGAGGACACTCAAACATAGAGGAAAAAGGCGTGGAAGCCCCCTTGTAGCTACTTCAATTGTTTTGAGTCATTTCGTTCAGTTTACTCTTATAGAGTATGTCCAACCGCACACCCATTTTTGGGTATTCTACTTGTAAGAGTCATATCTCTCAATATATGTATCCAATTTTAGTGTTTAAACATTCGTTGGAAAGCTTATCTCGAGTACTTCATCTGTCTAGAACAGTTTTATGAAGTTATTTATGCTCTGTGAGTTATTCAGGTTTTAGTGAAGTCTAGTTTTTTGCCTAACTGAGTGGACAGGTAGTCTCTTTTGAATCAAATAGTTGCCAACTCAAATCTACTCCAAATTGAGTGTTTCATATCTCATTTGAAAGCTCTAGGTGTCTAGTTTGAGTGACCAAAGTTTCAAGTTCATTGGATATTTCAGTTGGTACCAGTTTTCATTTCAAGGTTTTGCTATTGGCAAGAGTCTTGATCCTCAGAAGGTCTTCTACACTTTCCGCTGCGAGTAGGAGAGGAATTCTCCAACAATTGGTATCAGAGCATTGGAGTTTGAAGAAGCAAAGCATTGGAACTGAAGTGAAGCAAAGGAGAAGCTACAAATCAAGGGGGAGCTTCGTGAATTCAAGAGAGAGCGCCACAACATATTTGAGGTAAACTTCAATCTTAGAAGTTTTCAATGGCTGATTTAGAACAACAAGTTGAGAAGTTAGACAAAGACAATTTTCAGTCTTGGAGGTATAGAATGATAAATTACCTTAAAGGTAAAGGTTTATGGAGTGTAGTTCGTGGAGACGATCCACAACTGGTGGACCTTGAAGATCCCAACATTACTCCGGCACAAAGGAGACAATTTGTTGATTGGGAAGAGAGGAATCGAAGGGTGATGTTCCTCATCTCACAAGTTATTTCTAACACTATGATTGGTCATGTGCAAAGCTTAGAAACAGCCAAGGAAGTTTGGGAAGCATTAGAGAAGGTGTATGCTACCTCAACAAGGTCTCGGAGGATGCAACTCAAGAACGAGCTCAACAACATGAAGAAAAGAGGATTGCTGAAATCGACTTGTGGCACAAAAGGTTTGGACATATCAACATTCCCAAGCTCAAGGACATGAGCAACCATGAAGTGGTAAGAGGTCTTCCAAGATTCAATGATATTGGACTACATGAGTTTTGTGAAGCATGCCAACTAGGAAAGCAAACTTGACAACCATTCAAGAAGAGCAACTATGTGGCAAGGAATGTCCTCGACTTGATACACACGGATGTATGGGGACCATCACAACAACCATCAGTGGCCGGTAATAGATATTTTGTCACTTTTATCGATGATCATTTGAGAAAAGTATGGATGTTTTGCATAAAACAAAAATCAGATGTGTTCTCCATGTTCAAGAGATTTAAAGCACATGTAGAAAAGGAAACAGGACGCTACATAAAGACCTTGAGGTCCGATGGAGGAGGAGAATATTTCTCCAAATAATTTTCAGATTTTCTTTATGAAAATGGCATCAAGAGACAATTTACATGTAGGTACACACCTCAACAAAATGGAATAGTTGAAAGGAAAAATCGACATATAACAGAAGTTGCAAGATGCATGCTCAACGAGATGAAGATGCCACTAAACTATTGGGTTGAAGCAACTAGTACAGCCGTTTATTTGATGAACAAGTGCACAACGGCTGGAGTGCATAATCTAACTCCCGAGGAGGTTTATTCCGATAAGAAACCTCACCTTACACATCTCAAAGTTTTTGGATATGTGTGTTATGTTCACATCCCTCAAGAATTAAGGACAAAGATGGAGGCAAAGTCCAAAAAATGTATTTTTATTGGATATTCATCGGAGCAAATGGGATATAGGTGCTACAATCCGGTGACAAAGGAGCTACGAGTCTCACGAGATGTGGTATTTGATGAGCTAAGACCATGGTTTGGAGACAAAGGGAAAGAGAAGATTCTTGAAGAAGATTGTGAAGATGATGGAGGTGTTGTCCAAGACGAATTTCAGCAAACAAGCACTCAAATGTCAGGTCCAGAAGCTTCTACATCACTTGGAGAAAGCTCAACATGGAAGGGGAGACTAAGGAGTCATTCCTCATCACCAACATCATGTTATGAAAGATCTAAAGCTGAAAGTGCTGCCCAAAATAGTGATTCAAATGCAAGTGAAGAAGAGTATGAAGAGGTGATCACACCAAAGGTAAAGTTGAACCGGTTGAAGAAGCAATGTTGAAAAGGAAATGAAAGGAGCTCTTCAAGAGCAAGGTATCCAATTGAAAGGCTGAGCTATGATAGTTTTATTGCAAAGCATTTTGCATATATGACACAGGTGGTCAAAGACAAAGAACCGGATGCATATGAAGAAGCATGTACGCAAAAACAATGGCAAGAAGCTATGCAAGAAGAGATAAAAGCTCTCAAGGATAATCACACATGGGAGCTAGTTCCAAAGGCTGAAGGTATGAAGATTGTTCCAAATAAATGGGTGTTTAAAATAAAAAGAAATGCTGATGGTTCTCTAGCTAGGCATAAAGCTAGAATAGTAGCAAAAGGATTCAAGCAAACTCACGGCATTGACTATGAAGAGACTTTCAGCCCGGTTGCAAAGATGGGAACAATTAGAACCTTGATTGCAGTGAGTGCAACAAGGAGATGGCCATTGTACCAACTTGACATAAAAAATGCTTTTCTCAATGGTGAACTTCAAGAAGAGGTATACATGAGTCAACCAATTAGATTTGAAGATAGAAAGCATCCAGATTTTGTTTGTAGATTGAAGAAAGCTTTGTATGGGCTAAAGCAAGCACCACGTGCTTGGAATCAAAGATTGATCGAGTACCTCACAAGGTGTGGGTATAGTCAAAGTAATGCAGATCCCTCTCTTTACATGAAGAAAGAAGAAGGCAAGCAGGTATATATTTGCATATACATTGATGATCTCATCATAACAGGAAGTAATGTTACAGGAATACAAGAGATCAAAAGGAAACTCGGTAAGGAGTTTAAAATTTCAGAACTTGGTGAGCTGAAATACTTTTTAGGCATTGAGATAGTCTATGGGAAAGATGGCATCTACTTGATGCAAAGAAAGTACCTATTGGATGTTCTTTTCAGATTTGGAATGAGTGAATGCAAACCACTCACTCAACCTATGGACACAAATGTGAAGCTATGCTCAAATGATGGAGAGAAGTTACATGATGTAACTACATACAGGAGTATTATAGGTTCGTTGATCTATGCTATGATCACAAGACCAGATTTGTGTTATATTGTTGGAGTTCTTTCTCAATATATGCAAGCTCCAACAAGTGAACATTTAAATTCAGCCAAACGAGTGCTAAGATATGTGAAGCACATAGCCAATCATGCTTTGTTTTATAGATATGATGAAGAATTGCAGGTAAAAGGCTTCAGTGATGCTGATTGGGCTAGTTCGAAGGAAGATAGAAGATCCACTTCATGTTATGTTTTCATGATAGGTAGCAAACCTATCACATGGAGCTCTAAGAAGCAACCTACTGTTGCACTATCATGTACAGAAGCTGAATATAGAGGTTTAGCCTTTGCAAATTGTGAAGCTATGTGGATTAAGAAGCTCTTGGTTGATCTTGATGTGCAGGTGAAGACCATTCCAATTTATGGTGACAACATGTCAAGCATTCACTTGACAAACAATCCAATGTTTCATGCACGAAGCAAGCACATAGAAGTGCATTATCATTATGTTCGAGAAAAAGTTTTGAGCAAGGATGTGGATATAAAGTTCATTGGAATCAATCACCAGGTTGCAGACATGCTTACAAAGTCCCTAGATGCTTCTAAGCTAAAGAGGTTCAAGGATGACATCAACTTGCAGGATATGGCTGAAGGTGCAAGCTCACATGTGAGCTTGAGGGGGAGTGTTAAAAATAAAGAAGTAAGCTTGTATATATTTTTGCAAAAAGGATTTTCTTCAAGTAAAAGGAAAATACAAAAATGAAAAATAGAAGAATTTACTTCAGCAAGTAGTGGAGGCCAAAAGAGAATCATTCAAAAGAGAATCAAATCCAAAAACTGAACTATAAGAGGAGTGGCTGTCCAAAGTAGTGGAGAAATGATGGAGAAGAGCTCTCAAACTCATCATGAGATTTGGTCACTTGGCTATAAAAGAGGCAAGGGAGGACACTCAAACATAGAGGAAAAAGGCATGGAAGCCCTCTTGTAGCTACTTCAATTGTTTTGAGTCATTTCGTTCAGTTTACTCTCATAGAGTATGTCCAGCCGCACACCCATTTTTGGGTAGTTTACTTGTAAGAGTAATATCTCTCAATATATGTATCCAATTTTAGTGTTTAAACATTCGTTGGAAAGATTATCTCGAGTACTTCCTTTTTCTAGAACAGCTCTATGAAATTATTTATGCTCTGTGAGTTATTCAGGTTTTAGTGAAGCCTAGTTTTCAGCGTAATTGAGTGGACAGGTAGTCTATTTTGAATCAAATAGTTGCCAACTCAAATCTACTCCAAATTGAGTGTTTCATATCTCATTCGAAAGCTCTAGGTGTCTAGTTTCAGTGACCAAAGTTTCAAGTTCATTGGATATTTCAGTTGGTACCAGTTTTCATTTGAAGGTTTTGTTGTTGGCAAGAGTCTTGATCCTGAGAAGGTCTTCTACACTTTCCGCTACGAGTAGGAGAGGAATTCTCCAAGATCATCACCCTCATGAGGGGCCCACTTGGGTTTAAGCTTGTTATTGATCAAAAGGAGAACTTGATGATGCCTGAAGGGGGGGGGGGATTTCTTACAGTTAACAATCCTTTTGCCAAGGAGGAACAATGATTTCTCAATTGACCACTCCTTGGGGGAGTCAACAAAGTTGAGAGCACATCTTTCCCGCCAGATTTTCCATAGGACCTCCCCGCTGATGGTGTTCCAGAGAGTGGTGGAGCAGCCGATCGCTTCTCCCAACAGGGCTTGCTGCCAACTAGGATGTTTCTGAAGTCTGATTTTCTTTCCAACCGTCTGCCAGAGTCTGTTGGAGTTGGGGCAGGTAAAGAAGATGTGTGGAACATCTTCGATAGACCGGTGGCAGCATTTGCACCAGGGAGGAATCCCACATCTCTCCATGGGTAGGGGCTATGCCAATATATTTGAAAGACATTCTTTGTGAGTTCTATAAGATTTATCTACTCAGAGGGATGGCACATTTGTTTCCTACCAAGTCACTCATTCATGGATATCCGAGTTTTATTGTTGGAGTTCAAGGTCTATAGATGCATGCGAAAAACACAAGGAAGAAGAAGAAGCTTGGAGTAGAAGACACAATACTGAATGTATCACCACTAGAATGTACAAAGATAAGTGACCCACTAGGGCTACATGGATAAATACAAGGGAGGCGAAAAGCATCCTAAAGAGGGAAAAATGTGCCCTAACAGTCCTAGTGTGCATGCAAGTCACCATTTAGAAATACAGTTGTAATGTCCAACTGATGTACATTTCAATCGTGATGAGCTACAAGTGCACATATGCTATGACTAGTAGTCATTTGGCTTGTAGGCGCAAAGGTCTCATCAAAATCAATGCGTCTTTCTTACATATGACCCTTTGCAACAAGCGGAACCGTACACCTATCAACTCTTCCATCAGAGTTATGCTTCAACTTATATACCCAAATAGTTCCAATGGCCTTCTTGCCAAAAGCCAAGTCAGATAAAGACCAGGTACCATTTCTCATGATACCATCATATTCATATCGCATAGCAGCCATCAAATTTTGAGAATTTTGTGCTTCACAAAATGAAACAGGCTCATTCTCATCATAGAGACTAGAGGCAACCATACCATAGCATCTGATGCAAAAGATGCACTATGAGAGCCTGAATGAGTGCGATATGATAGAGTGCATCTAATTTTCTATCACACAAAGTCTACACTAGCCATTTCGGCATAGTTTTCACCCTCTCAATATCAGCTTTTTCATCAACAAGTGCATCATGTAAATCTGTATTAGAAATGGAATGATCAGCATCATCATATGAAACCATTAAAGGCAGAGAAGTTGCCTCATTAGGACCATCACTATATTGTCCACCTGTAAAAATAGGCAACAAAGTTTTCATACATGTCTTTGGATCTAATTGATGTATACTTAGTACATGAAAGTAATGGTTGAATAGCATCTTCCACAAAAAAACATAAAACATAACTGTTAACCAAAATGCATTTAGTCTATGGATGATATAGATGATAGCCTTTGCTTTCATAATTGTACCAAAAGAAAATACATTGCACTACTTTGTCATCCAATTTCCTACATTTTTGTTCACGCACTAATGCATATGCCACCCTGCAGGTGAGCAATAGATGGCTTGCCACCATGCCAAGCCTCATATGGAATGATATACTACAATGCATTAGTGGGAGACTTGTTAAGTACATATATTGCACACATGAAAACCTCAAGCTAGAAATTACGTGGTAAAGCCTAACTCTTGACCATACACCTCACCATCTCCATGAGTAACCTATTCTTCCATTCAGCAAATCCATTTTGTTGAGGTGGATGCGGCACTATACACTGATATTCAAACTCAAAAGACATATATTCCCCCTCTCGATCGGAATGGAGGGTGCCCATTTTACATGTTCATAGAAAACCAAGAACTCTTTGAAGCACATGAACACTTCAGACTTTGCTTTCAATGGATATACCCATGCATGCCTTGAAAAATCATCGATGAAAGTCACGAAGTAAAGATAGTCCCCAAACGAGGGTGCCTACATAGGACCACAGACGTCACTGTGAACAAGCTACGATTTCTTAATAGCTCGAATGGAACCATCTTTTGGGAAGGAGGAACACTGCATTTTGCCAAAAATATAGCCTTCACATACATGTTTACCAGGTGCCTCAAGTTTGGGCAAAGAGGACCCCATTTTAGATTTATGGAGGCATAGCAAACTAGCGAAATTCTGATGACTAAAGCATGCATGCCAAAGCTTTACATCTGAAAAAGCCTAAGAATCATGCACCACACATGCTGAATCATTCATAAATTTTTCATAGTCTTTGAGCTTATACAACCCACGACATTACATGTGAGAAACAATAACAACATTGCCATTTGGTAGATCATGAACTCTACATATGTCATCAACAAATTTCACCACCAAGCCAATCTTGGCTAAAGCTACAACTGATAACATATTCTTCTTGATCTTGGCAGGAATAAAGCATCCAATAGTGTAAAAGAACTACCATCAGTAGTAGTCATAATGATCTTACCAATTCCCATAACAAGATAAGAGGAGTTGTTGGTGCATATGACAATATTCCCTATAGGGCCAAGCTCAAGAGAAGTGAAGAAATTGTGCCATGAGATAATGTGATTGGTTTCCCCACTATCAAAGTAGCAAACATCTAAGCCTACTACAGACATACATTGTTCATGTTCAGATGGATCAAACTATGATCAGTAGTAAATGCCCATTCTTTATTTTGCACAAGGTTGCCACACTCTTTTTTGGGTGTAGAGGCCTCTACAACAAGCATTCCAATCTCTTGCTTCCTTTCCTCTTTAGCAGCCAGTTTTGGATAGCTCTTGATGATATAATAATTTCCTTTATAATATTTCCAAACAAAGTTCTGCTTTTCTGTTTTCTTCTCATCTCTCAGGCTTCCTTCTTTAATTGTGCAGACTTAGCAGATTTCTGCTTACTAGTAAAAGAGCTCCATTTACCTTTTCCCTTCTCACTAGCTAAGAAAGCGTGATATTCAACATGCACAATGGACCTGTTCTGCCTAGACTGATCCTCCTACAATAGAACGGAGACTAACTCCTCAAATGTTAAGGCATTCGGATTGCCTTTCATCATCAAAGGAAGAGTAGAAGCAAAACTTCGATTTGAATCAGGATGACCATGCAGAACAATCTGCATAGGTGAACTGTCAAGAAAGACTTCATCATTCGAAATCAACTTTTCTTCAAATCTTTGGTCTTTGTCAAAATATTGTCCAAGGAAGCTTCTTCTTTCATGTGCTCACTCTCCAACAGTTTTCTGAGGTAAGCAACATGATCCTCATTCCTTGCCTATTATAAAGTGGTAAGTGTACCCCAAGCATCTTAAGTTGTTCTACAAGAGCAAATGTGAGGAATAATGGCATGTTTAACAGACAATGCTATCAATGCATGTCCCCACAAATTTTCTCTATAGAATGTGCATCAAGAACTACACCACAAATGGGAACATGAAGAATATCTCCATCTTCAATGCCATTTGCATCACCTTCAACAAGCATGTTTGTAGGTGAAATAGGACATTTTTAAACACACTCCTTAATATTCCACAGTCCTTTTGCAACCAATACATGATGCGTCATATAAGCCCTTAATGGGTAATTGGCACCATCCAACTTGTCCCCAACAACCAACATATGCAATACATCACTACTTTCAGCCATGGCCATTGACTAAAATACCCTGATGCAGAAAAATGACTATATCTAATAAAGTTGAATAGAACTATCCTTACGAGTTCCACTAAACTTGTAGCAAACTTTGAGACACTTATATTGTGCAGAATTAGCAGATTTATGCTTACTTGTAAAAGAGCTCCATTTACCTTTGCCCTTTTGATTAGCTAGGAAAGCGTGATATCCAACATGCATAATGGACCTATTCTGCCTAGATTGGTCCTCCTACAATAGAACGGAGACTAACTCCTTAAATGTTAAGGCATTCAGATTGCCTTTCATCATCAAAGGAAGAGTAGAAGCAAAACTTCGATTTGAATCAGGAAGACCATGCAGAACAATCTGCACAGGTGAACTGTCAAGCAAGAATTCATCATTCGAAATTAACTTTTCCTTCAAATCTTTGGTCTTTGCCAAAATATTGTCCAAGGAATCTTCTTCTTTCATGTGCTCACTCTCCAACAGTTTTCCGAGGTAAGCAACATGATCCTCATTCCTTGCCTAGTATAAAGTGGTAAGTGTACCCCAAGCATCTTTAGTTGTTCTACAAGAGCAAATGTGAGGAATAATGGCATATTTAACAGACAAGGCTATCAATGCATGTCCCCACAAATTTTCTCTACAGAATGTGCATTAGGAACTACAACACAAATGGGAACATGAAGAATATCTCCATCTTCAATGCCATTTGCATCACCTTCAACAAGAATGTTTGTAGGTGAAATAGGACATTTTTCAACACACTCCGTAATATTCCATAGTCCTCTTGCAAGCAATACATGATGCACCATATAGGCCCTTAATAGGTAATTGGTACCATCCAACTTGTCCCCAACAACCAATATACGCAATACATCACTACTTTGAGCCATGGCCATTGACTAAAATACCCTTACGAGTTCCACTAAACTTGTAGCAAATTTTGAGACACTTATATTGGCAAACTTATATATATATATATATATATATATATATATATATATATATATATATATATATATATATATATATATATATATATATATATATATATATATATATATGTGTGTGTGTGTGTGTGTGTGTGTGTGTGTGTGTGTGTGTGTGTATGTGTGTGTGTGTGTGTATCTTTGACACAAAGAGACAAAATTGCATGTACAAGAACTACGATAGTCTATTTGGAGGCCGAAACAAGCTCACATCACCATTTGGGCACCACACAACAAAGCTATTTTGATCTCCTAATCACCATGAGTATACTCACCAAATTTCTTGCCTTTTTGAGACTCTGAGTGGAGGAGTGTCAAATGATGCCCTACATGAAGCGAGGACATGCTTTGATACCAATTCTTGGAGTTCAAGGTTTGCGGAAGCATTGAGAGAACACAAGGAAGAAGAAAAAGTTTGGAGCACAAAATACAGTACATAATATATTACCAGTAGAATGTACAAAGATACGTTTTCCATTAGGGTTATCGGCATATATACAAGCTAGGGGAAAAAAACCTCCTAAAGAGGGGAAAAAGTGCCGCAGTGGTCCTAGTGTGTTCACACACATCACTACCTAAATTTATCAACATTTAGTTATTTATCATTCTTCATATATATTATACTTGTTGTATTAAGTCATGATTGCATATTCCCTTTACGTAATAGAAGAAGTAGAAGAAGATTATTCTTCGATTTTGACATATTTTTAACAAGGTTGCCAACAAGGTTATTCATCTTATGTGCACATGTAGCAAGGATACCCATGGTATCTTCTTGATGCTCACAGTACTATACATTTAAACTGAATTAGCGAATGAGGAAAAGTTTTACATTATAAGTTTCCCAAATTTCACTTATTGCTTATTTATTCTTTCTAAGTAGATGGGGGCCTCCCAGTCAGTAATTAGTCACAAATTAAAACTTTATTGTATATGTTCTACCGAATGAGCTAGGTACCATGTGGTGTATTTCACCAACTTGCATGCTTCTCACTTCTTCAAAAGGTCGAAGTATACTTGAGCTCCCATGTAACACCCATGCTCTTCTTGTTTCTTCCACAAATCAATGTTCGTTAATTTCTCAATTATCTTGGATCACACTAATTGGTATGGGTTTCTACGAGTTTTCCAAACCTGTTTCAACTCTCGTGGTTACTCATTTGAGTGACTAATCCCTTCAAATCAAATCAATTGAAATTGATATTGCGTTCTCACTAGAAAAAGTATGTTAAATTTCTGCATTCTTTATGTACAACGTGCATCTATGGTCTGGAAAGATCGTGAAATGTCAAAATGGGCCGCGTCCTCAAATATGAAACTACATTATGAACTGAGTGTTGGCATGAGAATTAAATATCCTTAACACCTCCGTTACCAGTGAAAATATGCATAAGCGCATTTCTTTTCGCCGAAAATGGATAAGAGTCGAATGTGATACTGAGTCGCGAAATATGAAACCGCACGGTGATCCTCAAAATAGGAGACCATTCAACAAGAAACAACCTCCATAATGATTATCTTTCTAGGTTTCTTGTTAACGTGGTGTGAAAGATATGCCAAAATCTAGGCTGAATGGCTTGAAAAACCATCTCTGCATTTTCAAATATGAGAAGGATATGGTTTGTTGGGAGGAATTTGCACTTACTGATCATAAGCCGTGAAGGAACCATTTCCTTACCATCTACCTTTTCTAAGAGAGACTATTTGTGGCTTGATCTCAGAAAAAGGGAGAGACTCATTGCTACATTTAACCCAAAGCTGAGGGTAAATATTGATGACATGAGAGGTGGAGCTACCATACCTTGGGAGAATCCAAGAAAAACCGAGTAGGGAGAAAGCATCTCCCCCTTATAGATGATAATCCTAGATTGCAACTACTTGTTCCCTTTAGAACAAGATACAAGAGAGGTTACAAAGAAATTCCCAAACTGTTGCTGATGCTCTCACCAAGTGAAAACTTCAATTATGCTCTTTGCATGTAGTCCTTAATCCACTTGTGAACTTAAAAAGGAATCACCCTCAAAGTCCTTAACAACTTAACGGAGCAGGTGAGTAACTACATGTAGGCAAATGAAAAAATAGAAGAGGCTATCAATTAATATAAAGATGAAAGTAGTCATTAATCATTGCTTCCAAAAAGAATCTTCATTCAAAAAATAGCACATAAGAGGTTGTTTTCAATGGTCTTTGCCTTAGACTCTAGAAGAATTTGAATCTTCAATGCATCTAACACGATCTCTATGTTTTTCTCCTTAGCCCCTCTATGAAAGACTACTTACTTAAGTCTCTAAATTTGCAAGGAAGAAAACTATATAAAGAATCCTCTTGAATCTTTCAGAAAAGAAGCTATGAAAAAATAAATTCCTCATGAAGTTCCAAATTCTTACTCGAAAATCGAATTGTACATGATTTAATTGTTGACATAAATGTCTCATCTGTGGATCTTATTCGAGTGAAAGGATGTGTTGATTATGTGCTGAAAATGTGTTGATAATGTAAAGGATGTTTTGATAGTAATGATTGCATGAAGTTTGTTGAAACGCATGTTCATATTTACGACAAGATTCTCCAAAGATGTTAAGTTGGAGGCCTACCTTTAAGCTTAGATGGATTTCATAAATTAAGTTCATAAATCTAGACTTTGTATATATTGTAGAGCAAAATAATCCCATTATGGATATGCTTTCAAGAGCACGTTGTGACGATTTTGATTTTCAAGAAATTGGAGAGATGAAAAAGAATACATATTATTGAAAAGGTTTTTCATATGAAAGTCTGAATGATCATAGTTATGATTAAATTTGGCTAGATTTTGATTTCTTTTTAGCAATTTTTATACACATCCTTCATGGTCATCAAATCAGTATAGAGCAACGGGAAATGTGCATGCAATCTATTATAACTTGTAGATGTATGAGGGGAATTATCCTCACAAAGCTTATGTATTGTCAAGAGCCAATTTCTCTTATTGAATAACATATTTTTTCATGGATTTTTAGTTCCTTTAAAAATTAATCAAGTTAATGAACATTATTCACATTTAGGTTGTACGAACATGAGTGTGGACAAGGTTGTAGGTTTCAACTATGAAATAGAAGGATTCTTGTTTGAATAAAAAGTTCTGTTTTTACAAACATAATTGATTGAGGATAAAGAGTATTCAAACTAGCGATTGGTTGCTTGTTTATGATAGGACACTTTATACTCAATATGAACCAACCAAGAATTAAAGAGATGTTTTGGTTCCTCAATAATTTAGGAGGAGGCTCGCGGTTCATGGAACCCTAGTAGAGCGGAGTCTTTACTCCTACATCCAACACTTTCATTCAACCCTAAGCATGCTCCTAACTAATTGTGCTAGCTCCCCCGAGGGGCTCTTCTGAGAGGTCTCCGTGATCGCACCCTCCAATCAGTACTACATCTCTAAAATGCGTATTAGGTCTGAGCTCCCTCACCATAAGACCTTTGTCGAGGTTGTGGGGTAAGGTATTGATTTATCTTTTAGAGTTTACGGAGCTTATAAGAAAGAAGAGATATCTAAATGTAATCCTCTTGCCTCTGTCGTTTCGGATTGCTTCATTTAAGAAATGAAGCAAAGAATGCACAAGCAGGATAATACTACTCTCATCATAGATAAAAATGCCTTCACTAAGTGGAAAAATCACTTATCAGATAGAGTGGTAATAGCCCTACATCATGGACCTAGACCCCCTCTAGATGTCCTAAAGCAGCGGATCAAGGCTAATTGAAAAACAAGGTGACTCATGGTTAGGCAAATACAATACCTCTCGAATGGGTATTTCCTGTTTTTTTTTTATGATTCTATTAGTGCTCTCCATGTCATTACTGAAGGGCAATGGATTATTAGATCAACCCCGGTTTCGTTTTTTAAATGGTACTCTCGCTTTAATCCTAGAGGAGCTAAACCCTCCAAGGTTCCGGTATGGATTGAACTCCTGATTCCGCGATTGACTTTTACCCATGGATTGAAGAGTTATGCTCCGTCATAGGAAAAGTAATAGGACAAAGGCCTAGGTGTCATATCAACCCCAAGTGGGACCCCAGGTTCTTGTGGAAATTGATGTAGATAGTCCCCTAAAGTCTTCACTAAAAATCCAAGATTCAGAAGGAATCTATCTTCATGAACAGCAAATTCTTTATAAGAATTTACCTAACACATGTTTTAAGTGCAATAAGCAGGGGCATTAGGTCTAGGACTATCCTCTCCTCTCCAAAAACAATGAAGGAAAAAAAGTGGATGAGCAAATTAACCCAAGAGGTAATGATGGTCCTTTCATCAAGAAGGCTCAAGGTAAGCAAATTAGGGAAAAAGATAAAAACTAGATAAATACTTATGGTGCCCTACTGGAACATATTTCTCACCCTCTTCTTGATTCAAATAAAGGAAATGATATTTTTCATTAGAGTGTAGATGATAATAGTGGGAAAGAAACAATAGACAAGCATGATGATTTTAATCCCCTTGATCTAGACACTAAAGAAGATACAGATGATTGGACCACTATGACTTCCAAAAGGAAACCTAATCCTGTAGCACCTTGGAATCATGTCCCAAGTGAAAAAATAATTGTTTTAGAGACTAATCTTCTGACTTCTGGAGATGATCACAGGTTTGTAGTGGAGCTCTCAAATGTGGAGGACAATGCAATCAACCTTCTCCAAAATATTGGTAATATCTCTGATGGCCTCACCTTGTGTCAGAAATAAAGCTTGGTGCCAATGGGCCAGAAGGTCTCTAGATCTAGGAAAAAAGATGGTATTACCAAACCCAAGAGGAAGGATATACTAAAGAATTCTGTGTATTTGAATAAGCTTACTAAGAATATAAGAAAATGATCCTGTCCTTCTTAAGCTTCCTGTTTTATATAAGTTGTTTTCCAATGAAAATTCTAAACTTTCTCACTCTAAATATTAAAGGGCTCTTGGACCCTATTAGAGTTAACTGTATCAAGAAGTGGCTTTTTCACAAATCGTTTTTGCCTGATTTTGTTTGTATTGTAGAATTAAAAATCTGTGGTTATAAGCTTCAACTACATCTTAATAGCTTGTAGAGTAAGCATAGTCGGCTTGTCACTTCCAACCCCCATGGTAGAGGGGGGCTGCATTAGGTGTTGTTAATAGCCTTAGTCAATTCCTCACTAAAAAAATTTTGAGTCCTACACATCAATGGTTAGATGTCATCATGAGTAAACCTTTTGATTGTTTGATAATTAGTATGTATGCCTCTAATTGCCCTGCCCAGAGAGCCCAATGTTGGGAATAGATCAACTTTCTTGAAGGGCCCCTTATCGTGCTTGGGGACTCCAATATGGTCACAATCTTAAGGATAGATTTGAGAAAACGAGATGTACCATATCACGTCAAGAATGGAATCCCTTGATTACACTCCTAACTAAGCATGATCTAATGGATATTTCCTCGCACTCGAGTTTCACTTGGAACAATAGACAAAAGGGGGATAACTTTTGTGCTGCTAGGCTAGATAGGGTCTATATCAACTTAACCTTTTTCCAACAATTTTGGGACTCCAAGGTTGAGGCTGATCCTTCCCTCTGTATATCTGACCACACTCCCATTTGTTTTCATCTCAAGAATAATTGTCCTTCTGTGAATCTAGATGGCCACATTGAGACTCGACTCTCCTAAAAATCTACTGTGTAGTTGACAAGACCAAGGACATAATAAGACATTGGTTTAGGATTTTTCCTAACCCTAGTGTGGCTTGGGCCAGAGTGGTGAAAGAAATTTAGGCTCTGTTTACCCATTACAAGCTCCTTAAGAAAAATGTCAGAGCAAAGAGGAGACTTGATATAGCTAGAGAGATAGATCTCTTGGATTCCCCTCAAATTCCTAATAAAGTGGATTTGATTTTATCCCTTCACGAGAGATTTTGATATGAAGAGTTCTTTCCTCTTGAAGAGAGTTTTGGGCAAGGAATCTTGACAGACCTAATAAAAGTATGTTCTCTATGTTGCAAAAGAAGAAAAATAAGGGTTGTGCCTATGTTGAGACTTCTCCCTAGCTAGACACCTCGTGAATACTGCTCCTAGTCAGTGACGAGCCTCTCTCCTTAAATTGTATTCTCCTAGAAGGCATGAGATGGACTTTTTATGCTTGTAAAGGTGTTTTGTTGATCTCTTTTTTTAAGTGCTCACATGCATGAGCTAGACGTTGTACTGTGTCTTTTCTAGGTGTCAAGGGGTTGTATATTGCCCTAGTAGTACCACTGTACTCTCCTTGCTAGGCTTGAGTTGCATGTTGTACTAAGCTCTAAACTGAGGCATCTCACCTTGGTGTCATTTTTGGATTCTATTTGGATGGGGGATTCTTGCCCTTTGTACAAAGTGACATAACATCATTAATATAATTTCTTGTCTTCTCTCTCTCTCTCTCTCTCTCTCTCTCTCTCTCTCTCTCTCTCTCTCTCTCTCTCTCTCTCTCTCTCTCTCTCTCTCTCTCTCTCTCTCTCTCTCTCTCTCTCTCTCTCTCTCTCTCTCTCTCTCTCTCTCTCTCTCTCTCTCTCTCTCTCTCTCTCTCTCTCTCTCTCTCTCTCTCTCTCTCTCTCTCTCTCTCTCTTATATATATATATATATATATATATACATATATATATATATATATATATATATATATATATATATATATATATATATATATATATATATATATATATATATACACTACATAAAGCGAATGATAATGGAACCTATTTTTGAATAGCAAGAGTGTGAGAAAGGTTCTAGTTATTAGTTTCCTTTGGAATCCTATTCCTCTAGAGTATGCATAGAACTTGTAATGCACATTGTTTTCTTCCTCATAGCCTCATCCCCCAACTACACATTTAAATCTCGTATGTAGCATGAATAAATTTTCCACTTGGAGTCAAGCTGCCTTAGATGCAAATCTTTGGCATGCATGCTTTAGTTATAATAATTTTTCTAGTTTTCTTTGCCTCTAGAAATGTGAAATTGTTTCCTCTCTACCAAGCTTGAGGCACCCTATAAATATGTTTGATGAACCACATCTTTTTCCTAGTGATGTATATCTCCCTATACAGACACCTTCATTTAGGAGCTATCTATAGTTCATGAATTTTATTGATGAATTTCCCATGCATGTTGGGAAAGATGGATGGATGCCTCAAGAAATGAGTTGGTACTGCTAATCCCTGCATAGTACCTGTTGGAGCAAACCAATCACAAATTGATGATTATACAGATCTTGGAGAATGCTTATGGTCAGAATGAAGCAAAGGAAGACATTTGCAAAAATGAAGAAGAAGTCAGAATGTTGTCTTGTACACATATGTACATATAAGTGAAGAATCTTGTAAGCTATCATAGTTAAATCCTTAGGATGATAAGGAGTAGAGTCATAGACGCGAGATGAGTCCAAAGTCATGTATATATAAGATAATTATGACAAGAAATGTATGAGAGAAAGTAATAGAGTCATTTTGTAGATGACAATTTTGAGGAAGATGTGTAGAGAGTTTTTTCCCAGAAAATGGCGACGGGTTTTTCTCTGAGTGCTCTCTGTCTGATCATGTGGATCAGAAATCCTTTTGTACACATCTAATTGAGAAGCTAATGAAGCTATGTCTAGAGTTTCAGAATCTAATTCCTCTCCTACTGTGAGAATGATCATTAGGAACATTCATATGTAGAATGTGAGAACTGAAGCCAAAAGTAGCGCACTTTTCCGTCTCAGTATTTTGATCAGATCTGAGTGTATACTGTAAAGTTTTTGATGAGTGAGCACTTAAAATTTAAGTTAGAAGATAAGGAAGCTATGGCTAAAAGCATTTAGCAAAACGGGTTCCAGATTGGGAGAAATCAAGTTAAGAAGTTGACTATGTCGAAGGCGCAACTTCTGAGAGTCATTTTCTGACATGTATTTGATCTTAATGATCAAATTAAACTTTTGGTGATTAGTTTTGAGAACTAATGGCTAGTATGATTGCGCAAAGGTATTGCTAATACTTGTGCATCATTTACTTGAAGAAATTTGAAGATTTGTGCAGGTAAAGAAGTTGATATCTGAAGCAGACTTTCTGAAGTTGACACTTCTTCACTCAGAGAAGTGTTGCTTGAAGTTTTGGTAAAAAGGAACATTGTTTGTGTAAAGTTTGGTTTATAGCTGACATAGAAGTGTTCTTAAGTCAGTGTAGATCAAACCTTTGGAGATTAAAAGGTCTCCAACAGTGGTATCAGAGCTAAAGGTGAAGTACAAGAGAAGAAAAGATAATCGAAGTTCCGACTGGTGCAGATATTGAAGATCTTCCAAATCAAAGGAGGATAAGGACAAATTATTGAAGATAACTTGCAGAAGTTCATAGTACAAGTTCGAAAGAATCAAGAAGGACAAAGAATATATCAAAGGTACACTTTCTCTTCATAAACCATAGTAATTGCAGATACAGAAAGTCAAGGATGGGAGAAAGCTTGCAAATTGATAAGCTAGATAGGGAGAACTATCCAGCATGGTCCATGAGGATGGAAGCACACCTCATGAGCAAAGACCTTATAGCATTTATTACAGGAGATGAAGAAAAACCAGAGTTTGCAGATCCAAGTATTCCTACTAGGGAAGAGCTTGCAATGTTGAAGACTTGGATGAGAAAGGATGCTCAAGCAAGGAGTATCATCTACATGGCTGTAAATGATTATCTTCTACCTCACATCAGAGGTTTGGAAAGTGCTACAGATGTTTGGAATGCCTTGGAAGAGCATTTCCAAAATACTACTAAGTCAAGGAAGTCCTCACTATGGGCTGAGTTCACAACATTCAAGAAGAAGAGCTCACAATCAATTTCAGATTATGTGGCAAGGATGAAAGATATTGCAGATAGCTTGGGAGCAGTGGATGAAGATATTGAAGAGGAAAAGTTGGTAAGACAAATACTTACAGGTCTAAGAGGAGATGAGAAGTGGAAGCCTTTTATATTGTCTATAGAGTTGTCACTTGATCACTTTACTCCTGACCTTAATCAATTGCTAGGACATATGCTAACCTTTGAGCAGGATCTTAAAGGAGACAATGATAGAAGTACAAGTCAAGCTATGTACTCCAAAGATAAGAAAAAGAATGGCAAAGGAAAGCAATCAAATGATGATGAAGGGAATTCAAATCAAGCCAACTTCACAAAAGGGAAGACAAATTTCAGAGGTAAAGGAAGAGGAGGTAAGAACAAAGATAATGCTAAAGCTTGTTGGATTTGTGGCAGAACAAATCATTTGGCAAATGATTGTTGGTATAATAATCAAAATGGAGGATACAACAATCAGAATTATAGTCAAAGAGGTAGAGGAGGCAGAAACCAAAGAGGTAATTTCAGAGGAAGAGGTGGTAGGACATCATATGGTAGAGGAGGTGGAAGAAACTTCCAATCTCAGTCCTACAACAATAATTATTACAATTATGCATCAGATCAGAAGGATGACATGACTCTTATCTTGAATGCAACTCATGAATTAATGGGAGATGATCAAAGAGTGTTTTATATTGACTCAGGGTGCAGCAACCATCTGAGTGGGAATCTATCCTTGATGACTGATATGGAAGCAAGGGTGAATGGACATACAGTTCAAACAGGTGACAATACTAAACATAAAGTGGAGAGCATTGGATCAGTGAAGACAAAGAGTGGAAGTACACTTCTGAGTAAGGTACTTTATGTTCCTACTATTCCTAAAAATTTGATAAGTGTAGGGCAAATTGTGGAGAAAGGATATGAAGTAAGATTCACAAATGATGGTGTCTATGTACAAGATCCAAATCAGGGATATAGAACCATAATTGCAGGTAAAAAGGAAGGAAGATTGTTTACTCTCAAGGTCCAAGGTAATGTGGGACATGCATTGTTTACCTATGGAGGTCAAAAGGTATCTGAATTAGACCTATGGCATAAAAGGCTAGGTCATTTCAATGAGAGAGCTATAAAGGAGATGTCAAAGAATCAGGTGGTGCTTGGATTGCCAAACATTGAAGGGCAACATATGGTGTACAAGTGTGAAGCTTGTCAATTAGGTAAAGCACATAAAAGTTCTTATAACAAATCAGGATACAAGTATTCAAACATGCTTGAATTGGTTCATACAGATGTTTGGGGTCCCTCAAGGGACTATAGCATAAATGGATCCAGATATTATGTGTTGTTTGTTGATGATGCAACCAGGTGGATTACTTTGTATGTAATCAAGGACAAATCAGAAGTCTTTAAGACATTCAAACATTTCCATGCTTATGCAGAAAGGATCACAGGACAAAAGCTAAAGAGGTTAAGATCAGATGGAGGGGGAGAGTATTTCTCAAAAGAGTTTGATGATTATTTGTGGAATGCAGGTATCAAAAGAGAAGTGACTTGCAGGTACTCCCCTCAACAGAATGGAGTAGCAGAAAGGAGGAATAGGACTCTTGTAGAGTTTGCAAGAGCCATGATGAAGGAAAAGAATTGTCCAAATTACTTATGGGCAGAGGCCATTAACACTGCAACATACCTTGTGAATAGGTTGCCTTGCAAAGCTTTGGATGGAGGAACCCCTTATGAAGCATGGTGGGGTAAGAAGCCTAGTCTTGATCATTGTAAAGTATTTGGATGTGTTGCATATGCTTATGTTCCTTCACAATTAAGACATAAGCTAGAACCAAAAGCAGAGAAGTATGTGTTTATTGGATATGATGATAGACAGATGGGTTACAGATTGTGGAGTCCATCCACAAAGCAATTTCTTGTTACTAAAGATGTGACATTTGATGAGCAAAACACATGGTATACAGGATCACCAAATGAGTATACAGGTGTTGAAGAAGTTCAAAGGAAAGGAAAGGCAAAGGTAAAAGTTTGTGAAGAAATTGTTGATGAAGTTGACTCTAGATGTAGAGTGCAGGATCATGTAGAAGAAGGGCCAAGATTTGATCCAGAATCAAATGAGGCTGAAACTTCAAGAAGTGCAGAAATCAGAAGATCTACAAGAGAAAGGAAAGAGCCTATAAGGTATAGTTATGATACATCTTTCCTAACAACAAAAGATTATGCCTACATTGTGAAAACAGAAGAAGATCCAACCACTTATGAAGAAGCCAAAGGTAAACAGAATTGGGAGAAGGCAATGCAAGAAGAGTATGATGCTCTACTTGAAAATGAAACTTGGGAACTAGTACCAAGACCAAAGAATCAGAAAGTCATTGGATGCAAGTGGGTATATAAAACAAAGAGGTTTGCAGATGGTAAGGTGTCTAGATATAAGGCTAGACTTGTGGTCAAAGGTTATGCCCAAACTTATGGGGTAGATTATGATGAAACCTTTAGTCCTGTTGCTAAGATGTCTACAATTAGGACATTGATTGCTATTGCTGCTTGCAAAGGATGGAAATTATCACAATTGGATGTGAAGAATGCATTTCTTAATGGTTACATTGCAGATGAAGTATATATGGAGCAACCAGAAGGTTTTATGGAATCAATTGGATCAGATTATGTGTGTAAGCTCAAGAGAGCTTTATATGGGTTGAAGCAAGCCCCAAGAGCTTGGAATTACAGATTGGTCAAGTTCTTGAATGAATGTGGATTTCAAGCATCAAAGGCAGATAGTAGCTTGCTAGTGAAGGCAAGTGAAAATGGATATATTTACATATGCATTTATGTTGATGATATTATTGTTACAGGAACAGATGCTCAAGGAATCAATGAACTCAAGAAGCAAATAGAGAAAGAATTTAAGATAAGTGACTTGGGAAACTTATCTTATTTTCTAGGAATGCAGATTGTGTATACTCAACATGGAGTATATGTTTCACAAGAAAGATATTTGAAGAATCTTCTAGCCAAGTTTAACATGGAAGATTGCAAGACTTCAACTACACCATTGGAGGTAAATCATAAATTAAGCAGGTATGGAGGTGAAGAGTTCAATGACATGAAAAAGTATCAGAGTTTGGTAGGTAGTTTGATCTATGCTACCCTGACAAGGCCAGATCTATCATATGCAGTAGGTGTGTTGTCACAATTCATGCATTGTCCAAAGAAGACTCATTGGATTGCAGCCCAAAGGGTACTCAGATATATCAAGGGAACCCTAAGTGAAGGTTTGTATTATGGTTTCACTTCTGACACAAGAATCAAAGTGTTTAGTGATGCAGATTGGGCAGGTGACTCAGATGATAGAAGGTCTACTCATGGATATCTATGTTATGTTGGAGACAAGTTAGTGTCTTGGTGTTCAAAGAAGCAACATACAGTTGCTTTATCATCCACAGAAGCCGAGTATAAGGGAATGGTAGAAGCTGCAAAAGAAGTCATATGGTTGAAGACCTTGATGAAAAGTTTTGAGATTGATCATAGTACTCCAATAATTTTTGGAGACAATATGAGTTCTTTGTATTTGGCAGCTAACCCTGTTTTTCATGCCAGGACTAAGCATATAGAGATACAGTATCATTTCTTGAGGGAAAAGGTACTTGATAAAGAGATTGAAGTGATGTACACTCCAACAAAAGAACAAGTGGCAGATATGATGACAAAGAGCTTGGATGGACCTAAGCTACAGAGATTCAAGGAGATGGCAGGAGTGAAGAAGAATGGAATAATCACAATTAGTGATTGAGGGGGAGCTGTTGGAGCAAACCAATCACAAATTGATGATTATACAGATCTTGGAGAATGCTTATGGTCAGAATGAAGCAAAGGAAGACATTTGCAAAAATGAAGAAGAAGTCAGAATGTTGTCTTGTACACATATGTACATATAAGTGAAGAATCTTGTAAGCTATCATAGTTAAATCCTTAGGATGATAAGGAGTAGAGTCATAGACGCGAGATGAGTCCAAAGTCATGTATATATAAGATAATTATGACAAGAAATGTATGAGAGAAAGTAATAGAGTCATTTTGTAGATGACAATTTTGAGGAAGATGTGTAGAGAGTTTTTTCCCAGAAAATGGCGACGGGTTTTTCTCTGAGTGCTCTCTGTCTGATCATGTGGATCAGAAATCCTTTTGTACACATCTAATTGAGAAGCTAATGAAGCTATGTCTAGAGTTTCAGAATCTAATTCCTCTCCTACTGTGAGAATGATCATTAGGAACATTCATATGTAGAATGTGAGAACTGAAGCCAAAAGTAGCGCACTTTTCCGTCTCAGTATTTTGATCAGATCTGAGTGTATACTGTAAAGTTTTTGATGAGTGAGCACTTAAAATTTAAGTTAGAAGATAAGGAAGCTATGGCTAAAAGCATTTAGCAAAACGGGTTCCAGATTGGGAGAAATCAAGTTAAGAAGTTGACTATGTCGAAGGCGCAACTTCTGAGAGTCATTTTCTGACATGTATTTGATCTTAATGATCAAATTAAACTTTTGGTGATTAGTTTTGAGAACTAATGGCTAGTATGATTGCGCAAAGGTATTGCTAATACTTGTGCATCATTTACTTGAAGAAATTTGAAGATTTGTGCAGGTAAAGAAGTTGATATCTGAAGCAGACTTTCTGAAGTTGACACTTCTTCACTCAGAGAAGTGTTGCTTGAAGTTTTGGTAAAAAGGAACATTGTTTGTGTAAAGTTTGGTTTATAGCTGACATAGAAGTGTTCTTAAGTCAGTGTAGATCAAACCTTTGGAGATTAAAAGGTCTCCAACAGTACCTGCCATAATTTACTTCAAATTTTTTTTAGGCCTCCTTTAGCTTTCCAATGACACCAAATAAGTGCCTATGTGCTTTGGAGATGATGCTTCAAATAATAGTATCAAAACAGATAAGCTTGCAACTAGCTAGTGACCAAAAAGTTTTTATTTTGGTCTTTATACTTGCTGGAAGTTTTGCTCAATACTCACAATACAGTAGCAATTAGGAAAATTCCTTTGGAGGTTATTTAATTGGCTTAGAGAGCTAATAATTCCAAGTAGAATCGTCTAATATAATAGACTACACACTGAGCAATGTCTTTAGCAAGTAGAAGCTTATACCCGACTTTTTAGGAACTCTGCAAAGTATGATCAGCGACCACCTTGAGAACATTTTCTCCCATTTAGTTGAATGATGATGGAGAGTGTTAATCTCCAAAAGAACAAGTTATCCTTGACTTTAGATCACCTCTATATCAAGAACAACTTCAGACTCCACTTAATTTTAAAGAACAACCATCAACTTATCAAGAAATTGATTAACTGTAGAAAACACATTTCTCAGAAAAGTCTGCTGCAGATTAATCACTGATTGACTAATCATTCGTGTAAAGTTTTTGATAAAACTTTTTAGAGTGTGTCAGCTTGACGTTGCGCACCTTTTCCAAGTTAAATCTCTTCAAATGATTGAGTATATTGTGAGAAATGACTCAAACACTTTACCTATGTCTGAAACTGCTTCTCTGTAATGACGACTTCGACACCTGTAACTCCTAAGCTATGGTTCTCCCAAACTATAGCCCATTTAGTCAAATGCTTTTAGCCATAGATGTCTTACCTCTCAACTTAAATTTTGAGTCCTCATTTGTGTAAAACTTTACAATGTGCACTGAGCACTGTCCATTTCTTTGACCACGAAATCTGCGCCTGTTTCAGAAGACACTCAGAACTTTTCACATACAAATGTTCCTATTCAAAATTCTCTCAGCCTCTTAGCAATTGGACTCTCAAACTTTAGCCATAGATTGATTAACTATGGACTTAGATGTGTACAAAAGAATTTCTCATAAGATTAAGCACAAAAGGAGAATAGGAGGAAAAATCGACGTGCAAATTTCTGCAACATTTTTCTTCTCATAACTTCTCATACATCTGATTGATGATACATACAATGTTCATCTTCTATTCACCTATTGTCTTCTCTATCTCATCTATATCCCTCTCTCATACTATGAGTACATATCTATATATATATATATATATATATATATATATGAGTCTAACTCGTCATTCTTTTTAAATACATTGAACTATTTACAAGGATAATATACAAACAAAAAGTTTCTGATTCTATTCTCTTCCTTTTAAACTAATCTTCAACCTTCCACATATCTTTCCACTTCTGGACTTCATGTAGTCACTTATTGATGATTGCTCTGCTCCAACAGCTCCCCCTCAATCATCAATTGTGATTACTTGCATCTTCTTTATTCCTGCCATATCTTTAAACCTCTGCAACTTAGGTCCATCCAAACTTTTTGTCATCATATATGCAAGTTGATCTTTTGTGGGAGTATGCATTACTTCAATTTCTTTATCAATGACCTTCTCTCTCAAAAAATGGTACTGAATTTCAATATGTTTAGTTCTAGCATGAAACACAGGATTTGCTGCCAAATATAAAGAACTCATATTGTCTCCACAAATGATAGGAGTACTCTGAATCACATCAAAACTCTTCATAAGTGTCTTTAGCCAAATTACTTCCTTTGCAGCTTCCACCATGCCTTTGTATTCTGCCTCTGTAGATGATAAAGCAATTGTATGTTGCTTCTTAGAACACCATGATATTAGTTTGTCTCCCACATAGCACAAATACCCATGTGTTGATCTTCTATCATCCATATTACCTGCCCAATCTGCATCACTATATATTTTGACTCTTGTACCTGAGGTAAACCCATAGTACAACCCTTCTTTGAGTGTACCCTTGATGTACCTAAGTACTCTTTGTCCTGCAATCCAATGTTCCTTTCTAGGACAATGCATGAATTGAGATAGAACTCCAACTGCATATGACAAATCTGGTCTTGTTAATATAGCATAAATTAGGCTACCCACCAAACTCTGATAAAGCTTCATATCTCTGAATTCTTCTCCTCCATATTTAGTCAATCTATGATTAACTTCCATTTGATTTGGTGCTATCGTGCAATCTTCCATTTTAAACTTGGTTAGCAAATTTTTAAGATACCTTCCTTGGGTTACATATACTCCATGTTGAGTATATGAAATCTCCATTCCCAAGAAGAATGACAAATTTCCCAAGTCACTGATTTTGAACTCTTTCTCCATCTACCTTTATCATCTGTTCCTCTAAGTATTATGTCATCAACATAAATACAAACATGAATGAATCCATCTTCACTTGCCTTGACTAGCAAGCTACTATCTGCCTTTGATGCTTGAAATCCAAGATCCTTTAAGAATTTTACAAGCCTATAATTCCATGCCCTTGGGGCCTGCTTCAAGCCATATAAAGCTCTCTTGAGCTTACACACATAATTTGAATACACTTGATCTTTGAACCCTTCTGGTTGCTCCATGTAAACTTCATATGAAATGTAACCATTCAAAAAAGCATTTTTAACATCTAATTGAGATAATTTCCAACCTTTGCAAGCAGCAATTGCTATGAATGTTCTGATAGTTGTCATTTTTGCCACAAGACTATAAGTCTCATCATAGTCCACTCCATATGTCTGTGCATATCCCTTCACAAGTCTGGCTTTGTACCTAGACACACTTCCATCTGCAAACCTTTTTGTTTTATAAACCCACTTACATCCAATGATTTTCTGGCTATTAGGTTTAGGAACCAAATCCCATGTCTAATTTTCCATCAATGCATCATACTCCTCTTGCATAGCTTCTTCCCAATTCTTCTTTCCTTTGGCTTCATCATATGTAGATGGATCTTCATCTGCTTTTATCATATAAGAATAATCCTTAGTAGTCAAGAATGAAGTATCATAACTATACCTTGTAGGTTGCCATTTGTGCCTTGTAGACCTCCTAAGTTCTCCACTTCTTGAGGTTTCTGGTTCATCACACTCTGGATCAAACCCTAGCACTTCTTCACCTTCAACCTGTATTTCATTTTTCTCTTCTTCATCAAATATCTGAACCTTTGGTTTGCCTTTCTTCTGATTCATAATTTCTTCAACTTCTGCATACACATTAGATGTACCTGCATACCAAGTACTTTGCTCATCAAATGTAACATCTTTGGACACAAGGAATTGTTTTGTGGATGGACTCCACAACCTATAACCCATCTGCTTGTCATCATAACCAATGAATACATACTTCTCTGCTTTAGGCTCCAACTTATGCCTCAATTGAGATGGCACATATGCATATGCCAAGCAACCAAATATTTTACAATGATCCAAGGTAGGTCTCTTACCCCACCAAGCTTCATATGGTGTCATACCCTGCAAAGCTTTACAAGGCAATCTATTAACCAAATATGTGGCTGTGTTTACAGCCTCAGCCCACAAATAATTTGGGCAATTCTTCTCTTTCATCATGGATCTTGCAAATTCAACAAGTGTCTTGTTTCTTCTTTCTGCTACCCCATTTTGTTGAGGAGAGTACCTGCAAGTAAATTCTCTCTTTATACCTGCATTCCATAAGTAATCACTGAACTCATTTGAGAAATACTCTCCCCCTCCATCTGACCTTAACCTCTTCAATTTTTTACCTGTAATTCTCTCTGCATATGCATGATAGTGTTTAAATGTATTAAACACTTCTGATTTGTCTTTGATCACATAGATTGTGATCCACCTGGTAGCATCATCAACATATATGACATAATATCTTGAACCATTTATACTAAAGTCCTTTGAAGGACCCCACACATCTATATGTACCAATTCAAGTCTTTCTGAATACATAAAACCATGCTTATTGTATGATTGCTTATGAGTCTTACCTAACTGACATGCTTCACATCTGTATGTCATGTGTTGACCTGCAATGTTAGGCAATCCAAGTATTGAACCATTGTTTATCATTTCTTTGATACCTCTCTCATTAAAATGTCGAAGTCTTTTGTGCCAAAGATCCAATTCAGATACCTTCTATTCTCCATATGTAAACATAGCATGTCCAATATTTCCTTGTACCTTTAATGTGAAGAGTCTTCCTTCCTTCTTTCCTGTAACAATCTGTTTATACCCTTGACTAGGGTCTTCAACATAAACTCCATCATTAGTAAACCTTACCTCATATCCTTTCTCCACAATTTGACCTACACTGATCAAATTCTTTGGAATTGTAGGAACATAAAGAACCTTGCTCAAAAGAGTGCTCCCATCTTTGGCTTTGACTGAACCAATTGACCTTTACCTTGTGCTTTGTATTGTCACCTGTTTGAACTGTATGATTAATTGCATTATGATCTAGATCAGTCATCAAAGCAATGTTTCCACTCAGATGATTACTACATCCTGAGTCAATATAAAACACTCTCATGTCTTCATGTGAGGCTTCACATGTTGCATTCATAATAAGAGTCGAATCTTCTTTTTGATCTGATGCATAATTATAGTAGGTGTTATTATAGCATTGATTTTGGAAGCCTCTTCCTCCACCTCTTCCAAAAGAATTCCTACCACCTCTACCTCTGAAGTTTCCTCTCTGAAATCTACCACCTCTTGCTCTTTGATTAAAGTTCTGATTAAAATTACCATTGCTTTGATTATTATGCCAACAATCATGAGATAGATGATTGGTCTTACAACATATCCAACAAGCTCTGACATTATCTTTGTTATTTCTGCCTCTTCCTCTACTTCTGCCATTTCCTCTTCCTCTTAGGAAATTTGCTTGGCTTGAAGTACCTTCTTCTTCACCTGATTGTTGCTTTCCTTTGTTAGCTTTCTTCTTGTCTTTAGAGTACATTGCATGACGTGCACTCTTGTCAACATCTCCTTTGATATCATTCTCAAAAGTTAGCATATGTCCTAACAATTGATTCAAATCAGGAGTTAAATGCTCTAATGAAAGTTCTGTAGACAAAATAAAGGGCTTCCACTTCTCATCTCCTCTTAGCCCTGTGAGAATTTGTCTTACCAATTTGTCTTCTTCAATATCCTCATCCACTACACCTAAAGAATCTGCAATGTCCTTCATCTTTGTCACATAATCAGATATTGATTGTGAAGCCTTCTTCTTGAAAGTAGTAAACTCTGCCCATAATGAAGCCTTCCTTGATTTGGTTGTGTTCTGAAAATGCTCTTCCAAAGCACTCCAAATGTCACTTGCACTTTCAAGACCTCTAATGTGAGGTAGCAAGTAGTCATTGACTGCCATATAGATAATGCTCCTAGCTTGAGCATCTCTCTTCATCCAATTCTTCAAATCTGACAATTCCTCCCTAGTTGGAACACTAGGATCTCTGAATTGAGGCTTTTCTTCTTCTCCTGTAATGTAAGCTATCAAGTCTTTGCTCATAAGATGAGCTTCCATCCTCATTGACCATGCAGGATAGTTCTCTCTATCCAATTTCTCAATTTGGAGACTATCTCCCATCCTTTCTTCACCTGTACTATCAAATCTTTAATCCTTATGAGAAATAAGTGTACCTTGGCTTTGAATGTTACTCCTTCTGATCCTTTTGACAACTTCAATGTTTCTTCCTTCAATATTTCTTCACACTTTATCCTTTTGATCCTTCGAGATGTAAAGTTTGTATATCTGCAGTAGTCGGAGTCTCCCTTTCCTCAATTTTGATACATCCTGCTCTGATATCACTGATGGAGAGTGTTAATCTCCAAAAGAACAAGTTATCCTTGACTTTAGATCACCTCTATATCAAGAACAACTTCAGACTCCACTTAATTTTAAAGAACAACCATCAACTTATCAAGAAATTGATTAACTATAGAAAACACATTTCTCAGAAAAGTCTGCTGCAGATTAATCACTGATTGACTAATCATTCATGTAAAGTTTTTGATAAAAATTTGTAGAGTGTGTCGCCTTGAGGTTGCGCACCTTTTCCAAGTTAAATCTCTTCAAATGATTGAGTATACTGTGAGAAATGACTCAAACACTTTACCTATGTCTGAAACTGCTTCTCTGTAATGACGACTTCGACACCTGTAACTCCTAAGCTATGGTTCTCCCAAACTATAGCCCGTTTAGTCAAATGCTTTTAGCCATAGATGGATTACCTCTCAACTTAAATTTTGAGTCCTCATTTGTGTAAAACTTTACACTGTGCACTGAGCACTGTCCATTTCTTTGACCACGAAATATGTGCCTGTTTCAGAAGACACTCAGAACTTTTCACATACAAATGTTCCTATTCAAAATTCTCTCAGCTTGTTTGCAATTGGACTCTCAAACTTTAGCCATAGATTGATTAACTATGGACTTAGATGTGTGCAAAAGAATTTCTCATAAGATTAAGCACAGAAGGAGAATAGGAGGAAAAATCGACGCGCAAATTTCTGCAACATTTTTCTTCTCATAACTTCTCATACATCTGATTGATGATACATACAATGTTCATCTTCTATTCACCTATTGTCTTCTCTATCTCATCTATATCTCTCTCTCATACTATGAGTACGTATCTATCTATATATATATATATATATATATATATATATATATATATATATATATATATATATATATATATATATATATATATATATATATATATATATATATATATATATATATATATATATATATATATATATATATATATATATATATATATATATACGAGTCTAACTCGTCATTCTTTTTAAATACATTGAACTATTTACAAGGATAATATACAAACAAAAAGTTTCTGATTCTATTCTCTTCCTTTTAAACTAATCTTCAACCTTCCACATATCTTTCCACTTCTGGACTTCATGTAGTCACTTATTGATGATTGCTCTGCTCCAACAAATGAAACTTCTTCAAGCTCTAAAAACTTGTAGTAGGCTTTGAGCTGGTTCCAATGAGCTATAGATCTTTGAAAATGAGGGAGGGATCGCTGAGATATGAGCACGACAAGTACATTCTTCTGAGTGACAATGACAGTGAGACCAACAGAGATGATCAATGATATAATGTATTAAACGACAATGTTGTACATGATCATTGGCATGAATATGATGCCCAATGATAGTGCTAAGTGTGGGATATGGTGTAGGTCATTCAACAAATACAAATGATCAGCAATAAGCTCAGTAATGGGGAACTATTGGCCACGAGACTTCAAGCTACTTTTGTAGTGACTCTTTTCCAATTTGAATTTGAAATTCAAATAGAATTCCACCTATAAGTTCTTCCTTTAAATGCGGAGACATTCTCTCGTGAGAAAAACTCATACCATAGGGTTCTGCTAACTCCACGAGTGTAGTGGCTTTAGAAGATTCTTCTAAGTTAAGTGACTTTTACAATGGTTAATGGTGAAAACCATAAGCAATGGTTCATGTGGTTCTTCAAACGATTGCACATAGCTTCTTCCAATGCCTAGCTAAGTGTGAAAGCTTGACATTTGTGTAGTCTTGTCATTTGCCCCAACAGCTCCTCTCAAGCCAAACATCTTGGCTTGCATTGCTTTATCAATCTTCTTGAATGCCTTGTAATCCAATCATGGTTTTAAATCTGCAAAGCTTAGTACCGTGAAGTACTTTGGTTAACAAATGAGCACACTACATATGTGTAGATACATATGCTATTTGAATCTCTTTGCTCAAGAGTTTCTCTCTAGCATAGTGATAGTGTACTTCTATATGCTTAGTTCTTGCATTATAAATGGGATTGGCTGCAAGATGCAAAGAGCTAGTGTTATCACCAAAAATCATTGGTGAATGAGTGTGAAGTTCCAAATCCATGTATAGAAATCTAATCCAAATAGCTTCTTGTGTAGCATTTGCTAATCCCCTCTATTCAGCCCTTGCTGAAGATAGAGCAATAGTTGGTTCCTTCTTAGAGGATCATGAGATAGGTTTATCACCTGCAAAAGAGAAATATCCAGAATTATTTCTTCTATCATCCTTACATCCTCCCCAATCTGCATCTAAGTACAATTTTATATCCGAATCTCATGTGTATGGAAAGTAAAGACCTTGATTTTGAGTACCTTTGAGATACTTCAAAATTCTTTCCGTAGCTTCCAAGTGAGGTGTTCTAGGTTTATGCATGAATTGTCTTAGAACACTTACTCCACAACATATGTCAATTCTAGTTAATGTTGCATAGTTTAGAATCCCAACTATGCTTTGGTAACCTGCAATGTCTTCAAGCAAATCACCTTCATGAGCACTCAATTTATGATTTACCTGCATACGGGTGCTAGCTACTTTTGCATCCTCCAAGTGGAACTTCTTCAACATGTCCTACAAATATTTTCTTTGATTGATGTAGATTCTAGAGTTAGTGTATACCAACTCAAGTCCAAAAAAATATTTCAGAAACCCTAGCTCACAGATCTTAAACTCGTGCATCATTTGGTTTTTGATTTGTTTGATGCCATTGGCATCACTACCTATAAGAATGATGTCATCCACATATACACATAAATATATCATTTTTCAATTACTTCTCTTGACAAATAGAGAAGAATCCTTGGTTTTGAAGATAGGTTGTTAACCTATGGTTCCATGCCCTAGCTGCCTGCTTCAAACTATAAAGAGCTTTGTTCAATTTGCATACATGATTTACCTTGTTTGGATCTTCATAGGTGGGAGGTTGAGCCAAGTAAACCTCATTTGCAATCTACCCATTAAGAAAAGCATTTTTTACATCTAGTTGATACATATTCCAATTTCTAGATGCAGCTACACTTACCAATACTTTGATGGTTGGCATCTTCATAGGTGAAAAAGTTTCTTCATAATCTACTCCTTGGGTTTGTGCAAAACCCTTAGCCACAAGCCTAGCTTTATACCTTTTTATGGATCCATCTGAGTTCCTTTTAATTTTGTAAATCCACCTAGAAACAATAACCTTCATTGATGCTTTCTTGGGTACTAGTTCCCAAGTGTCATTCTCTTGGAGTGCTTCTATTTCTTCATCCATAGCCTCCTTCCATTCAGCTTTGGTACTTGCTTCTTCATATGAAGAAGGTTCTTCAAGTGATGAATCCTTAGTGAGATAAATAGAATGCTTAGTGACTAATGAAGTATCATACCCATATCTGATTGGTTTCTTACTCGCTCTTTGTGATCTCCTTAAGGCTTGGTTGGATGACTCAGGTATGTGCTCCAACCTCTTCATCTTGACATTTCCTTTTGATTTCCATGCTTTGAACTCTTCCAAGTTGATGGTATCCTCATAATCTAATTTGATATCTTCAATTGTGCTTGGCTCCTCCTTGGTGATGCTTGGAAATTCTTCTTTCACGTCGTATGGCAATTTGACCTTCTTGCATTCACTTTCAAACCAAGAGTCATTCTCATAAAAAACAACATCTCTACTAACCATAAATCCTTTGTTCGATGGATTATAAAACCGGTATCCCTTTTGATTTATATCATACCCTATGAAAATGCATTTCTCTGCCTTACGGTCTAAATTACCTCTTATTTGAGATGGAATATGCACATAAGCAACACAACAAAATATTCTGCAATGTTCAAGTGATGGTCTCCTACCTTGCCATGCCTCAAGGGGGTCATCCCATAAAGGGACTTAGATGGTAACCTATTAATAAGATAATTGGTAGTAGAAACACTCTCTGCCCACAAGTAATTAGGAAACTTCTTCTCATTTAGCATTGATCTAACTGCTTCCACAGTCAATCTATTCGTCCTTTCTACTACTCCATTTTGCTCAAAAGTATATCTAGTAGTGATGTACCTTTTGATACCTCTGTCCTGCAAAAATGCATCAAACTCATTGGAGAAGTACTCACCTCCTCCATCTGACCTTATCCTTTTTTGGCTTTTTCTTGTTTGATTTTCCACAAGTGCAACATACTTCTTGAAACAATTGAACACTTCATCCTCAACAAGGAGTCGTAACAAACGAGAACTATGTCGTTAAAAGAGAACACCATCCTCGAAAATCAAGCAAATTGCAACTTATGTTTGAGATTCCTTTATAGCAGTATACATATATTTCAAAAATGAAGTGAAAACATGTGATTTTTTGACATTTTTTGTCATTTTTTCATTAAAAAGGAGCTCAAAATGTAGTCAAAATTTCACTAGATAAGACATTGACATGTCCAAAATCTACATGATAAGACATTGACATGTCCAAAATCTATATGATAAGACATTGACATGTCTAAAATCTATATAAAGAATCTAAAACTGAATAATTCTTATACAACAATAACATTCAAGACCTATTTTGAATGGGTGGATATCCGATTGTTATTCAAAATTGGTATGAAACATGGTTTTGTTAAGAAAACTACTTCGAGGCATTTACATAAGCACTAAGAATGTTACTGTGAGTTTCAATGCAACTCACAACTATGTCGATCTATGTCTACACCCTCATAATCTGATGCACTTGATTCAGTCTCATATTGTTGAGAGCTCTCTTCTTCTTCTTCAATATCCACAAGCGCTCTATCTTCATCCACATACATATCAAATTCTTCAGGATCATGCACAAATCTTCTTGTTTTCCTATGATTTGTTGTACCACATACATCCGGAAGCTTTTGCTTTATCATATTGATGGTTGCTTTCCTCAAGTAACTTGTTTTTGTCAAGGAAAAATCATAAAAAAGAATATCTACATCATCCATTTTAAGAGTGGATGTGCTTCAAATATTCTTTCTCTTTTTTGAGCATGTCCGTTTAGTATCACACACCATTTCTAAGTTATATTTACCTATGAATGCATAACTACTTTTATTGTAATACCAATGCACCATCAAAGCCTCTATTCTCCTCTGATTAATATCTTTATTGACCTATCAAACCTTTGCAATTCAAAATGGTCTAATAGCCTCATCACCATCAGCAAGTACTGCAATAAGTGTTCCAACATTTATCTCTATTAAATTTCCTTAGCATCTTGCTTCTGCCTGTTTTGTCATCCTTGGGCCTACATAAATATTTCTTTCTGGTGGATGTATAAAACTTTGAAGTGCATCTGCATTACATGCTTGGGCCACATTCACTGATCTTTGTGTACAAAAATCCCATGTGAATGGAACATCAACTCGCCAATGACCTGCAATTGTATACTTTATAATCTCTTCTTGATGATTGAAAAAGTCATCCCACCAAGATACATCTTGATCTCCAGCATATTTTTTTGCAGGCTCAATATGTCTCTTCTTTTCAATGAGTGCATGCATCCAGCTTTTACTTTCATCAACCACATTTCCACATCTTTCTGTAATGTTTTCATCTTCATATAGTGATTGTTATGCACCATAAATAGACAAATTAGGCACCTGCAACAAGAATCTACATCCCTCTTTAGGCTCCCACCCAATAGAAGATGAATACTGCTTTGCAAATAAAAGGGTTTAACATCAACCCTCCTCATCAAGAATACATGGTTGAAACTAATATTGTGCAATGGAGCCAAAACCTTAGCACTGTTATCAAGGCCCATTGAGCAAAAGTTCTTAAAATTATAAATTTGTGTGAGGTGTTGAACTTCTGTTTTTGGAGTATATGCTTCTGAAATCAGCTAAGATAAACTTGGAAAAGTAAAAGCATTGTTATGTGCCAACTTCTTAGAGAACGTACTGAACATTTGGTCAATATGATCATGAGTGTGCCCAACCAGAAGGAAATTTACCTTAACCTTCTGAAATACGTGTTTATCCACAAGCATGCATAAATATCCAAAGACTATAGAATTTTTATTCTCTCTTGGAGTATTATCAAGTTGCAAATATAGAGTTGGTGGCAAAAGACCCTTCCATGATTGCAAAACCCGATGAATGATAGTATCTGTAAGGTTTGGATCATTATGCACATTCGGATATGTGAAGAAGACCTTGGACATTACAGTTCCATTGTATACCAAAGCACCAACCAAATGCATTTGCACAAGGACTTCATCTTCAATGTCTTTAGGGACACAATAAAAATGTGGCAAACAAGTTTTTTTAATCCATACCATCGATCAACAAACACATATAACGCTCCAAATTTCTGAGTGCTTTACTTTGATGATCAATTGCTTTCTTTCTCTCTAAAGCTTGACTCTCACGATGATTGTTTAGAAGGTTTTTAAAAAATATCTTTTTCTTGTGGTGTTGTAGCCCCCTTTGCCATGTTTTTCAAAGTGGCGCAAACGGAACATTCACCCATTCTAACTTTACGAGGAATAGACACATTGTTAAACTCTTGCTTCCATAATCGAGTAAAGTGACGATACAACACATACTTATCATTTCAATTTTCCATTTCTTCTCTATATATTTGAAATACCTCTCAACTGGTAAAGTTATCTGACAAGTGCAACCTTCCAGTTGTAGGCATAGCCTCACAATGCAAACTAAAATAGTTCATCATCCAATTCATTGCATGACGTCCAGCAGATCCTTTGGTCCCAACATGGAACGTATACAAAAAGAGATCCCCATTCATAAGCCCGTGTTGACCCCTATGTATTCTAAAATTTCCCACACACGTTGCAATTTTAAATGCAACCCTAGAACATCGCATCCCTTGAGTAAAGAAATATTCAAAATCAACACGTGTTACTGACATGTTATCCTCAATCATTTGCATGTGAGAAGCAAGGTATATATCCTACCTTTCACTATCTAAATGGAAGAATTTCTCTCTTAGGTACTTTAGTTTCTTCATTCCTAAATTATACAAACATTTCAAACCACAACAATGCTTCACAATATCCAATGCAATCTGTCTATCTGAAGTAAGAAATTTAAATCTTTTTTGACTTACTTCACGAGGCCTTCTTTTAAAATGTAGATTGAGCATCTTTGACTTTCCTTTGCTCCACATGCACTTGAGTCAGAAGGGAGATCAATGGCTGGATCAGATGGGAGATCAAGAGGTGCATTTGGTTGAGCAGCATTGCACTGTGAATTGGATAACTTAAATGAATCAACAGAAAACATAGAATCATCACCACATTCCAAACCATGGAGTTCATCACTTATGAGGAAAGAGTCAACTGAGAACAATGAATTCGAAATTGTATCAATATGAGCAGAGGAAGCTGATGCTCAAGCATCCACCGAAAAGATTGAGCTCATCTTCACTTACTTCAAAGAAGACTAAAGATGAATTACCTTTTAAAATGAGTAGAAGTCCAAGATCAAGTGAAAATGTCACATCAAATGTCACAACAAGTAGATATGAAATCAAAAGCTAATTAAAGTGCATTAAAGTACATTAAAGTACATTATAAAAACATTTCCTTTGTTTGAATGGTTCTTGAAGTTTCTCCTTGCTTTGCTCTTGAAGTTTTTACTATTCTTCCTTTTCTATACCATTAGAAAGTGCATCAGAAGATGATATTCATTTTCTCTAGAATCTAAGAGCATATACATTAGGTTTGCCTCCTTGAAAACGCATTTCCATTTATTTTCCTTTGACTCTTGGAATTTATTTAGAAGTTAAAGCTAAAATCTATGTTGAGATTCCCTTTAGCAAAATTTAAAAATTATTATTCCTAAAGTCTTATTACCTAAAGTTCTAAAGTCTTATTATTCCTAAAGTTTGAGAAAAAATTTCCTAAAGTCTTATTATCTTTATACTCTTACCAATACTCCTTAACCAAATAATGCATGCAAATAATGAATAAAAAATATTCATGTAAGAACTTGTATATTGTAGCCATTCTCAGCTTAAAGAGTTCTCCTAGGATGTCATCCTAATAAATAAATAGAAGCTTTTTAGTTTAACGAGAAATTCTATTCTCTGTTTAACGCATGTGAATTGGAAGCATGAAACTTGGTGTCCTATTTCCTTCATCATCTATGAAGTTTGATCTTTTGCTGCAAAAGTAAAAACAAATTATAGCCTATATATTTAAGGACCTAAAGAGATTTATCAATCTTTCTATAAAGTAACTTAGTAATAATTTCTAACTTTAAATCACTTCGTAATCCATATCTACTAAGGGTTCAACTTCAAAAGAAACAGTGAGAATAACAGAAGAAAAGATTCACATATGTGAACATTTCATATGAATATGTGAACATGGACGATAAGTGAACATTTCATATGAATATGTATGAAGTTGCATCATCCTCAGCTATTTTGATGCTACTCTGTCCACCAGATGGCATGCCAACTAGGTTGTTGGCCTTTTCAGAGGATAAAGATGCAAGGTTTTTCTTGGATTTTGTTTGGTGACAAATGCCTCTGTCATGGATCCACAGAGCTCACTATGACTTTGAGCTTCTTGATAGACCTCTCACCTTTTAACTCAGCATCCCTGAAATGACCTCAGAAGTATTAGCTCTTACATTAATGTGTTTTTCAAGCTGAAGGGCCGATGCCATGCATCGACTTTAGGATGCAAAGTCGATGTGAGGCATCGAATTGCACCCTACAACCGATGTCTAGCATCGACTTTAGGGCCCAAGTCGATGCCAAGCATCAACTTCAACATGCAAGTCGATGTCGAGCATTGACTTAAGCCTACAAGTCGATGCCTAGCATCGCCTTCAAGGTGCAAGTCAATGTGAGGCATCAACTTCAGCCTACAAGTCGATGCCAGGCATCAACTTTGTGTGCAAGTCGATGCCAAAATGTCAAGGGAGAACTAGATTGTGCTCTCCGACTACACTAGACAAGATTTCAAAAATACACTTCTAATTACAAGATCAGCCACGTAGGGAAACGATACAAGAATACGTAATTAATACAATACATCCCACAACCTGGGACCGATAAGTATGGAAAACTATACTATAGATGATACAAGAGATTCCACAACCCGGAATCGTGAGTACGGAACAAGACCTCTGGATTACAAGAACTTCCTTCCGGGATATGAACTAGATACAAGAAAGAACTCGACAAGATCTCGTACTATAAGATTACAAGAGGACAAGACAAAATGTCCAGGATACAAGACTAGACAGGACTGGAACAAGGAACAAGACAAGAACAGGAACTGGAACTTGGAGAGTACTTACTTGGTGGTCATGACTCCTTAAGCTCCCAAAACTGGTATCCACAAGACTCATAATAAATGTGGTGAATCCCTCCTTTTATAGGTGTTCAAAGGCAGTTCTCCATGGTGGTTACGACTTGATGATGTCATCATGATGTCATCAATTGGAAACGAGACCTCTCGATGTCAGAATTCAGCAAATAGATAGTCAATCTTGGGGTTTTGGCACGTTCAGAATGCAATGGAAGCATTAGTTTCTCCAAAATCTAAACCAATCATGATATATAGAAATTGACATGGAATTTATGGTTCAAGATGGTTTTCTTTGTGTCCATGACATCACCTGGCATCAACTTGCACACAAAGTTGATGGCTGACATCGACTTGTTGGTTGAAGTCGATGCCTAGCATCAAGTTGCACCCTAAATTCAATGCTAGGCATTGACTTCTAGGCTTAGATCGATGCTAGGCATCGACTTGCAGGCTGAAGTCGATGCCTAGCATCGACTTGTAGGCTGAAGTCGATGCCTAGCATCGACTTTCATGCCAAATTCGATGCCAGCTAGGCATCGACTTAAGGGTGCACGTCGATGCCACGCATTGACTTGCACCCTCAATGGATCGAGACTTCATAAGCACAGGATAATAAAATCGCTAGAAGACATACTATTTCCTAAAACATAAAAAGGAATCTTTTTTTGTGGTGTGATTTTCTTTGTCTCTAGGTACTCTTTCCAACATTCTTCTTCCCCATCAAAGGTGCCTTGCTGGTTCGTTGAGCTTTGTGCGCCTTTGGTATCTATGCTTGATTGGTCTCTCTCGCTTGGGGATTTTGGAAATTAGAATGATCTCCTCCTCTGCTATTTATAGACACTTGGGTTACTTGAACTAGAGACTGACTGGATCTAACTAAATGAATCCAGTTTCTAACTAGATCAATTAACTGATCTAACTAGGATGCATCACTTCATCATTTTAATCTAAAGTGGAAAGGGTACATCTGTCCATGTGTGAGTGGAAAGAGTCCTCCTCCATCTTTTCTGCTTGTTGAACCCCTTTTTTCAAGATCTTGTAGATCAACCAAACCCACGAAATGAGATCCATGTGGCAAGTTCCCATTTACTTCGAGAATAGTTGCATTTCTCTATTCTTCTTGTAACAAAAAGATGAGAGTATAGCTTAGTTGCCACCAAAAACATAATAATTTCACGACTCCTTTTGTTGTAATGTTTCTTTGTACATTCTCTAGTAATACATTCAGTATTGTGTGTTTGTGCTCCAAGCTTCTTCTTCTTCCTTGTGTTGTTCGCGTACTCCGCAGACGTCTATCTCCAACAATTGGTATCAGAGCAGGTCGTCACTTCATCTAGGGTGCCGTCGACACTCCTCCGTTTGCAGTTTTAGAATCGCACGAATTTTGGTGAGCATACTCAGTGTGTTTTCAAGATCAAAACAACTTCACTCTGTGGTGCTAAAATCGGGATCTGAGCTCGTTTCGGCCTCCGAACGCACTATCGCATCACTTGTGTAGGCTATATCGTCTTTTTGTGCCAAAGGTATGTACCAGTTTCTATTCGCCAGTTTAAGCGTCTCGAAGTCTGCTACAGGTCTAGCAGAACTCATCTGGGCAGTTCCGTTCAACTTTTTGAGATACAGTCAATTTTTTGCATCAAGGTATTTTAGTCACCGGCCATGGCTGAAAGTAGTGATGTATTCTGTATGTTGGCTGTTGAGGATAAGTTGGATTCTGAATGGTCTTCCTGATTCATATGAGAGTTTTGCTTCTACTCTTCGGTTGATGATGAAAGGCAATCCAAATGCATTATCATTTGAGGAGTTAGTCTCTGTTCTGTTGCAAGAAGATCAGTCCAGGCAAAACAGGTCCATTATGCGAGTTGTAGATCAAGCTTTTTTGGCTAGTCAGAAGGGCAAAGGAAAATGGAGCTCTTCAACTAGTAAGCAGAAATCTGCTAATTTTGCATATTCGAAGAAGGAAGATAAAGATGAGAAGAAATCAGAAAAGTAGAAATTGTTTTGTAAGTACTGTAAAGGAAATGATCATATCATAAAGAACTGTCCAAAACTGGCTGCTAAAGAGGCAAAGAAGAAAGAGGCTAGAATGGTTGTTGCAGAGGCCTCTACACCAAAAACAGAGTCTGCAAATCTTCTGCAGGAAGAAGAATGGGTGTTTACTATTGTCTGCAGTTTTGACCCATCTTCTCATGAGCAGTGCATGTCTGCAGTAGACTCAGATGTTTGATATTTTGACAGTGGGGCTACCAAACATATTACCTCGCAGCGCAGTTTCTTCTCTTCACTCGAGCCTGCTCCTATAGAGAATACTGTTACATGCACCAACAACTCCTCTTATCTTGTTATGGGAGTTGGTAAGATCATTTTGACTACTGCTGATGGTAGTTCTTTCACTTTGTTAGATGCTTTATTTGTGCCAGGGATCAAAAAGAACCTACTATCAGTTTCTGCATTAGCCAAGATTGGCTTGGTTGTGAAATTTGTTGATGACAGGTGTACAGTTCATGATCTGTCAAATGGCGATGTGATTATTGCTTCTGGCATTTTATGTCGTGGGTTGTATAAGCTCATAGACTATGAAAGATCTGTTAATGATTTGGCATGTGTAGTAAATGATTCGCAGGATATGTCAGATGCAAAGCTTTGGCATGCATGCTTTGGTCATCTGAATTTCGCTAGTTTGCTACGCCTGCAGAAACTTGAAATGGCATCCTCGTTGCCCAAACTTGAGGCACCTGGAAAACATGTTTGTCAAGGCTGTATTTTGGGCAAAATGCAGCGTTCCTCTTTTCCAAAAGATGGTTCAGTTCGGGCTACACAGAAATTGCAACTTGTACATAGTGATGTCTGTGGTCCTATGCAGACACCCTCTTTTGGAAATTACCTTTACTTCGTGACTTTCATTGATGATTTTTCCAGGCATGCATGGGTATATCCACTCAAAGCAAAGTCCGAAGTGTTCATGTGCTTTAAACAGTTTTTGGTTTTGGTTGAAAATCTGTCAGCATGTAAAATGGGTACCCTTCGTTCTGATCGAGGGGGGGAATATATGTCTTCTGATTTTAATGCATTTTTGGCTGAACATGGGATAAAACATCAGTGTACAGTGTCGTATACACCTCAACAGAGGCAACTCCTCAGCCTTTGCAGGTTTCATATGATGATGCAGATCATTCCATTTCTGATGCAGATTTACATGATGCACTTGTTGATGAGAGAGCTAATATTGAGCAGGCAAAAACTATTCCAAAATGGCTGGTGCAGACTTTGCGTGATAGCAAATTAGATGCACCTTTGTCATATCGTACTCGTTCAGGCTCTCATAGTGCCTCTTTTGCATCAGATTGCTATGCTATGGCTGCGCCTAGTCTCTGTGATGAGAATGAGCCTGTTTCTTTTGATGAAGCACAAAATTCAGAAAATTGGATGGCTGCTATGCAATCTGAATATGATGCTATAATGAAGAATGGTACATGGTCTTTATGTGACTTGCCTCCTGGCAAGAAGGCCATTGGTACTAAGTGGGTATACAAGCTGAAGCATAAACCTGATGGTACAGTTGATAGGTATAAGGCTAGGCTTGTTGCAAAGGGTTATGTGCAGGAAAGAGGCATTGATTTTGATGAGACCTTTGCACCTACATGCCGTATGACTACTGTTCGGAGCATTTATGCACTTGTAGCCCATCATGGTTGGAATGTACATCAGTTGGACATTAAAACAGCATTTCTTAATGGTGACTTGCATGAAGAAGTGTATGTTTTTCAGCCCCATGGCTTTGTGTAGAAAGGGCATGAAAACTAGGTGTGCAGATTAAAGAAGGCATTATATGGTTTAAAGCAAGCACCACGTGCTTGGTATGAGCAAATACATGCCTATCTGGTTGCACATGGTTTTGAGAACAGTCCAACTGAAAGCACCTTATATGTTAAGCGTGCTAATGATGTGCTTCTTATCATCCTTGTCTATGTTGACGACATGCTGCTCACTGGTCCTATTGAGAAGCATATTGCTGATTTCAAGGCTGATTTGCATGCCTCATTTGATTTGTCTTATTTGAGGCATTTGCATCACTATTTGGGCATTCAGTTTATGCAAGTTGATGGTGGAATGGCTTTGTGTCAAACGAAATATATTGACACATTATTGCAGTGTTTTGGCCTTGAAGACTGTAAGCCTATTGCCACTCCTATGGAGACAAGTTTACGATTGAGTCTTCATGATGTTGGAGATGCATTTGATGATGTTGTCTATCAGCATGCTCTTGGATGCTTGATTTACTCATGCATTAGTCGGCCTGATATTCAATTTTCTATCTCACAGATGAGCAGGTTTATGCATTGCCCAGGAGTCACGCATTGGAAGGTGGTTAAGCGCATCTTTCGCTACTTGAGTGGTACTCGGCTACTTGGGTTGTTTTATCCCAAGGGGGGATCACTACCGCCAGATTTGCATGCTTTTTCTGACTCAGATTGGG
>CM035421.1:42911217-42931217 GCA_020310875.1 Ceratopteris richardii | reverse complement strand
GGTTGCTTTTATAGAAAACCAATGGTTAGAAGTCATGAAACTAGAACATTGCCTCACTTGTAAATAGCTTCTCAAGGAGTTCACCAACTCAAGCTCTAGCAAGCTAAGGAGGAGATCAAGGAGGTCCTCTATGTCAAAATGACTTCCTACACTCTTGGAGGGGTTGCGCTGTACATTTTGAGACACCTCAAGGAGTTCGTGTCAGCGAACATACTGCAAGTAACAAGTCTACATCTACCCTCTCTTGTTCATTCACTAGTTTCTCATTTAGGGATAATCAAAATTCGGGTTTGTTGTAAAACAGTTCTAAACTATTCATATTCTCCATATTCTCACACACACACAAACTCTTCATACCTATTAGTTACACAATTTCTTGTAACTAGTTTCTATTTTTGCCTAGATTCACATATTGTCAGTTTGTATCATATTCACACATTGTATTTGACAATCAATAAGATAGTGTAGGTGAACATCTAAGCTTACTGTTACACTTTGAAATCTTGCCTAATATCTCACTCATCTTTGTTTTTAGTGTTAAGGTGTGTATGCCAAGGCTCATACATTGGATGATCCTATAAACCTTTGATATTGTTATTGTGGCCTACCCAACTTCCAACAATTGATATCAGAGCAAAGTTGACATACACCCTTAATATGATGAGTGATTATAGACTTGAGAATGAAAAAAAGCTTGAGGGAATTTTTAATCATCCAATATGGAATTTTATGATGATGAATTTGTTACTGATAAGAACTTATCGAATATTGTAAGTGGCACTTATCCAAGGCCAAGACAATTTAGAGAAGAGGCTACTTCATCTTCTAGAAGAGCCCATGTTCCTATTTTTTCTCAACAAGAGGATAGCGAAGAAGAAGCAACCACTCAATCATCAAGAGTCATTGGTACTACTATCGGATTCTTTATTATAGAAGACCAATCGAGATGGGATTCAAGGGATGCATAATCACTTTCATATATTGTATGGAAGTCAAGAGGCATATTGTTTTCCAAATCAGGTCATGCACAACCTCGTGCTAGGCTTGGTTGGAGTTATAGAATCTCTATCAAAATAGAAACCCTACTAGCAAGGCTCACCTAAGGAGACACCTACCCAACACAAGGATGAAAGTTGGTGAGTCATTTGAGACACATATTCTAAAGCTCAAAGATTTAGGAGATCAGTTACTCAATGTTGGAGTCATCATTTCAAGTGAAGAGATCGTAAATACACTTCTAAACTCACTTCCATCCTCTCTTACTCTTACTACAAGAGATAGAGAACTTTCATTTGAAGATTTGCATTTCCTCTTACTTCAAGATTAATAATTACAAAATTTATATTTGTTGGGTATAGTTCTGAAAGCAAACGCTATCGTTTGTATCATCCACAAAGTAAATGCATTTTGGTTAGTTGTGATGTTGTTTTTGTGGAAGATGTTATTCAGCCCTTACTTTCATGTACGAAAGAGACATTTGTTAACTTCAAAGACATGTATAATACTTTGATGCCTCTTTTTACAAGTGGACAAGCTAGTGTTGTTCCTAATGAGGCAACTTCTCAAACTTTGCAAGTTTCATGTGATGATGTGGATCATTCCATTTCTAATGCAAATTTACATGATGCACTTGTTGATGAGAGGGCAGATATTGAGCAGCCACAAACTATGCCAAAATGGCTGGTGCGGACTTTGTGCGACCGCAAACTAGATGCACCTCTGTCATATCGTACTCGTTCTAGATTTGATAGTGCCTCTTTTTGCATCAGATTACTATGTTATGGCTGCATCTAGTCTCTATGATAAGATTGAGCATGTTTCATTTGATGAAGCACAAAATTCTGAACATTGGATGGTTGCAATGCAATCTGAATATGATGCTATCATGAAGAATTATACCTGGTCTTTATGTGACTTGCCTCCTGGCAAGAAGGCTATTGGCATTAAGTGGGTATACAATTTGAAGCATAAACCTGATGGAACAGTTGATAGGTATAAGGCTCAGCTTGTTGCAAAGGGTTATGTGCAAGAAAGAGGCATTGATTTTGATGAGTCCTTTGCACTACATGCTGAATGACTAATGTTCGTAGCATCTGTGCATTTGCAGCTCATCATGGTTGTAATGTACATCAGTTGCACATTAAAATAGCATTTCTGAATGGTGACTTGCATGAAGAAGTGTATGTTTTAAGGCCCATGGCTTTGTGCAGAAAGGGCATGAAAACCAGGTGTGCTGGTTAAAGAAGGAATTATATGGTTTAAGGCAAGCTGAAGTCTAGGGTCCTCACTCCAATAGTTGTGCAGTACAGAGAAAAGACCTTCTAGTACCTGGAAGAGTTCTTGCTTTCTAATGAAACTTTGTACAAAGGTTTTGCACCTTCTCCAAGTTAAAATTTCTCAAAAGGTTTAGTAAATCTTGAGATTTGCTCCAAGCAACTCACCTATGTCTAAAACTATACTTTTTTGCAGTTGAATTTAACACCTACAACTTATAATGCATATTTCCCTTAGGCTAGAACCTTTTTATTCAAATGCTTTTAGACATAGGTATCTTACCTTTCAAGTTAAAGAATGAGTGCTCAGTTGCTCAAAACTTTACACTGTAGAAGGAGAACTGACCAAAATATTATCATCAAATTTGCACATGTTGCATTCTTCTCTTCTTCACATTTACACATGTAAATGTTCCCACTCTCAGTTCTCTCAGCTTGATCACAATTAGGATCTGAAAATTTGTGCAGAGGTCACTCAAGTATAGATTTAGACTTATAAAAGAATTTCACAAAAGAATAAATACAGAAGGAGCAGTGAGCAAAATATCGGGCGTAACTTTTCTTCTATTGAGGAAAACATTAGATCTGTTTGATGAGAGATATTATCTTCACTTCTAAAAGTGTCTAATGACTCTTACAATGGGATCATGGTGCATTAGAAATGGAACAGTGATGAATGATGATTTCACAATCTCAAATGCTTTTTGTGCTTCTTTTTTCCATGAGAAATTTGCATTCCTATAAGCTTGGTAAGAGGTGTCACTATCTTGAAGTGATCTCTGATAAATATCCTATGAAAGTTGGAAAAGCCTAAGAAACATTATACATCTAGAACACATGAAGGTTTTTTCAATCAATGATTTTCTCCATGTTCTTAGGATCCATGAAGATTCCTTAATCTGAGAAAATATGCCCAAAGAATTCCACTTCTTTTTAATGGAAAGAGCACTTCTCTAATTTTGCATACATGAAGGTTTTTTCAATCAATGATTTTCTCCATGTTCTTAGGACCCATGAAGATTCCTTAATCTGAGAAAATATGCCCAAAGAATTCCACTTCATTCTAATGGAAAGAGCACTTCTCTAATTTCGCATACGTAACTTTTTTTGCTCCTCTAGATCTTTGGCAAATATTAAGATATCATTTTAGTATATTACCAAAAAATCATTTAAATATTCATCAAAGATATGATTCATTATATGTTGAAAGATGGCTACATCATTTGTGAGACCAAATAGAACAACTACATATCCAAAATGTACATACATTATATCTGTCTCCTTCTTTGATTATGATAAGGTTGTAAGGTCTCCAAGGTTGATATTTGCAAGGAAAATTGATTTTCCAAGAAATTCCAAGAGCTATGGTCCATCCTTCTTCTTTGTATAGTGGATTTTTTAGGGTACATTGAGTGTCTGATAAGGCAATTGCATTGGTTCTCATCAACGTTCTTGCATAGTTTTATAACTTTTCCTAGAGATATTCTATAGATTGTTAGGAAGGGTCATTGCACTCCCTCTTTAAGCTCTATACCACAATCATATAGTCTATACTCTAGAATGATATCTACATTATTCTTTTCAAACAATTATTGAAATTTTTAGTACTCGCTAAGTACATTTATCTCTCTTGGATTCTTGAGCAGGTATGGCACGAAAGTATTATATTTGGTAAAGGCCATAGTAATAAAATATAATATCTCATCCTTGAGCAAAGTAATAAAATATAATACCTCATCCATGGGCAGTGTAATGAAATACAGTATTTGAGCTAGAACACAAAAAAATAAAATTTTATTTCATAGATGGTGAGGAAGAATAAAGTATGATACCCATTAGATATAAAGGTAATTTGAAATTATACCCTTCATTAGACATATCCATATGAGTGAACTTTAAAATGAGATACAACCAATATGTAGAGCAAATCAAGATTCTCAATAATAAATGGTCCGAAACTCAGTTTTCTACTTAAAATTTAGAAAATTCTTCTTTGTAGAATTTTCCATAAGGTTGGAAACTAGGTGAGCACATGGACAAAATCTCACAAGATTACTTACTTTTGAAAGAGGTAGAGTTTAGAAATTCGTACATCCCCTTCAATCGTTTGAGTGGAGATTCTAGAGCATTTTTCTAAGCACAATACCTACCCTTTTGTGCCATAGGTACATGACCTTTCCATGCTGATGTTGGAGGTCCAAAACAAACATCCTTCCTTGTCTTCCACCTCGAGCAATCACCTTGAAATCTTCTTTTGTATTGTATGAAACACCCATTCTCATTGAATATGACATGATAGCCCTTATCTACCATTTTTCCTTCTAAACTCAAGTTCTTTGAAGTCGTAATAACATGAAGAACATTAGATATAGTACCTTTGCCCTACTTGTGTCCCCAAACCTTATATCTCCAATATTTTCAATGAGTTGTTGAATATCATCACTTGTTTCAACACATTCTTTTCCACTTGGTACTTGTATATTAGTGAACAAACTTCCTTGGCATGACATATGATTACTACAATGTGAATCAATGTACCATTTCATATCATCTTTAAAGAGCCTTTGTATTCATCTCTCATTACAAGTAATGCATCCTTGTTTCCTTCACTTTGAAGTGCTTGCATAGCTTCTTTGACTCATTTGATTGCCTCCATTTGGTCTTCCATTACTATGGATTTCCTTTCCTTTAGATCCATTAAAGCTCAACTCTTCTATGATAAGATGAGGGATTAGTTGCTCAAGAGCTAGATATGAAGATCAAAGTCAATTATTGAGGGCCCTTGCATCTTTCTTTCCATGGTGAGAACTTGCTTCCGCTCCATCCTTATAGTCACTGGGTGTATGAAGAAGTTTATGCCTTCTTCTTAACTCACTACTTTCATTTGATTGCCCACTACATGTGACTCACTACAAGGTGGATATTGTTGGAGTTAGTCTGTGGAAGCACATAAAAAGCACAAGGAAGAAGAAGAAGCTTGAAGCACAACACACAATACTAATTGTATTACCAAGAGGATGTACAAAGATAAGCGACCCATTAGGGTTATAGGCATATATACAAGACGGGGGAAAAACTTCCCAAAGAGGGAAAAAATGTGTCGACAATCCTAGTATGTTCACACACATCACTACCCAAATATATCAACAAATCCATTCTAGGAGTGATGTGCTGAACAAGGAGCTCGTGCTCATGTATAAGGAAGTGTCAAGCTATATCGAATCAATCCACAAGAGGAAGTAAGCTAAAAGCTTTGCGAAAAGCTTCAAACTTCTCCCTAGGTAGAGCCTTTATGAAAAGGTCTACAATGTTCTCCTATGTGGGCATATATGCCAAATTGATCTCACCAGCACAAAACCTCTCCCTAACATAATGATAGTGCATCTCAATGTTCTTAGTGCAAGCATGGAAGATACGGTTCCTTGCAACTGCCAATGCACTCTGACTCTCAGTGAAGATGGTAGTGGCACAAGACTGATCAATATCCAAATCTGCGATAAGGTGTCTGAGCCACACACACTTAATAGTTATTATGAAAACTGCCCTATACTCAGCCTCACAACCAGACGTTTCCACAGTAGCCTGCTTCTTGATCAACCAAGATATGCATGAGCTACCAAGCATGAAACAAAAACAATTCGTGGAAACACAAGTGTCATAACAACCAGCCTAGTCTTGCCTTGATCTTCTTTTGGAAGATATTTTCAAATTAGAGTGAGTGAAGAGCATTACATCAAAGGCCATCTCCATCGTGGACTTCATAAACGCTAAGGTGAGGGTGCTTGCTATATATCATTCACATTCATATTTGGAGCTGAAAAATTCATCAAAGATAAGATTTGCAGCCATGTGGATACTTTTAGACCATCTTTTTGAAGTCCAATATAAACTCCAAAAGATGGTTGTTTCAGAAGAGTTCAAGGAATGGTTGGACGGAGAGCCCATTGCCCTACAAAAAGAGGAAAAGTTGGTGCAAAGATTGTGTTTGAGAGTCTTTTTGGAGAAGTGTTCATGGTCTTGTCATTGCTATACTACCACTATACAAAGTTCTACGCATGACCGATATGGAGGGAGTAAAAATTGGTGTACTTTATCACTTTATGAAGGAGGTAATAAATGAAATATAAAAGTGCACTATCCTTGATGAGTCGTTTGATCCACCATGGTAAGTATAAGTTATACCTTGTTACTTTAAAATTTAACAACTTCATGAATCATGCCTTTGAAATTTATAATGTTTGATGTTCATTACTCATCAATATGTATGTTTTTTTCCTATCTTTATAGTGATATTTTAGAGAGAATACCTAAAAGGGATGACATTCTCCACTTAATTGAGAAGAGGTGGAAGTAGATGAAGCAGTCCATTCATAGTTTTACTGCTCTCTTACATCCGGCTTTCAAAGAGTCATCCTTATTTGTGGACTCTTCTCTCTTGGAAGATAGAGACATATATCTTCTAAAGATTCTCTCATCGAATGATCATAGTATATTTCTATACGATTTTATTGATTATAGTGATCAAAGGGGTAGTGAATTGGCTTCAACCTTAGTTTGGAAGAGGGATTCATTGGTGAAACCCCTCTTTTGGCGGAAAAGTTTTGGCTATCACATGCCAACACTCCACAGATATGCTATGCGTATTCTTGCACAAGTATGTATTATTAGTTTTTATCTTGCTTTTAACTTTTTCATATATGACTCATGAGTCATATTTTATGATTATTAATGTCGTGTTTTTTTTTAAGGATTGCTCATTGAGATCTTGTCAGAGAAATTGATCAGTCTATTCTCTCATAGACACTAAGATATGTAATAAAGCAAGCACTACGCAATTGGAGATGCTCATTTATTATCGCTCTAATCTATGGATGCTTCGTTCTATGCACGAGATACCCGTGGCACGTTAGGTGAAAATTTAAGCATTCAATTTGAACTTTAGACTCTTGATTGTTTAATTTTAATGTTTTCTCTAACAGATCATATGTCATGACTCATCATATAACATAGTAACATGTTTACTTTTTGTTTCTTCTTGAATAGGTGAATGTACATAGTCTCAAGCTTTTTGCTTGAGACACTAAAAGGTGTTCAAAGAGAAAGGAATGAAGAAGAAGAAAGCATTTTCCCTCAACTTTATCTAGAGCTTGAGGAGATTGATCGGAGAGTGACTCGCATATGATCTCACTCAAATGTCATAGTCTATAATTCACAGTCTCATGAGAGCATCGAAGCTTCACTATCGCATCTTCACGGTGTGGAACAGATAGTAGATGTACTTCATCTGATGGAAGAGGAGAATGTGGTCATTAACACCGATCTTAGAGAGCTATCGTATGATGATGATGGCAATATTCTTCGTGATGGGGATTATGAGAATGCATCTATTGCTTCTCTTATTAGAGATGATGGAGATTCATGTAGTGATGTATACCATGATCATGAAATATAAGATTGGATTTTGTATTGTAATTTAGATTCTAGAACTTCAAGTTCGCAAAATTGACAATGTATTTTGAACATGTTACATTTGTTGTTGTGAACATGTTTTACATGACGATGTTATGACTTTTTGCTTATGTCAATGAGAAATGTGCTTCTTGAGTCTTTTTTTGAATTAAATGATGAATTGTAATTCGTGAAATTTTTATACAATATTGTTTCTTGAATGTATGCAAATACCAAAGTTATAACGCTGAAATTTAAATTGTCAAGAGTCAACACTCAAATTTATGAAGTTGTGAAACATATTATATAACATATATAAATTACAATAATATGTGTATTATGTAATTTCTATATATATATATATATATATATATATATATATATATATATATATATATATATATATATATATATATATATATATATATATATATATATATATATATGTGTGTGTGTGTGTGTGTGTGTGTGTGTGTGTGTGTGTGTGTGTGTGTGTGTGTATATATATGTATGTATGTATGTATATGTATGTATGTATGTATATATATATATATATATATATATATATATATATATATATATATATATATATATATATATATATATATATATATATATATATATATATATATATATATATATAATGTATCGTGTGTATCGTATGCATCATATGCTAAAAGCTTAGTATGATCTTGTACCATACGTAAATCATACTAGACACATTGTACTGGACAGGATGTGACTATCCTCGCCTAGGCTAAGTGTGATTAGTGGTTTTACTTGATTAAGGTTACGATACGCATGAGACAAGTTCAAGAGACTTTCCTATCTCAAGTTCCAAGATAGATAAAGTAAATTCATGGAAACCCTAACTGAAAAGAACCTAATTTGATCAATTACACATTAAAGTACAGTAAAACTCAAGTATTATTGATAATGTATATCTTAAGATAAGAAATTGCATCAAACGAAAACTTAAAAAGAACAATTGGTTGATACAAAAGAACCTTGCAATGCGTTTGTACTTGGGTATGGGGAAAACCATCCTATCATATGAACCTTATATCAGGTAGACACCTAGGAAGAGATAAAAAAAGCATCAGATCATCAGAGGCTAGTGTCAACACACAACTAGGTCATGGGCTCAAAAATTAAATGATTACCTAAACACTTTGAGCTCAAAAACAAGTTTCAAAAATATCGTTTAGTATGGAGAGACCCATAAGTAGTTCAGAGCTAGCATACTTACAAACCCTTGAAGATCCCTATAAGACTCGGTTAGAGTACATCTTAGTGAGTTGCTTAGGTGCACGCATCTATGAGGATGGCTTGAGGCAATCAGTGGTCCAACTCAGAAACCTTAATCAACCCTTCGGAATTGAACACCCAGTGGTCAAATTTGAGGAGGTTTCCTGCATTGATAAGGAAGGAACCATGTATGTTGTAATCGACTTGGCAAATAGGATCAATGAGTTTAGAATAATCATCCCAGGGTCAGAAATAGGAGACTTGAACAGGAAAACATTGAAAAAAGATCGAGAACACCTAGAGGTAAGTCAATCCAATCAAGGATAATCATGCCAGAGTGGATCCCCCAATACAACAAACACATAGAGCTCTTATTGAATAGAGAAACAAATGAGGCATTTTGGAGATTAAAGACAAACAAGCCTAGTGAGGTAGAGGAGTCACCATTTATAGATTCAAGGATCCGAACGCCCTAGGAAAGTTGTCTACTTAGATAACACTTTTGAACGGACATGTGTGGTAATGGAACATGGTAGACACATGTATACTTGGAAGGGTGAATTGGTTTTCCCCCTACTTAAGCCTCATGAGTATCATGGTCGGCATGGAGCTAGATCTTCTCACGTTCAAGGTAGTCAAAAAGAGAAAACCCAAGAGAGATGAAAATTCAGCTTTGTGAATCCTTCAGGAAGACATAGATCTAGATTGGAAACTGATAGAGCAAAAGTAGAAAGGCATGGAGGACATAGATATCAAAGAGATACGGATGAATTTCCTCTACCTAGAACCACATAATTCTCGAGAATCTTGAGACCAACCCAATTGGTGAAATCCATGAAGAACTACTTTGATGTCACATGATATCCTTACGATCATGTCACCAAATTCAAGCAAGTATTAAGAGCAAAACAAGTCGATGACATGTTCACTAAATATCAGCCTTTTGTGCTTACATTGAAAAACACAATCCAAGGTTCAGCTATTGTGTTAGGAGCAATTCGATCACATCATGCAATTCTTTGATGCTTTCATCGCGGAGTTTTCCAAGAGTGGCATAAGGCATAATACATCATCATTAATCCATAGCTTCAAGCAGACACCACAAAAGACAGTTAGTCTAGCAAGGTGTAGGTTTAGACAGTACATAGAACAAAGTCCAACTCCAAAGCTACCTACCCAAGCTAAGCAAGTTTCCTTGTTCTTGGATGGCTTGTTGAGTGCAAAGCTTGGATCATATGTCTATATAAAGGAATCCCAAACAATAGAGCAATGTGTCAAGATGTGCATTGACATTGAGGATAACATGGGAGATAATTAGAACTTTCTAAACTTTACAACGATTCAGATTGCTCTACTAGTCTCACATCCAAACCCTCAATTTCAATTGATGAATTAGCAAAAAAAACCAGCTCAAAAGTTAGGATTTTTGAGTAGGCAAACTCCTAGAATGGTCTTAGTAAAATGATGCTATAATTGGGAAGGAGACCACATGGCCAATGTTTGCCCCATAATGGCTCATAATCCAAAGAACACAAATGGCCAATACTGCATCATAGAGAGAAAATACACTAACCACACTACCCAAGATTTCCCCTACAATAAACAAGCGGTTAGGAAAAACTACTTGTAGCCCTATCACCAGCCAGGGAGATATCGAAACCAATACTAACAACAACCATACTATAGGCCTCTGCATCATATCAACCACACTATCAAGCTCAACAAAGACCTCAACCTATGTTAGGTGAGCAGCCTCCACCTCTCGCTAATGTAATTTCTATGAAATATGCTTCGTTAGAAGATAACCTAAGCAGAGCCGTAGTGCCAGCTTTGCCAATGATCTTGGAAAATGACCCCAATGTTCAAAGTTTTGACTCAACCCATGTGGATAGCCCACCGACTTACTACATGGAATCACGTGAGCATAATGAGATCTATCCATACGAGACTCCATTAGAACCTAATTGGGAGCCCAAGTACTCGAATATTATGCATACAAATCCAAACTCTAGGCCCTAATTAAGACAAATGAGTCCTCGATCCCATAGAGGACCATGATATAGATGTCAAGGAGATCACTTTATATGTGATTGTCCACTTCTTCCACGAGAGAAACCTCAACCCATGGTCATTCAAGGCTTTTATCTCAATAATGGAAAGGAACATCTCTGGAGAGACTGTCCTAGAAATCCAACCAATGCACAAAAGATTACCCCTATCAGTGTCATTGGCTTCATAGTAGAACCCAATGGAAGTGTGACTAATATTGCCCCTGTACAAGTAGCCTCTAGAGCACATGCTCTACAAAAAAACATAGGCATAGATCAAGAGAACAAATCAAAGATCAAAGAATTTGAAAGTGTAGCCAAGAAAAGAACTAGATCTTGGAATGATAGTCAAGAAAGGATGAAGAGACAATGGGCTAGAGAACTAAGTTAGTTAGAAGAGAGTCTCAAAAAACGTAAATAAAATTATTGAAAATGCTTCTCAAATGCACTCTCATACACCACCAACATCTCACCTGCCTCATCAAATCCCACCATCGAGTTCACCGCCATCCAAAGCAGGATCACTCTTAGGCGATCCTACTCTTGAAGACTTGGATATGATGTTCAATGCTTATCAGGCTCGAGTTCAAGAAGGGGTAAATGTGGCAGAATTAGATAATCTTAACCTAGAGAGGATGTAGAAATTGAAAAGACTAAGTTGTGTGTGAAAATGATAGAACTAGCTCAAGCTATGTTTGATGCAAGCCGTCTTTTCAATCAGACAAAGTCTGTAAAGCCACGTTTACATTTTGAAGGACTTTTGGAAAGGATAGTGCAATTCGTAGCTAAAACCAAGATTGTAGCTACCCCAAAGGCTGAAACTAAGGGAAGTGAAACAATAGGCTTACCACCAGAGGAAGCTTATGTTCCTAATTCGATAGAATTTCTTCCTCTATAAATCAATAAGCAAGATACAAAAGGAAAAATGGGCCAAGGAGAGAGAGGACCCTCCTCCTATTGAAGTAGTGAATGATCTTCATGATCAGTTCCCTCATTACATTCCCTCCATATATGGGGAGCAAGAAGACATGCAGCCAAGCAAATGATTAGACTTTGGACCCAATTCCCTGCAAGAATTGCCTCAATTTATAGGCCCTTGGGAGCCTAAGCCTATTCACATGAGAGCCCCCACATTCATGGATAGATTAGTTCTACCAAGGAACACGAAAATAGTGAAGAACACTAAAGTGTAGTGCCACCTCACTTTAGAGGAGCTACTCAAAATTAAACCAAAATCATGGAAAGATGTAGCTAACCAAGTGCCAAAAGTAGTTAAGTCTTAATCTCAGGTAGAATCATAGAAGATAGTGCCAAAAATAGGAGACTAGCCAAATTTGGAAACTTACTAAAGAATGAAGCATGGGAGATCACTAACATCAAGTGAGTCTGGCAAGTAAAGGACATGGCACATGGAATCTTGGAATATTATCAAGATAAATTGGTAGAATAAAGACTTTCACTAATGGAGAGTTTTGGCTTTCAAGACTCTTGATCTAATGACCATTATTTGCATCATATCAATGGTAGCAACTTAGAAGAATTAGAAAGTTTTTATGTTAGATACCAAACGACTGCTTTTGAATATTGACCTCAAGGAGGAGGCACATGTGACTCAACCACCACGGTTTAAGGCTCCACATTCAAAGAATACATTATGTAAGTTGAAGGGCATTCTATGTAATGAAACAAGCCATAAAATTATTGTACAAGCCATAGATATCAGGAGCTACATGAAGGTCTTTGATATAATAAGTTTGGAAATAGGCCTCATGAAAGGCATTCAAGACTTTGCAAGCAAGTATACTTAAGAGAGATGATGGAAATAGTCTACCATCCAACCAAGGAGAATGGAGCAAGTTCCTTCACCAAAGTGCTTGCAAAGGATCTACTTCAAATACATCTTTGAAGGCTTGGCATTGGGCCAAGGAGCTAGTTCACCTTTTGGTGGACATTGAGGGAGGAAGGTGTTAAAGATGGTCAATGCTCCACCCTCATGGAAGACCTTGCCTCGTGTCAAGAAGGTAGTTCACCTTCAAGTGGACATTAAGGGTGTTAGATATGCTCAATGCCTCACCTTTATGTAGCACCACCACCACCATCATTCCGACACTCTATTTTGTAAGGCCTCTATTATAAGGAGACGCCATGTGATGGACATTGATAGGTTCCCAAGTGTGAAGTCAAATCAGATCTAGAGCAAACCATAGATGGATAGTTAAGAAGGTTGCTTCTAAGCCATTTGATCTAGGATTGATTCTATGTGAGGATCAACCCAAACCAAGGGCTAGATACAAAAGTAGCTTTCTTACTTGGAGAGGGGCTTATTTGATGTGGGCCATTGGATCCAGACTTGATCCTAAACAAATGGTTGTTGATCCTACTTTTCTACCATTGGATTTATATGATAAATCAATGGTGGATATTGTTTTTGGCATGGATCAAGCTATGACATGCTAGATCATAGGTAGGCTGACTTAAGCTTGGAGTACCTTAGAAAGATGGTCCCCTCTCCATCTAGGATCATAGTGTGTGATGTTTGGGACCACTAAGGTGTCTATTTCAGCACCCATTATACTGAACTATAGCCCTTCAACTAGCATCTATCTAGATCACCATCTAAGCTCCATATAAGGAGTCCATGGGTAGATAGAACCATCTATCTCTTGTGTAGTGTATGAGTTATGTTGTATTAGAGTTTTGAGTTTGATTTCAATTGAGTTGAATTCATATTCTACGTAGCTTGAGTCCACTTTCCAATGCAACCATATCTCTTGCATTTTCCCATGAGTAGCAATATCTCTCTCTCTCTAACCTTGATCCTATATATGTATCATGGTAACTTCTACATGGTATTGGAGTTATCCCAGTAGTTCATCATTTTATTTTCTTGCAAGATTTTACATAATAATAGCCAATTTGAGGGAGAGTTTTTGGAAATTTGTGGCTTCCATTAGCCTTTTACTTTGCTTGAGTGCATCCACAATGCTCCTTGCTTCGATTATTTACAACCCTAACCACCTTCTCTCTCTTCGACATTCAAAAGCTCCTTCCACAGATCTCCATCTCAAAAATTGTGAGAAGATGCATCTCATTTTGGTTCTTGATCACTTCATATTCTAAATGTTATGTTATACTTGTCAATCTAGGAACACTCTGAGATTCAATGAGGGATGGTTTCCCATCCACCATCCCACTACCTTTATTCGAGGGATTATTAGAAAACAAAAGTTGTTCACCAAGCACTCCATCGACTCCACCCTTGGTTACTTTCTCCATTTTTTAGGCTCTTCACTCGCAACTAATCAATTCCCCAAGGGAGGGAGGGAAAGGGAAGGGAAGGGAAAAGGGGAAGGGGGGGGGGGGGGGGGGGGGGGGGGGGGGGGTTGTTTCTTGTACATAAAGAGTAAAAAAAAACATATTCTCCTAGAGACAAAAGTACGTATGTATCCAAATGGAAGAATTACTTATTTGCACTTACATATACAATCCAATGATAACATTCAATATTGTAAAATTAAATACCTATTTCAAACTACAAATGGCAAGTATTGATATAGTGATTATGGAAAGAGAAAATAAATAATCCATCTATGTCCAACATTTGCATAAGATTAGTATAGTGTGGAATGCAATGCCCAATTTTAAATTTAAAACTCCAATAATGACTTAGTGATTATGGAAAGAAAAAATAAGTAATCCATCTATGTCCAATATTTACATAAGATTAGTATAGTGTAGAATGCAATGCCCAATTTTAAATTTAAAAGGTCAATCCAAACCTTCAATTGTCCAACAAAAGTAAGAATAATAGACTATTGTGTATTCATAAGGTGCGAAAAGATAATGAATTGTTAGGCATCAGCACTTAAATAAACATACAAGAACAGCTTACAAATATAAGTAAATCTATGTTTGCATATCAGATAAATAACTGTCTTCAACGCACTACATGCAAATTATAATCTCACAAAAAGTATCATAATATCAAAACACCACCTGCACAGCCCTAGGTTACACGTTGATTACTAAATTTCCTCCAACCACGCTATGACGTGTATTTAACTAATTTGAGCTCCTGCATTTGGATTGTCCTTAATGAACCATTTCCTTATACTTTTCTTATTTTGAAACGTATTCAAGCATGACTGATTAGTAGGAACATAATTGAGTTACTGTACAGATTATAATTGAAAAGGTCTTGTTTGACTGTTGTTTGCTAGCTCTTTAGAATTAAGAATGAAATTTTTATTTCAAACATTCAGATTCGAAACTACAAAATTCTCACACATTTCACAAACTGCAACCTTTACAGAACTGATGGAAAAAATCCATAATAATGGGCTACGTCAGTGATATATCACAGTATTGAAAACTCCGTACATATATCCTACTCTAAATACCAGGAATGTAGAAGAAGGCTTTTATTGAATCAAATTGCAAAAATGTGGTTCCATTTTCTAAAAAAAACAAACTTCAAAATCAACTGAATGAACTAGAAAATCTTAGACATGATTGTTATATCCTTCCAAAAATGAAACATGGATCTAGTTACTAAGATATAAGTGCTGTTATAGGAATAAATTTAAAAAGTAAACACTTTGTAATGGAATTATCGTCGTCTCAATGCTTGATGTTTGATTCTCTGTATTGAAATATGAAAGCGACTATTTATGAGTTTCCTTTGAATTGGAAAAACCATGTGTTCATCTTCTACTCATGCAAAGGTGCAGGCAAGTATGATGAACAAAATGTTTTACAATTTAGTACATGTATAGGAGCTGCAAGTAGTTTCCTATTGATAAATAATTGAGCCAACTTGAAAAATAAATTCTTGAATTTCAGAGGTATCACCCAAGATGTAGTACCATACTACCATTCACATCAATTTCCCACAAAGAAAAAACATTACAAAAAGAGAGCAAGATTGACTTATAATCACTGTGGAATAATATTCGATTTGAGTCCAGAAAGTATACCAAATAATCCAAGTTCAACTGCAGGCAAATAAACAAAACAAAAAAATAATAATAAAATCAGCACACTCACTACTAGCAACTAAAGAAGTAAATGACATGCATAATGTAGGTGTTGGACTACAAAACAGAGTGCTCCCAAATGTGCTGTGAATAAGCAAAAGCATAAACCATGCAAAAATCCCAAAAAGAAGTGAAAAAGTCATGTACCGATGAAGTCTCAAGGTTTAAGTTTAAGATTTAAGTTTAGATTGTTCGAACCCAGGATAAAAATCAAGATTTAAGTTTAGATTGTTCGAACCCAGGATAAAAATTGAGATATTTATCCTTTCGGAAATATATATATATATATGTGTGTGTGTGTGTGTGTGTGTGTGTGTGTGTGTGTGTGTGTGTGTGTGTGTGTGTGTGTGTGTACACAATACAACAATACATACACCATTATAAATCATGATGTTAAACTCTAGAGCCTACACAGTATCAGAATCAAATGTCGACACATACATGTGAAAAATACACATTTTTCAAGGCTGCCCTAAATTGCTTCATTTTAAATCGGATAAAAATTGTTCCAAAGATTCAAACCTGGGACAAATTGAAAGATTTTTATTTTCAGCAAAAAAAATCGCAATTTGTTTAATACTAGGATGTCAATATGTCAGAAAATTTTCTTTTTTGCTCAAGCACATTGAATGCAAGTCTGATCATCACAAATCTGTCTCATAAAAGATAAGCTTTGTCCATGGACAAGAAAAAGCATAGGTTTGCAGCAAAATGATGTTATGAAATTGTCTTAACCTAATAGAAGACCATGGCACCCAGGCTATGGAGAATAGATTTATATTTAGAAAACCTTAAATGATTACTCAGAAGCATATACACTAGTGATTATCAGGATGCCTCCATCAGAAATTGAGGCAGCACCAATATGGTGCATACTTACCCTTCATAAGGATAAGATTCTTAAGCTACTTTGCTTCCATTAATTCTTGCCTGACTTCCTTTTCAAATACAAAAAATTATCAATCTCTTTTTGCTGACATATAAATTCTTGTATGTTATCATGACAAATACCAATCATTTTATTCAGAGCAAGGTTTGCAAAGGGTTCCTCGATAAGAACACCAACCTGCATCAGCACCAAGTAGCAGTGAAAGAATAAAATGGTGTGCATCCCAACAGTGAAGTTACCATCATAAACTAAAGCTCAATTAAATCCACCCGTCAGATTGGTAAAATTTGTGATTTACATGTGTATTTTGATGCAGTTCTTAGCATAGATTAAAATATACGTTGTAACAAACAATGAATTTTAATAATTTGTTCTTACAGGTTCTGGATTAATATTCACATTAAATCTCACTAACATGACCCTCTGGATTGTCAAAAGAAATAAGATAGCTCAATTCTTGCAGTATAATAGATAAGCACAAAAAAATTCACAAAAGTACAAACAAAACACAAGGCACGAATCTTTCCAAAACCTCTGCTTGAAATCCACAGCAGGCTAAAAATTTGTCCTTTACGTCCCAAGAAACAAAACTGGCATAAGCAAAGTATGTTCCCTCGAACTCTCTCGAGGCCTATGGGATCCTCCTTAGTCTCCCTCTCAAATTAGTTGTCATTATCACTTGTACGTTATATAGTTGTTTGCAACATTTTCATATCAAGGCAACATGATGTCAAAATCACAACATAAGTATGAAGGCATTGTGAAAAAGGTCCATCCACACGTGTGTGCATGTGTGTGTGTGTTTGTGTGTGTGCGTGCGCGCATGCACGCACACATATACGTGCATGCATGTGTGCCTGTGGATAACTACACAAAATGCATGTGCAATTGAAGTTGTATATCATGTAGAGTAAATAGTTACAACGTCGTTAGGTCATAGTCTATAGGTCTCCTAATTCTTTTAAAAGCCTAGCATTCGAATCTAGAAAAATATCAATCCCACATCAATGACATAATTGATAACCGATTTTTATAACCTGATCTTATATAATGCTAACTACACATAACATCATCAAATATCAAGATTTCAAAGTTCAGAGTCAATGACTTTCAAACATCAAACTCAAGTAATTTTATCACTTATCAATCAATGATGATCAAACAATTGTCAAAACCATCAAATTTTGTCATGTGATGTCAAAAGTCAAGACAAATCAAACGATGGCATCTACCGTATACAATCCGACATCAATTTCAAGATTAACAATAAACGGATGCAAGTTGTCCAAGTAGATTTGGAAATGGAAGTCGAGGACCTCGATGTTGTTCAAGCTTATAGTGAGCATTCAACAAAATTTGCAATACAATTGATTTCCAAACAACATAGAAGGATACCCTTGGATTTAGAAGCCAAGCATGACACATTTCTCCAAATAATGAAGGTGGATCCTAAAAATGTGGGAATATCAATCTACATCAAGATGAATAGGGATAACCAAGAGAATCATGCATTGATGATTTTTTATTTTCTGAGTCTATGATAGGGGCCCCAAGAGGCGATCCCACTCAGAAGACAAAATCTATCCACCCGCTTCATCTTCCGAAGAAGACTTATACGTGATCTTCCAGCACAAGGCCAATGGTCTACTTAAAGGGCATTAATCCCCAAACAAAGCTTTCATATACTTGGGTATAGCTTCACCTAGGACATGCATTGATGAATCTTTGGACCTTTGTGGTCTTCCTATCTTATCCACTCTATCCCTCTTGTATCGCATGCATTTGATTTCTAAGAAAAGACCTTTTAATGCCAATTCATGGATAGTTCCTCTATCCTCAAAGAATATTTTTTTCTTATGAATTTTCTTTCTATCAACTACATATCTTCATAAGCTCATATTATTCCAAACTTAAAAACGAGAGAAAATGAACACGGACACAAAAACAAAACATAATACAAGAACCAAAACAAGAGATTGAACCAAAAATAAGATCACCATAAGTCATAACAGATGCATGCAAATTAGAAGGCCAAATCAAAATGGCAAAGAAAAAACCAATGAATAAATAAATAGAAACCAAATTAAATCCAAAAAGAAATAAAAGATACATATAGATACATACATATATACACACATAGAAAAAAAAATCGTGTGATTTAAAAAAAAAAAAAATCGTAAAAATCGTCCCAGCGATTTAAATCGCTGGGGATGATTTTTATTCAAAAAATCGTTCGACTTTTTTTGGCCTTCTAAACTAGGTCGACGCCGAAATATGCCTTTTTGATCGATGTTCAGCCTCCAGCTGCAAGCTTGCGCTCCCATTTGAGAGAGAGAGAGAGAGAGAGAGAGAGAGAGAGACCCACCCTTCACCCTTGAAAGTTGAGAGAGCACTTCATTTTCAGCTTGTGACCTCCTTCAAAGTTCACTCTTGAGTCTTGAATCTTGAGCTTTAGCCTTTATCATCATGGGAAGGACTCCTAATGTTATTCGAAGCCATGTGAAAGAGCTTGGCAAGAATACATGGCAATGCAAATATTGCATAGGAGTTTACACAGGCACTGCATCTCGCATCAAAGCTCATCTCCTTGGCTTAAAAGGTGGAGGCATTGGAAAATGCACTTCTATTCTTCCAAGGATTGTTGAGGAGCTAACAGCTCAGCTTCAATTGAGCGAAGGGGTAGGTAAGATGCCAATTGGTTCATCTTCATTGTCACATAGCAATGAAGAGCAAACCCAAACCAATCCCATTGATGCCAATGATAACGATTATATCCTTAGTTCATCAAAAAGGCCCCGCACTGAAAGCATTAGCTCAGTGAGCATCTCTGAGGATCCTAGACTAAAGATTCCAGAGAGTAATATATTGATATTCTATTGATATTGGCCTGGTCAAAGATATCCCTGAAATCCCTCAGGAGGAGAGAGAGATCTTTGCCATGCTTGCCATGGAGTCTCAGAGACATGTATGTCAGACCCGTAGTCGCACTCGAAGGGATAGACCTCACACAGGTACAAAGTTTAGATTATAATGTATAGACTATAGTCTATACTCTATA
>CM035421.1:42898717-42906217 GCA_020310875.1 Ceratopteris richardii | reverse complement strand
CCAACTAACCTCTCTCTCTCTCTCTCTCTCTCTCTCTCTCTCTCTCTCTCTCCTCTCCCTCCCTCCCTCCCTCCCTCCCTCCCTCCCTCCCTCCCTCCCTCCCTCCCTCCCTCCCTCCCTCCCTCCCTCCCTCCCTCCCTCCCTCCCTCCCTCCCTCCCTCCCTCCCTCCCTCCCTCCCTCCCTCCCTCCCTCCCTCTCTCTCTCTCTCTCTCTCTCTCTCTCTCTCTCTCTCTCTCTCTCTCTCTCTCTCTCTCTCTCTCTCTCTCTCTCTCTCTCTCTCTCTCTCTACCCAAGCCCTAATCCTAAACCTTGAAATGGCTCCCATGGACCGGAAGGAAGTGGACGACCTTATTGCTAAAGCTCTCAAAGAGGCCAAAAAGGAAGCAGACCGCAACCTCAATATGGAGATACGAAAGATGATGGAAAAGTTCAAAGGACTCGAAGAACAAGTAATGAATAAAGTCAAAGGACTGGAAGAACAAGTGAAGACTCTCACAGAAGAAAGAGACCATTGGAGGACAGCTTATGAGCACATGAAAGAAGAGGGGGAGATCTCCAACGTGGAGACACTCAAGGAAGAAATAAAGAAGGAAATCAAAACGGAGGTAGAATCTACTCGAGAGTCATGGGTGGAAGTAGTACACAAAAGGGTTAAGAAGGAAGTTAGGGAAGACGTGCAAAAAGAAGAGCTCACACAAGTCAAGGACACACTTGAGGAGGAGAGGCTTCGACACACTCGAAGACTTCACATTCGGATTACAGGCCTACCCGAAGGGGTATCACCGGAGGCAGACGCCACTAACATTTGTCGTCGACTTGGATACGAGAGCATGCCCTACACAGACACATGGAGGGTTGGGAGGGATACATTGCGTTCGCGAGCACTCATCCTCAAGATGAGTTCCGAGGAGGCACGGACCGCCTTTTTTAGACGTCGATCAGTACTACGTGGACTACCCAGCAGCACCCTCTACATGGACGAGGACCTCACGCGTATGCAGGTGGCACACCGACGCGCTTGCATGCCACAGATACTCCAGGCACGTCGAGAGGGGAGGAAAGCCTTTTACCGCGATGGTAAGGTCTTTATAGATGGACGCCCTATCAAATAGGGCCATGCGGCCTATGAGACATCACTACACCAGGAGATACCACTCAGAGGAGCAGTGTGGAACTGCAACGGGTCACTCTGGACGCGACCAGACAGAGTCGAGGAGATCCTCGCATCACATGACTTTGCGTGCATCACAGAGACACACGAGAGCCCAGAGAGAGGTCTACCACGCATTGCAGGTTTTCATTGGGAATCTGCATTCAGGACCACGACGAGACAGAGTACAGCACGAGGATCGGGAGGAGTGGCCATCGTGGGAGGAGTGGCCATCGTATTTCGACAGGAGATACAGAGCCGGATCCATATTATAGGTAGAAATGAGGAGGCACGATACATGTGGGTTCGCATGGAGATAGCACAGGGAAGCTCGATTTACATTGCTATATGCTACTTCCCACCAGGCGGCTCTCGATACGCAGGACACGATCTGGGGGGGCCGATCCGAGATAGAGACTCACCATACACAGCGCTTTCAGATGAGATACTACATTACAGCACACTAGGTGAAGTCTTCCTTATGGGGGACTTCAATGGCCGCACTCAGTCGCATCAGTGCGAGGCATACGACATGGATCACCCACATCTCATGAGGGCCAGAGACCCGGTTGAGATTAGCACCAGCAGAGTATCGGCAGATACGGGTCAGGACACCACCGGCTATGGCAGACATCTACTCGAGCTAGGCAGCCGACATCATCTCGTTATATATAACGGGATGAATCGTTGGCCAGGTTCAGGCGGACTTACTTGCTTCCCTCACGGGGGGGGTGAGAGCACAGTCGACTACATTTTGGGTACTACCTCTGGACCTTCACTCATCCCTTCACTTAGTATTGGACGACGCCCACTCGGTGCTGACCACACATTTACGATACACTTCACACACGAGCTCTCACACGTTTATGCACACCATTTACACACCCGCCTACTCTCCCTCGATCCATTCTCACCTTTGGACACACTTACATCACATATCACCTCCATCCTACAGGACTCAGCTCTCCAAAGCTTCCCACACCGCACACATATCCACCCTCCACGCACAGGATCCATGCCCCAGAACCGTTGGTATGATGCAGATTGTCGTGAGCTGCGTAAACACCTACGGATTTTAGAGCATAGAGGAGATATTACACACACACAGGCACAACGTCTCATGCAGAGCCTTACTCGCCGCAAACGGCAAGATTGGGAGGAGAGACAGTATTGGGATATTTACCATTTGCTCATGAGTCGAGACAGTGTAGTGGCATGGCGACATTTGAGAGAGAGGAGACAGCAGACACCTATCCGAGACCAGAGCACTTGGCATAGCTATGCACAGAGCCTATACGAGATCCCAGACCAGCCTCCCATTCCCAGACCGCAAAGCTCACGTCCTACTACCTCTGACTTCTTCACACCCACTATGGTGGGACGCGCTATTGCCCGGCTGCAGCATGGCAAGGCCCATGATCATTTCGGTTTACAGGCAGAGCACCTCATCTATGGAGGCACGACTCTCGCACCGCTCATTGCCCATCTCTTCAACCGTGCATTGGTTGAAGGGTTCCCAGACTCATGGACTGAGCACACCATAGTGCCCCTTCATAAGTCAGGTGATACTATGGATCCAGCTAGATACCGGACGATCATGATTGGCCCTATATTGGCCAAGTTATATGGGGCGGTACTAGAGACAGAGTTGAGTACTCTCCCTGAGAGGAAGGGCATCAGGGCTCCAGGACAGGCAGGTTTCAGACGAGATTACTCTACCATTGACCACATCTTCACTCTGAGATGCCTGATCGACGAGGCAAGGGTGAGGAAGAGGAGATTATATTGTTGCTTTGTGGACTTCCGCAAAGCATTTGACACTATTCCCAGGGATCGACTCTTCAGACGACTAGTTGACATCGGAGCTCCGGAGGAGATGATATGGGGGATCTACGCCTTATACGAGAGAGTATCTGGTAGAGTCAGATGTCCAAGGGGCTTATGTGATCCACTTGCTAGCACTATCGGGGTGAAGCAAGGATGCCCTCTCTCACCCACCCTCTTTGGTCTTTACATTGATGAGATAGTGGACTTCATATAGCAGCAGGGGGGAGATGGCATTGAGGTACACGGGTCCACTGTCCATATTCTTTTATACGCTGATGATATTGTATTGGTTTCAGAGTCTACAGAAGGTCTACAGCATCATCTACACGGCCTAGATGACTTTTGCAGACACATGGGTTATCTGTGAACCTTGGTAAAACCAAGGTCTTGATCTTTCATACATCAGCACAGGTACGCAGACATAGTTTGTTCACAGCAGCAGGTGGACCGATCGAGGTGGTCGGATCATATGTTTACTTGGGGGTGACATTTACAGCAGCATCAAGGGTCTTCTCTATGGCTCAGGCAGCCCGTGACCGCATCACACGTGGGTACGCAGCACTAGCTGAGACAGTGCCACCAGGCATATTTTCAGGAGCCCCGCACAAAGGGGTGGCTCTTTGACACTTTGGTTACGCCAGCGCTCATGTATGGGGCAGCCATATGGGGACCAGGATTAAGCTACATCGCGCTATTGCCCGGCTAGAGCATGGCAGGGCCCATGACCATTTCGGTTTACAGGCAGAGCACCTCATCTATGGAGGCATGACTCTCGCACCGCTCATTGCCCACCTCTTCAACCGTGCATTGGTTGAAGGGTTCCCGGACTCATGGACTGAGCACACCATAGTGCCCATTCATAAGTCAGGTGATACTATGGATCCAGCTACGTACCGGACGATCATGATTGGCCCTATATTGGCCAAGTTATATGGGGCAATACTAGAGACAGAGTTGAGTACTCTCGCTGAGAGGAAGGGTATCAGGGCTCCAGGACAGGCAGGTTTCAGAAGAGATTACTCTACTATTGACCACATCTTCACTCTGCGATGCCTGATTGACCAGGCAAGGGTGAGAAAGAGGAGATTATACTGTTGCTTTGTGGACTTCCGCAAAGCATTTGACACTGTTCCCAGGGACCGACTCTTCAGACGACTACTTGATATTGGAGCTCCGGAGGAGATGATATGGGGGATCTACGCCTTATACGAGAGAGTATCTGGTAGAGTTAGATGCCCAGGGGGCTTATCTGATCCACTTGCTAGCACTATCGGGGTGAAGCAAGGATGCCCTCTTTCACCCACCCTCTTTGGTCTCTACATTGATGAGATAGTGGACTTCATACAGCAGCAGGGGGGAGATGGCATTGAGGTACGGGGAGCCAATGTCCATATTCTTTTATACGCTGATGATATTGTATTGGTTTCAGAGTCTGCAGAAGGTCTACAGCATCATCTACATGGCCTAGATGACTTTTGCAGACACAGAGGGTTATCTGTGAACCTTGGTAAAACCAAGGTCATGATCTTTCATACATCTGCACAGGTACGCAGACATAGTTTGTTCACAGCAGCAGGTGGACCGATCCAGGTGGTCGGATCATATGTTTACTTGGGAGTGACATTTACAGCAGCATCAAGGGTCTTCTCTATGTCTCAGGCAGCTCGTGATCGCATCACACGTGGGTACGCAGCACTAGCTTTGATGGAGAGACAGTGCCACCACGCATATTTTCAGGAGCCCCGCACAAAGGGGTGGCTCTTTGACACTTTGGTTACGCCAGCGCTCATGTATGGGGCAGCCATTTGGGGGCCGGGATTAGCTACATCAGTATGGACAGCATTAGAGAGGCCACAGATCCTCATGATTGCCAGAGTTATCCGCAGCAAGCCTTCAGTACCGCATGATATCATTAGAGCAGAGCTCGCTGCACCACCGATGCTAGTTGAGGCACTGTTCCAGACAGTATGCCTAGTACACAGACTTCGGAGCATGGATACAGAGCGCATTGCTTATCGTGCTCTCCAGGCATCACGTGATATGGCATTAGCAGGCGACACCTCTTCATGGTATGCACAGACACGAGACTGGCTGGCCCACCATGGCTTTGACATAGACAGGCTACCACCACTACAGTACGACTCACATGCACCCACCTACTCGCTCTCTCATCAAGAGAGGAATAGGGTCATTCGTCAGGAGATATGGCATACATACATACAGAGGACATGGGTGAGCCCTAGGGATACATTGCCACCGAAAATGCTCTATTACCGCGAGCATTTTCTACATATATCGGACGCGGGCTTCATCGAGATCCCGAGATACATGCATACATATCTTCCCCACCACCTCCGAGTCGTCATTGGGCAGCTCCGGGTCTCATCACATCAGCTCGAGATTGAGAGGGGTCGCTCCAGGGGAGTCCCCCGTGAGGAGAGGTGGTGCCCAGTATGCCAGACAGAGGTAGAGAGTGAGGAGCATTTTGTTATCAGATGTCGAACATACTTAGACCTACGAGAACAGTTCCAGCTAGAGGAGTCACTCCAGTTGTGCATGACCATGGGAGACCAGCGACGCTTGGGGCGCTTCCTCACAGCAGCATACGAGAGGCGAGAGCGGTCACTATAGCCCACACATCAGCCACGGGTGAGTACCCAGCAGACCATTACCCAGTTCTTTCAGCGAGCGGAGCTAGATCAGAGAGGTCCTTCTAGAGGGCTCACACTCCACCAAGCAGCAGCACAGAGAGCACGACGCCGACCACGCATGGTAGGATATCGTCGACCGCGACTATATCAGGAGGATATCTCACGCATCAGGACAGCCTACGACCACATGATGGAGCATAGGCGTTCCACCACCCCCTGGGTTGTCTTCCTTCAGGAGGCACTCAGACCACCTCCGATGTACCACATACTACACCCACCTCCCCCCATCACCAGTAGCTAGGGTGTTTTGCTCACTCATATTATGGATCCCCCTGTATTAGGTGGCCACTATCTGCTGAGTCAGAGCCACTCCTCCCCAGCCTTTTACCAACCCTTGATAGCTTTGTGTTTATTTCATTTCATTTTCTACACATGGTTACTACACTTTCTTCTCTCTCTCTCTCTCTCTCTCTCTCTCTCTCTCTCTCTCTCTCTCTCTCTCTCTCTCTCTCTCTCTCTCTCTCTCTCTCTCTCTCTCTCTCTCTCTCTCTCTCTCTCTCTCTCTCTCTCTCTCTCTCTCTCTCTCTCTCTCTCTCTCTCTCTCTCTCTCTCTCTCTCTCTCTCTCTCTCTCTCTCTCTCTCTCTCTCTCTCGCGATTATTTCGTGGGAAACAGTCGGTGCCACATGACATCATCAGGGCAGAGCTAGCTGCACCACCCATGGTGGTAGAGGCACTATTCCAGAATATCTGCTTTATTCAGAGGATTAGGGACCTCCCTACAGATAGACTCACACACAGAGCTCTTGAGGCATCTATACAGATATCAGAGTCAGGATATGAGAGAGCTTGGTACACTCAGGTTAGAGTCTGGTTTGATAGTCATGGACTTGATATGGACAGATTGCCGCCTTTTCAGTATGACCCAGACTCACCTCACATCCACCTCTCTCGTCGTGAGAGGAATGTTGTGCTCAGACAGGATCTCTGGCAGCTCTACATTAGTCAGACATGGCACACACCACACATGGGATCGAGACTATCGCACTATCGAGACCAGTTCATAGACATACTAGCTGACGGTTTCATCCAGCGACCACGCTACATGGATACTCACATGCCTCATAGCTCGAGGGTAGCGATTGGCCAGCTGAGAGTCTCATCACACCGACTCGAGATTGAGACGGGCAGAGCCGCAGACATTCCCAGAGAGGAGCGGATATGCAGAGTATGCAGAGTAGAGATGGAGGATGAGGAGCACTTTGTATGCAGATGTAGCGCATATGATGGCATCAGAGGCAGATACGAGACTCTGTTTGCAGGGCAGCCCACCCTCCGAGAGATCATGGACTCTAGAGACCAGCGACAGCTCGGGCGATTCTTACTAGAGATACAGAGTCACAGAGATTCCCTACTCCAGCCTACTGTAGCACTCCATACAGGAGGGAGACAGAGTCAGCTCACTGACTTCTTTATTCCACGACGTGCTGCAGCCCTCCCCCCCTCAGCCCACACACCGAGCGGGGTGACTCTTCAGCAGGCTCAGATATCTCGAGCTAGGAGACGACCCCGTGCTATAGGATATCGGGCCCCGAGACTTCACCGACACCAGATTGCGGAGATCCAGGCTTGTGACCATCGCGCCATGGAGGAGAGACGATCCCAGATGATGGCCGATCCCGTTGCAGCCATCAGGGTGGCCCTGACTCCACCTCCACCTATGTATCACATATTACACCCACCCACTAGCACAGGATGGAGCTAGTAGTCGTCTTAGATGCATTCTCATGGTTGTTGTACTACCCTTTTGCATATAGACTATCATAGATATCGCACTCCATACACCCCCCACCATTTTCATGGGTATCCCCAC